>VZRX01013526.1:1438-17413 GCA_013398075.1 Notiomystis cincta | reverse complement strand
TAAGTTTCAGTACACTTAAATGATATTTATGATAGCAAATGAGAAGTTGTAAGTTGAGATTTTTTGCTACTGCTGGTCAGAAATTTTGTGAATTGATTGTTGGTGATAAAGGTTGTCAGCGGTGAATGGTCACATCTTCACAAACACAGATAGATAAATTATTTTAATGAATTTGGTCAAAATTGGTCAGAATGTAGAGATGCTTCCAGACCTGAGTGGGTTAATAGCTTCATGAACTGGTTCCATAGGACATGGAAAAACCTAGATGGAAGGTCCTTAATTCAAATCAGAGACATTAAAAGTTTAAACTGATTTCCCAAATCCCATCTGTATGTTTGCCTCTCTCTCCATCCTCCCCTCAGATTTCCCAAAGCCTTTCTTTTTATTCCAGCATAGAACAAAAATACAGAAATACTATTTTTTTAAAAACTGGATTCTTTTTCACCAGCCTACCCTATTATTATTACTAACTATAATAGATATTTGAAAGGAAGCTCTATGAAATGGAGTAGACTGTGCCATCATTTTGAGATATTAGCATCTTTGTAATGCATTTCAAATAATTAAAGAAAACTTGCTTGACATTTTCATATGTGTAGCAGGGACTGGGCAGAGGAGAGAGGTGAGTGAAAAAAAGAGGTGAAAGCTTCCTACAGTTTCCTAGATACATATGATGACTTTGAAGTATTCAATTATCGGTACTAAAATGGGTTATTATGAGGTTAACTGAGGTAATGGCCAAGAGATGTTTAGCCAGCGACATCACATTGTTTTAGCAAAGGAGGCAGCAGCACAAGACATTCTTCTGTTTGGATGCTAAAGAGGTAGGGACAGTTTGGGGGCTAGAATTTGTCTTGGCTGATGGTGGGTTACCTAGGAAACAAGGATTAAACTTGCCTCCAAAAATCCTAAATGAGGAGATGAGTTTATATTTTTATGTGTTTAGTTTTGTGTTGTGTACATACTTATGCATTTATGCATGTCTGACTTCAGTGTTGGAAAAAAAAATCACAAACACCTTCTTTTTATGGTGTCTTCACAACAGTGGAGATAGGGTCTCAGGCAAGTCAGGCTCAGAGAAGGCTGAAAAAGAGAGGGATCCCTTATCAGCATTTTTCTCAGAGATCTACAGTTCAAAAGGTGGTAAAGTCTTACTGGCAGTTACTTCCAGAGTTTCTGGGAGTAACTTGTTGCATTATACATTCAACCTGGCATTGTAATCTCTTGCATAGTGGAATCTGAGGCAGACTTCATCTGGTCTAACGCACAGCTTGGTTTTGTAATGTTTAGTAGTACTTGTATTCATTTCTTTAATCACAGTCTTTAAATGAGAAAGGGCATATTGTTTCTAATATTGTAGTAGTCTTGGTATCTTTTGACACATAAGCTGCAAAGAATAATTTTCGGTACTATTCAAAATAAATTAAACTGTCTTCATAGAGAGTTTATAACTGCTAACTACAAGAATTTTAGAGTCAAGGCTGTCTGCTCTGCAGTGCTTGACTTACTCTATTTTAGTTTTTTTGGAGGCCTTTGTGTACTGCCTGGTAGGGCTGGAGTTGATACCTTTGATAAACTATGCTGATGATCGTGTAAAATATTGTTAAAATTATTGTAAAAATAGAAACTTGGTACTACATGTTCTTCTTGCTGTGACATTCTCATCATCCCTGCTTGTCTTGCTGTTAGAAAAAGAAATCTCTTTCTATAGTTAGCATAGGAAGGCGTATCTGGCCAAAAGAAAAGCGAGCTTATCTCTTATCTGCCACCTCCATCATTGGCACAGTTGGAAGCAAAGGCCTGACTTTACAACTCTGCTTGCAGGTGAAGGGTTGGGGCCCTTCTGTAGTTTGGCTTGCTCTGGGGTTTTTGATGCTCCTGGTGGAGGAGGTGAGTAGAATCAGGAATATTTGTAGTGAAAGCAAAGGCTGCCTAGAGTCATCAAAACTCTGCTGTAGCATTCCCTGGGCTTCCCATTTCACTGTCACTGCTGCAACTGTAGAGGAGGATTTCCTTCTGAGGTCCATGCTCATTCTGAGTCACATGACTTCTAAAGTTGTTGATGCTAGGTTCACTCCACCTTTCAAATACAGGGTTTATTTCTGTACCACTAAATCCTTTGGGCCATAGCTGTCTTATTCCAGTGGTTTTCCAAGCCCCATGATCTGCCTAGTTATTAGGCTGTTTTCCTTCATTTTCATTTAGCATCACCTAAAAAAGCTAATTGTTGCTTTTGCCTGCTGTTGAGACAATTTCATGGGCGCAATTTTTAAGAAAAACAGTTAATACATCGGAACAGAAAGGAGAGAGACTTCTATACTGAACAGGCAAGAGTAGCAGTAACAGAGTAGGGAGTTGCAGTAGTGATGCTCCTGGGGAAGCCAGTCTTTACAGGGGGAATATAGTGCTGTAAGTACTTGCTTTAGATATATCTAGTCTTAAGTGTCCTGCCCTTGTAGCAATATTGGCATATGTGTGGTGATTGTTGTCTTTTTTTCTTCTCCTAATCTTACTGGCCTACTAGTACACCAGGAGTAGAGACCTGGTGTTTTCTCTCATTTGGACTTGGGAAGCAAAGAGTTAGGTTAGCATATGTTGCATAAGGTACAGTGGTAGGGGGGTTGCATGTGTGTGTATCTGCAGCGAGGTTGCCTCAAAAGCATCTTCCATCTGGAGAACTCCAAGAAATGTCTTTGCTTTGGAAGAGACTAGTCTAGAGTACTCTTATGCACGCTTTTTGTTGGAAGGACTGGGTAGGAGTTTGCTTCTGGCTGCCCTCAGGTTGGTTACACTCATTCTGCAGTGATGTGCAGAGATGGCTGGGCTGAGCTGTGCTGTGCTGCTTCTTGTGGATTTCCCAGCTCAGCTGGCATTCACCAGCAGTTTCTGAGCCCAACAGCTGGAACCTTATTCAGAGATACCAAAACTTCCTTGGTATTAGAACAAAAAAAAAAACAACCAACCAAAAAAAATCTTTGTTCTCCCCTGCTTGCTTTTATAATGTTGCTTTATTTTTCATGCTTATAACATCAGCAGTACTGTGAGGAAGATGCATGTACATACATGCAGGCATATTTAGGTATAAACACACAAATTAAAATGTTGACAGGGCTGGTATCAGTGCAGCACAACTGATGTAAACAATTCTGTATCCTTTCGTAAGACAGTAGAAATTCTCAAAGATGAGGTAAAGGTCAACTTAATTTTGTGGGTTTATATAACTGCGTTTTTTTCTAAATTTTTTTTTTCTTCTTCACTGTGAGACTCCCATAAACTGAAGCTGTGTTCAAAGCAAATTACACTGCAGATAGCACAGCATAGGCTGTCAGCTGCATAGAAGGTACCCAGGGTATGAATATTTTGATTTAGATTTTCATTCCTATTGTCCTGTGTGTCATTAGCAGCAGGAGTAAAACTTTCAGAATAAATTGTAACTTTTAAATTGCTGCTCTTCAAGGGTTACAAAATGGTCAAGATAGGTGTTACTGCTAATTATCTCTGGTGAGGACCACTGTGCTAAGTGGTATTCAAAGATTTCCCTTAAACCAGAAGCTGTAAAATCAGGAAAGTAGCACATTAGTGGGAAAGAAAAGGTATTAAGAAATAGAGTGTGGATTGTTTGAATTTTTCCTATGTAATAGTGTATTTGTGTTAGACTTTTCTGACGTAGTTGTAATTCACATGTGTTTCTTAACCGTGCAATTGCTAATTCCCATTGGTGAGTAGTATAGTGGACCCTGCAGAACCCAAAGGGGGAAGTATAGAGCAGTTGCTGATGCTTGTAGGTATGTGCTGGGAGACAGTGTGGAATATGAGTGAGAAGCCCCAGATGGGCAGGATAGTGCTGAAAAAATGTCCACCCACTTATGTGTAGCTTTTTTGAGGAGGAAGAAGAGTGAGTAATAATCCTGATGGGAGGGAAAAAACATGAAGCTGAAGTGATAAAACAGAGACCCAGCACAGAAGATTTTAGAAGATTGTGATGCTGTATAAAATGAGGCAAAGAAAACCAAGGCAAGCATTTGCCCTCAAACTAGAGAAGATGACTGAGGGGAGATAGGGATAATGTTGATATAGAGGAGGTTTCATGAGACTTGAATTTGAACCTCAGGTGTTCTGTTCCCCCATCAAGTACTGAAAACTCCAATGAGCTTTCGAAAGCAGTTCTTTGTATGAATCTTCAAGGTTTGTGAGGCTTTCAGCCTTTTTCTCTGCAATTAAGATTTGACAATTTCCCCCTCTCACATGAGGTTACTTTTTGTTGATAAGAGGACTCATGCTATGCCTTTAAGGAGAGTCAAATACTAAGAGGATTGGCTTTAATGAACTGACATTAGTCTAGATGTGGCCAAGAGAAGGCACTGTATGAGCCAAGGGATGTCAAAAATGGATTTCATTGGAGCAGAGTAATTTGTTCGGTATAGGCTGGGATGATACTTTCAGAAGAGGTTCAAGACCCTCTGGAATATTTTGCTTCCATCTTGGATGGGCTAGAGAGGAAAAAGTGACAATGTTTGGGTACAAGTCAGTGTGAAGACCAGATAGAAGGGAATGTTTGAGAGATGCTGAAGTACTGCAGTGACAGGACAGAGCAGATACGTAAAAGTAACTCAGAGTTTGAGAAGTTCCTAGGTCATGGGCCTGAAGGAATGGAGATGAAGTGCATTGTCTGTTTACAGACAATGTCCTTTCAAAAAGACAGTGATTTGGATCAGAACCAGAAGTTTTTTGTGCTAAGCTCTCCTTTCTTCTCTTTTATACCATGAGTGAAAGATAACAAGTCCCTTCTCAGTCCCAGTGAGTATAAAAGAAATGCTGGCTTCAGACAGCATTTTCAGGTTTCTGTCAGTTCTTAAAAACGGAGGAAAGAAAATCTAAATGTATCAGTTCTCACTGTCTGTCTGTAATGCTTCTTTCTGGAAGGAAAGCAGAAAGTGCTGAGCTGGATATGTGGATGATATGTGGATGATGAGAGTGAGAGATAAAGTATTGGATCACTCAGTAATAGTCATGCAGAGTCTTACTGCCCTTGTCACCCCAGTTATTTCGTGGGTGCCCTGTGTGGTACTCAGGAATTTCAAAAGAGATCATCAGAGAAATCTAGGTTCTGACTGGGAGCTGCTCAGAATGAGCTAGGTGGTGAGTGCTAGCCAGCATGCTTCTCTGCAATCCTGCTGCTGTTTTTAGATGAGACAACTGAAATCAGGATTGCCAGGGAGACAGATGAGGCCTGAGGCAAATGTCTGAGGATTTGCTGCAGCTGAAGAACTGTAAGAGTCTCCTTTTCAGAATCCACTGCCTCGGCCCAACCTCTTGTGGCAGGTACCTCACAAGTCCTCTTTAGAGCATGTGGCAAAATTTATTTTTAAGATGCCACTGCTGAGCACAGGACCTGTATATAAGCTTAGAGCACTCATTGGAATTGTGAGAGGTCTGAGTTAGTTTCTCTTGTCAGCCTGAGGATACAAGTCTGCATCTTCCAATTGTCCAAAGAGCTGCCCTTGTTGCCAGGCTGGGATGAGGAGTGGCATCATATTTGCCTGCAGCTCAGAGGTAAACCCCTTTTACAGCAGAGACCATGAGTTCTGGAGACAAGCAGAAGAGCAAATGAGAGGGAGAGTGTTGTACTGTAGCCCGGTGGCTGAGATCCACAGCCAGCACAGAGAGTTGCAGGTTGTGGCTCCTGCATCTTCAAAGTGTGTACATTTTACAGGAAACAGACCATGGATAATAACATGAAATCCCAGCCATGACTGCATTTTGTAACTGTTCCTCGTTGGATATATTACTGTTATCAGGCTCACTCATGGCATCCAAGCCCTAAGGTTTTGGATTGCAGTGTTGTTAAGGGAAGGCGTTGAACATCTGACTGCTCATGCTGGACTCCTTTGATCGTGCAGCAGGAACAGGTCAGGTGGGCAGGCACTGTAGTCCACAGCCAGATGGTGGAAATCGGATGTCCTTCTAACAGCTCCTCAGTCTCACAAAACATAAGAATTAGGTGTGTGTACCAAGGGGTAGGAGGATTAACTACCCAGTCATCTTTTTAGAAGGGCATTTAGAGGTAGAGACTGTCTGCCTAGCATGCTCTTAGAAGGAGTTAGTGAGCAGGGTTTTTCATACAGGAGATCAAGAGTTTAATTATGGGAGGCAGTTTGGGTGAGTGACTGTGATGTAAAGGCATTCTTAAGGAATGGGAGAGAGAGTAAAACCAGCAGCCTTCCTAAGAAGAAAAGAGTTTATTTCCTTATCAAAGCTGTACAGAGGGCTCAAATGCAAACTCTCCCACCTTGCAAAGACAAGCAGTAGAAATCACAAGCTTTTTCTTGACTTCAAAAGTGAGAAAGAACCAACCAAAAAGGAGGAGCTGGGTCAGATGTCTAAGGACAAGTGTAAGTGAATGTAGTGCAAGGATGTAGGTACAGAGTTAGAAAGATCAAGGCACAAAATAAAATGCAACTAGTAAGAGAAATTGAGAGCTACAGTAAATAATTTTTAGGATGTCAAAGTTTCTCCCAAAAGGAGCTAGCATAGTATCTGGTTTGGTATCAAATGTTTATTGACTAAAAATAATGTAACTGTTTGGACCTCTGTGTCATCCTCAAGTGAAAATTGATACTGTGGACTCTTCTTTGTGTCACTTGGCATCTATTCCACACCAGAACCCTAAATTTACTAGTTGCGTTTTGGCCTGACTGGTAATAACCATTGTTATTTACAATGCTGTCTCTGCCTACTTTTCATTTTTCATATCTGACATGCAAAGTGCCTCCCAGAGGAGGTCTCTTAATCTCATCCTTCTTCACCCTCAAGCTGTATAGAGTTTTCTCCAGTCAGTGCACAAAAAACCTACTGAGCTGCTCCTTCTCCCAGCATTAATAGGATTTTCCAACATAAATCTCTCATCTATCAATGGATTAACATGCTTAAAATGCAACTCAGTGAGTGGTTTAAAGAGCTCAGCAATGGGTAATAAAATACAGTACCTTTCACCACAGTAATGCCAATTCTGATCCACACAGGATGTTAGTGACTGGGAGTTACTGCTTGAACTGTATCAGCTGAGTGTGGTTACAAACCCATGTCAGGGATTTCTCGCTGGGCAGAATGGAGTGAGCTGTGCAGGCAGTGCCTTCCCGTTTCAGGGAGCAGAAAGATATGCATCCACATTTAACTTAGAGAGGTTTTAAGATGTTTGCTAGAAATAAATTGTGGCACAGTAGGACTTCTTGTTTTGTCCTTTTAAAGAAAAGAAATGATGAGGGGGGGCGCAAAAATCCCAGTATCATATTTTTTCATACTTTTTTTTCAAACATGAATAATGTTTGCAATAATATGTATCACTTTGCTCAGTTCTCAGATGACATGGTCTGGGGCACTGATTGGTATCCTCTGCCTGTCTTCTTGGAATAGGACTGGTTTGCATACACATGCATTTTGTTCTGTTTTCAAACCTACTTTTTTGGGTTTTAAGCATTTAAAAGTTAGTGGGTTTTTTGCGTATACCTGTCACTGTGCTCAGCAGAATCAACATTTTTTTCTTTAAAAAAATATCACTCCCATTACAGAACTAATGTGTTTGGACTCCCTTGAGAAGGGAGACACTTGAAAAAATGAGTCACAGTTTATTTCCAGACCTTGAAGTGATGGGTATGTGATTCTTTTCCCTCTGAATTTCTGAAACCATTTGTCAAAGAAAATAAACTTTAGCCTTGGTTAAAAGGAAGCAATCATGTGGCAAAACATTTTAGCAGTTCAAATAAGGACTAGAGAAACTACAACCCTTATGGAAAGTCAGGTATGTCATTCTCTATTTTTTTTTTTTTTTGATAAGGTGGAATGTGGTGATGTGTAATGTCCTCAAATAGACTTCTGCATCTGGAGAATACATCTGTTAAGCAGAGTAAATAGCGATTATATATTGGGTTGTTTTCAGAATAACTCAGACTTTTTTTGCAAAACTATTACCAAGGTTATGATTGCTCTTCTCTCTTGTATCTTCTCTTCCCTTCCTCCCTTCTTTCTTGAATACATTACTAAGCAAAATTAATAACAGAAACTAGAACTTACAAACTACTACAACAAAATGGAGATTATCTAGCATCATGATAGTTTTGAGCAAAAGAGAATCTCTTTGGTAGTAATTAGTTCTCCAACTTCAGCTGAAGTCCTGTTTCACACAGTGTTTTTCTCATCTATGCTCAAGTGTTTGCATGAATCCATGGATTTTTTAGCTTGCTGCACGATAGCTGTGGGAATGTTGACTATTTTTGGTTTCATGAACTTCCTAAACTTTTGCACTTTCCATGTACTTTCAGTTCTTTGATTTCTGTTACGAAAATAAACCAGGGAAATTAGGATTTGGTGTCCAGGGATGGGTATTTTAAAAAGAATCCTTGAGCTTGTGGAGAACACAGGAGGAAAAACACAGGGCAGATGTGACAGCTGGTAGGAAGGTCTAATGAATGAAGGGCCATGGGCCCTTCATCTCCAAAAAGGAAAACCTTCACAAAGCTCCAGAAATGCATGAGGCTCATGTGGTTTGGGCTGTGCCAGCACTGGGTCTAACTTTTATTTAGTCTTGTGTCCCTGAATTCTGAGGCTGAGGAAGCCACTACCATAAAATACTGAAAGTCAACATTTACACTGACAGTGGTTTTGCCCCAGGTCATATAATTCAATTCTAGGTGATGGCTGATAAATGCTGCAGGTTGGGTATGGCTCCTGGCCAGTTATGCCTTCCTCTTTGGGTGGCAAAATAAAATGATTCAGCTGGGTGCAGTCAGGAGGTGTCCTGAGGTGTGGGTTTGCCACGTGCTAAAAAGAGAATAGTTAATAAAGGGTGTCTGGGGGCCAGACTGATACTGCTATGAAGGTATGAAGAGATGCAGAAAATGAAACTATTACTTGGCATGTATATGTATCTTGAGACAGCAAAGTGCCTGTATTCCCATCCCACTGAATTTCTGTTAGTCAGTGGAGGTCGATGTCTTCCTTGCTTGAATTAGCAGTAGGACTATTTCTGTAGCTTTCTCTACTACTTCTGAAGTGGCAGCAACAGAAATCTTCCAGTGATGTACTATGTGTTGCATGGCTTTGGGCTGGTTATAATTACCCCTTTAGGACAATAGTTCATCACCTTGGTAGTTCAGAGAGTCCAGTTGGTCTGAAGCAGGCATTTTTAACTTAAAGTGCTTCTAAGAAAGGAGGGCAGGAACAGCACCTCCTAGTGAACAGTTATTGTAGCATTTTTGTTAAAAATGAATTTTTAATTTTGCTGTACAGTCAACTGCTATGGGGTTGTGTATTTTACAATTCATCAATAACACAGCTACGTATCTTCCTGTGATACACTGTTAATGTGCCAAGTGAATGCCATGGTTGGTTTGTTCCTTCCCTCCTTCCCTCAAGTGGGGATATTGCGTTTTGTGGCTCAGTGTTTTCCCTCAAGAGGAGATATTGTGTTTTGTGGCTCAGTGTTCTGTTGTGATGGATGCAGAAATGGATGTTCACACTGCACTCCTTGGTGCTGGCAAGAGCAAAGTGCGTTTTGTCCTTGGAGTGAAAGCGGTGATGTCTATGAGAGGCTTTTTTCCAGGGGAAATCTTGCCTCAGTCTGTTGTACCCGTCTCAGTAAAAATGTAGCAGCTGCACTGGTGTCTTGCCTTTCACCACAGGCAGCTGCACTGCACCAGGGAACAGAGCTGTGGACTTCAGATGACCTTCTAAGCAGCTTGGATCGAGGCACTTGGAAGGTAGAGATAATGACCTAAGAGAAAGAACGCTTGCACTGCGGTGCTTGGGGCCTGTTATTAGTATTGGAAGGTTTTTGTGAAACGTTTCCTATGTCAGCTCCACTAGAGCAGTATCCAGAGTCCTTCATGTTTGATGTAGGAAGATATTTTTGAAATGCTTTCTTTTAAAAAGTTATCTTTGTAAATACTTTGTTTGCTTGCAAACCTTTGTTTTCTTGTTTCTTTATGAACACCCCCAAAAAATGTTGTTGATATTATTCTTTATTTTTCTTGTTGGTTTTGTGGAGTTTTTTTTTTGTGGGGATGCAGGTGGTTGCAAGTGTGATTGTTTGGTTGTTTTGTTTTTAGTTTTTTAATCCCATCCCTCATTTTCTACTATCCCCTACCACCAAAGACTGTGGCTCCCTCATGCTTTCCAGTTCTTAATTCCACCCTGATTAATTTTGAGTTGGTTGGGAAAACATATTTGATTGTTCTTGCATTCTTGTTCTGTTGCAGATTTTGACTTGAACTATTTTTGGCATTGGAGCAAGTTTACAGACTACGTGCAGTGCATCCTCACCTTCACTGGTGTGACTGGCTACATCACTTACCTGTGGCTGGACTCCTCCCTCTTTGTGGAAACGCTGGGCTTCCTTGCTGTGTTCACTGAGGCCATGCTGGGTGTCCCTCAGCTGTACCGCAACTACCAGAACAGATCGACAGAAGGAATGAGGTACGATGCTTGTCCTGCATCAAACACGTGTGTATGTGCCTTCATGTGGGTTGCCTGTGCAGTGTGGGAATGCTTTTCCAGGAAGGGCAGTGTTGTCTCTACAATTTTACTTGAAAACACAGCAGCAGTCAGAGTAGAGTGTCTCTCAGTAGGAGCTGTTGCAGCACTGCTGAAGGCAGTGGGAGTTCCATGACACCTCTGAAGTCAGACCCATTATCTAAGTCCAGCTGGACAGTTCCAAGGTGAAACATGTTCTAGTCAAATAAACATGTGAAACCACTATCCTTGCCATTAACAACATGTTGCAAAATATTGCATGTTCAACTCAAGCTGTGCTACACTGGTAATTAGATGTGGTCTAAAGAGATCTTGCATATCAAAAGTAATAAAAAGGATGAAAATATTTTGAGCCTGCAGCTTGTAGCTATCAGTGTAACTCATATAATTAGCTTTTTCTCAGATCTACTCATCAGTTCTTCATAATCCATTACTACATTTGCAGCAAATGACATCAACATTTATTTTTGTGTCAAAGCTTGGAACTGACATTTACAAAAGTTCCGATGTGACTTTTACAGACATCACTAGGAAACCCTCTGTAAAAAAGAAGTTGGACAGAAAACTTTAATCTTGTGCCCACTCTTGAGTCATTAAATCAGATTATTTTTTCGCACTATTTGTTGGATTACTCAAATGGTAACACTAATATTACAAAGGCAACTTGTGAAGCTTTTTGAGAGAGAAAACCTTCACTGTGGTACATCAGTGCACTGGTCTGCAGAAACAATACAGCAGCAAATTCAGTTCACAGAGCACTGCGATTATTTGTGACTCTATCTTCTCTTTCATTGTTTCATTTTGACTTCTCTGCATTGCTTTTAAAATCTGCTGGGATAATTTTTACTTTGGTCAAAGCAATTAACTATACCCCCCCCCAACCAAAGAAATTCTGTCCTCTGTTCATATTGTTCCCTTTACTTGTTTGGCTTGGGCATGCTTATACTAGGTACTCCAAGAACTAATTTCTAACTTGAAATGTTGAGAAATTTGCTTTGATGCTTCAGGCATTTTCTGATTGGGAGCCCCTTTGGTACAGAATGAGTCAGGATTTGCTTCCAAAGTATTGAGGTATTTTTCATGCACCCACTGTCTTGGAAAATTCTGTACCTGTGATATCCAGAAGGCAATTTATCTATTAGACCTTTTTTATTTTCTGGCTTGACTTCTCCTTTTCTATTTTTCATCTGTGAATTATAATGCCATGTTAATGATGGCCACTGCTGAGTAGTGTTTTGGTTTTCCTTAATTCCTTCCTGTGGACAAGAGTTTCAGTTTTCCTATTTCCTGTATATACTATTAGCAAAAGGATTAAAAAACCCACCCTTTTTTCTTTGTGAACTGCTAAGGATAGAATTGCAGAATTCCCATCTAAGACTGCTTGGCAAAAGAGTGCAGTGTTTAGTCAAGACAAAATAGCATAAAAGCTTGTGTTTCCTTACCATGGAACAGAACCAGGTCGAGCACAGCCACACTCATTACCACTTGTGTCCACTGGTTCTGCTCTTGAAGCAGTACTTTCTATGGCTTTGTACATTGATGGGTCTGGGGACCGATGAGGTAAGGCACAACTTTGTGCTACTGTACTGCACTGGGAGGATATTCATGCACATTTTGGTGCTCTTTCTTTTTTTCAGGTTAAATTGCAGTTTATGTTGCAGGTACCACACACATTTTGTAGTACCATGCAATCCTAAATTCACTGGATGTCCTCTAAGCATTACTGGGCTGTTCCTCCTGTAAGAGTGAGTGACTTCTGCCAGTGTGAAGGAGCTGTTGGAAATATTTCCTCTGAACTTCCTTTTCTGTGCCCACTTCTCTAAGTGCACATCAAGAAGAGACCCCAGTCACAAAACACTGAAGGGAGCATGTAACAGTGCAGCCAGCCTAGTTGCATGGGTATGTACCAGGTGAGGGCTGGCAGATGCCCAGGTTAGCTGATGCCAACTGCTCTGTGCAGTTATTTACAGCTCAGGGCAGAAATAACCACATGTGTGGATGGTTACATTGCACGGGGGATCTGGGCCAAAATGGCTGGCTGCCAGCCATGCTCTTAGCAAGCCTCAGTGGCAAAGAAAAAGAATTGGGTTTCTAGTGTCTCTGTGACTTCAAGCTTAATGGGGAGAGCAATGAGTATTAAGCTGTTCTATATAGTGACCTTTTGGTCAATCATCACAGCTTGCTTGGAGGTGGTAACTTCTTAAACCACAGTAATTCTGTCACCCAGTGCAGGAGTGCAATATGTGTCCCTGATAAAGATCACAGCCTTTACTACTGCCGGAGAAGTGGTTGTTCATATGTTCTCACAGCTTGGCTGAGAAAAGCTAATGTGCATCTGTCTCTGAATTGGGACAGAGCAGCTGATTAATTCTATTTAGCAAACAAGTCCTTTCATAAGGGTTAACTGTTGAAAAAGCAATGGAGAATAAGGTCTCAGTAAGTGGCCCCATCAGATCAGGGTATCCCGCCAGATTCTGATTTTTTCTAAAAGAAGGCCACACTCCACACAACCATTCCCCTCAGTAATACCTGTTTAAGTGAGAAGTTCAAGACATCTCATACTTGAGGTAGCAGTCATTTCCTGACAAACTTGGAGACCAGCAGCCATGAGAGAGGCAAATGGGAGAGGTGACTGCAGTGGCAGCCAGAATACCCTTTAAGAGTCTGTTGTGGGAAAGGGTCCTATCATCTCACCCCTGTATTTCCATTTGCTACTGCCTGAAAAGTCCCCTAATGAAAATGTCTTCTGTTCCTGAGTTAAATGTTCAGAGGGCATCTGCAACTTAGTCAGCTATGTTTATTGCATGGCTGGAGTGAAGGCATCGGTTATGTGCTTTGTAGTGCTCCTGAGAATGAGTCTGCTGGTTCTTTGATATCTATTCCGCTGGATAGCGCTCCTCACATCTTATTTTTACGTTTTCATTTTTCCATTCTTCTCTCATTTTCCTTCTTTTTGTAGGATTATTAACACTAGGTCCTGTAGCTTCCTCTTCTGTTCTGACAGAGTGGAGACCAAAGGAGAAGTTGGAAAGAAGTGGAAACAATAAAAGTAGAAAAGTGATGCATGCTGAGTAACAGTTTTTGTGAAGATAGTGTAGTATGTCCTTGTGGGCTGATGATTGATGTGTGGAAATTTTCCTATGATTAAGTAAACAACTAAGCTAGTCAAAGGAACAGAAATTTTTGTCATGTTCTCTTTGAAAATGCACCTGATTACTTTTGGAATGAGTACTTTATAGAAACTTGGAGCTCTGTTTAAGCGTTTAAGTACTTTTGAATGGTTGCAAACTTAAATAGTACAGTAGTAGTTAGATTAATTATGGTACTAAACTTGACAGAAGTGCTTTGTCATTAATTGTGCTAATACCTATCAAAGAAATAGTCACTTAATCTCCATTCTTTTCAAGAACTAAACTAGTTCTGTCAAGTCACTAGTAAAAGAGTAATTTAATGACTTTATTTATTGGGGTGGATTAGAATTATGTGATTATGTTAGAAAAAGGACAAAAGCTGCCTCAAAGTTAAAAAGCTTTAGAGTATTTGAGGAAAAAAAAGACACTATGATATTAAAAGATTGTTCATCACTTGTAGATTTTCTTTATATTATGTGATAAAATATTTCAAGATTTAACGTCCAGAACATCTCCCCTCTCTCACCTGTTAGGAGTCAGAGCTGCTGAATGCTATAGTTGGGATGTGATGCTCCTTGTATTATTAATTGGTTTTGGTTTGTGACAAAAAGCATACAGACAGCAGCTTACTCTGTCATTTATCTTTGTGTCCCCACCTCTTCTAGTATAGTTGCCTCCCAGTCACTTTTTCTTTCTAATAAACTGCACTCGTGAGAAAAGATGGTGTTCAACAGGAGGCAGTGGAAAGGGCAGGAAGGTTGGCTTTAAATTGGGCAGCAGCACTGCTGCACACAGAGGTCAGTGCATTGGGAGAATCATATCCTTATGAGGACAACAGCTTTTGTGGACTTCCTGTAAGGGGACAATGGGTGCTTTTGTGCAGCTGTGGGCAGAGCCTTTGAGAGAGGCACTGCTGTTATTATGCACTCCTCATAATCCCATATGACCTCCTTCCAGCAAAGGAGGAGGATGGAAGGTGTTCCTCTGTAAGGTCTGTGACCAAGTTGTAGGTGTGTGGTCCTACCCAAGGACCATGTTTACCTTGGGACTGCATGAGGGTTGATTTGCTCTAGGACAGTATTGCATTCCTGTCTGCTGTTCTGCCCTGGTCTAGAAGAAAATAACAGTCCTTCATTGAAAAGTTTATGCAAAAGCTTCTCAAAATCACCCAGTAGTAACCCTTTTTGACTGCCAGCTGCTTTTCCAACCCCATGGAGAAGCAGTTTCTTTTCAGTCAGAGCTACTGCATGGCACAATCTTCCCAGGTCCAAGAAAGAGATCTGGCAATTGGACAGAGCTGGGCTGCCTATCTTGAAATCTCAGAAGCCACAGTCCATTGGATAGCCAAATGTGCCCATCAGTCGTTGGCTTGGAGACATGTGGGTTCAATAAAGCAAGGTCTTTTTGCAGCAGTAATTGAGGTCCTGATATGCACTGTTGTCTCTTCCCTGGCTGTGCGCTGTGCATGGGATGAAAATTTGTGTTGTCCCTCTGCAAGCAGTTTCGCAGGTCTCTCCACTTACTCATGGGCAGCTTTCAGTCTTCTTGGAAGGAACTTCCTTTCTGCATGACTTTGACTGTTGTGTCTGACTGACATTGGGTCAGGTCAGAATTTCGACACCTGGAGACAGCCAACACAATCAGTGACTCTGTTTATGTGTTGATAGGAGACTGTCTTGAGAAATCTATTGTGTAAAGGCTGTATGAGGATAATCTCAGGATTTCATTCAATATGGTTATTGTGCTATGAAAGAAAATACTAATTTAGTCCCTCCTGTGGCAGTAATGGGTCAGTCACAGTGATTATCCTTTTTAAAAAGCACAAATCACTGAAGGAGAAACTATTGGCATTTATTGTCTCAGAAGCTGCTGGAGTCCAGAGCTGCAAATGAGAAGAAGCTTTTTCATTCAGAAATATTTTATAAGGTGTGCTGCAGCTGTGAGCTAGTTATGAGCAAGTGTTTATCTGAAATGTATCCAGTGAAATGAGTGTGGCATAAAGAGATATGAAATAAATTATATTAAATTATTCTNTTATTTACTTTTTTTCCTCTGCAGATAATATTAAAAATACTAGAAGACAGTATTTCTTAGAGATATAAATTTTGTTGTTGGGTGTTTTTATTGAATACACTCTATAGCTTTGTCCTTTATGACACACTGTTGCGGTTCGGACAGGTGTTCACCAAGAAAGGCAGGAGCCTCTCTTAGAATGAGAAATGTAACCCCCCTTCCCTCTGAATTAGTAGTATTTTGAAATTAAGGGGCTCTCAGGCAAAGATAGGGAATAGGAATAACAGATCTTTACTAAGTATTT
>VZRX01013516.1:1489-11493 GCA_013398075.1 Notiomystis cincta | reverse complement strand
TGTGTGTGTGTTCTCCTCGAGGGGAGTGGGACAGGCTCTGTTCTTGCTGCCTCCCCCCTTGTGTGCTCAGCGAGATACTTCTAAATTCCTTGGAAAACTTGGAATGCTCTCCATGCTCCCTGCCCGGGGTTCCCACACTCCTGGGGTGCTCTCCCACCTTCAGGAGCAGCCGGGCATCCACGGAGCCAAAGAAATTCCTTAAGAGTTTTTTATGCAAAATAGATTAGGATTGCAGGGAGAGTCCTCTTTGCTGCTTTGCTGCTATTTCTGTTCAGTTCTGAGACAAAACAGAGAGGGTTTGGTAAAATTTTATTGTTTCTGGTGCTAGAAATTGCTAAAAGGAGAGGCCCCACCTTGGGTGCTGCTCCAGCCTCTCTGTGCCTCAGTTTCCCCATGCAGGGAAAACTTACCAATTTTATACCTCAGCAATTAATTTTCATTATTTAAACTAAAATTAATTCATTTTACCTTACACAGGCTGGAGGGAAGAGGTTGGCACAGCAATATCTTAACTCCACATGGAAAGAAAATAATTCACATGGTCCCAAAGAAAATAATTCACATGGTTCCAAAGCTCAAGAGATCAGTGTGGAAACAACTGTGCACAATAAATTTAGGCTTATCTCCTTTCTGTTTTGGGTTAACTTGGAGATAAATCAAAATTGTGTGCTGTCCCAGGCTAAACACTAAATACTTCCTTTGCTCAAGACAGGATGAGAAGTTTTGAAACACAGCAGGAAGCCACCAAAACTGTTTATTTCCAGATTTCCCCCTGATGCTCATAGAAAGCCATACCTCAAAGACCTCCATCCCCATCAGACAGGGTTGAAACCTCCCAGCAGCTGAAAATATTACACAGAGAAGGCAGACAGGCAGATGGGCGTGAGCCCAAAAGCTTCTTTTCCTAAAAAAAATTGGGTCACACGCAAGAGAAATGGCAGCAACAGGGCTGAGAAGAGCCAGGAGGGAGCCTGGGTGGGAGGAAGGATCATCCCAGTGCTTCTTCCAGGGAGGCAGCACCCCCACACAGAGCAGGTATAAATTAGTGTTATTATTCTGCTTAAGAGAGCACCTAAATTGCATTAAATCTCCCCAGACCGTCACTCAGCAGCAGCACGGATGGGCTAAGAAAGTAATGGCAAAGAAATCAAATTAATCCTGTTTTCCTGGGCTGTGGAAGCTGACCTGGCTGGAAATCCTGGGGATTTCACGAGGAGGAAAATTGCTCCAGGGGACAGATTGTCCAGGCATGGACAGCTACCCCTGGGATCACAGCTGTCCCTGTCCCACCCAGGTGCAGCCTGGGTTTGGGACCTGTTTGGGACACAGCATCCTCCAGGGTAAGAGAGGATTCCTTAACCTGAGAGAGACCAAATTGAACCAGAAATGCAAGATTTAAGGAGATTTAAGGAGAATGAGGAGAATTTGCACTTCTGGGGAATATCTGCCTCTGTCCTTGCTGGACATTTGGGATGAGCCCTGGGGCAGGAGCTGGGCTGGGAGGGTCTGTGTGGCCCTGACAGGAGGAAAGTGGACAGAAAACCTCGTTAAGGAATTTCCCCCCTTCCCCAAATCCCCTCCTGGCCACAGCTGAGCTGAGCAGCCCTGGTTTCACAGCCCTCTCTCCATGCCCAGGCAGTGAACCAGATCAGGGCTGCTCTGAGTTAAAAATAACCCATCTCTCCTTTTCTTCTTTCTTTTTTCTTTTTTTTTTTTCTGCTTTATTTTTAACTCCCTTTTTTTAGCTCACTCAGGGCAGAAGATGCTCAACCCCACCACCCCAGCAGGGTGAAAATCCAGCTGCTGGAGGTGCAGAGCAGGTCAGAGGAGGTTGTTTGGTTGTTGCCATTTATGATACGTCACCAGTGATGTCTGATTTCATTTTTATCATCTGCTGCAGACCCGAGTGGAGCTCCAGGCTCTGTTTCTGATTCCTTCCTGAGGCTGCTGTGATGCAAATGGAACCCTCTGCCCAGTGACTCACAACATTCATGGAAAGAAGAAAGAGGCCTCAGTTTCTTTCTCAGCTCAGGGAGCAGATCTGCCCTTTGCTTTCTCCATCCTAAAGAAAAACCCGTGTGGGAGAAGCCAAAAAAACAAGAAGGGATCCCTCAGAGCAGCTCAGCTCATTTTCTGGATGCTCCCAAAGTTCCAGAAAGCCCCTTGGCTTTTCCTGGATGGCTCCTTTGGAGCTGCAGAGTTTTCCTCCCTGCTGGGAGCCTCTGATGACAAATCTGCAGCTGAGCTACACTCTGTTCTCACTGCCCTTTTGGAAAAAAAATTTAAAAAAAATAAAAAGAAAAAAGGAGTGTTTGTGCAAGGCCATTTCTGAGGTTATAAAAATATCACCCAGAGTCACAAAGCTCTTCCCAAGCTGTGCTTTTCCTTCTGCATCTGCCCCCAGGGAAAAACACCACAGACTGGGTTTGCTCTAACTTCAGGGTCCCCCAAAATAATCTTTTCTACCAAGTGTGGGCAAATTGTCTTTATTGAGAGGATTCTTGATGATAATATTTGGTAAAACGGGGTGGTGGAGACCTCTGAGCAGGCAGCAGCAGTGTCCAAGCATTAAATCCCTCCTGGTGGTGATGGAAGAGTGATTTTGGGGTGTTTTTGGGTGGACACCCCCGTGGAAGAGGCTGAAGGACACCAGGGGCCATCACTGCTGTGTTTTCTGCTGCCCTGGAGCTCCTGGTCGCTGTCAGGTTGAGGATTTCTCACCTCTGAGTCTCTCACCTTGGGGTGAGAATTGCAATTACTCACAGGAGCTGCGAAGTTACAGCACCCTCCGCCCCTCCAGCGATTTGCTGTGTTGCCTACTAAAAATAGCAACGATTCCTGGGATTTGTGGTCCTGGGGTCACCTCGAGATGGGCTTGGGCTGCTGAAAAGATGACAGATCTAATCTTGCTGCTGTTTTATCATTCTGGAAGAAAAAGGAAGGTGGGAAGAGGAGAAAAGCAAGAAAAAACCCAACATGGCTGCCTGGAGGGTCAGAAACATAAGAATATTTGCAGGCAGAGCTTTTATTTTGCCGTGGTTTCTCCTCTCAGAGCTGATGTTGGTGGCAGAAGGATCCACTGAGCTGGAGCAGCTTTGAGAGCCCCTCAGCTGTGGGACTGAGTGAAGGGGGTGGATCAGCTCCACACTCCTGGGATGTTGGGAAAATTCCCTCAGCTCTCTCTGCCTCATTTTCTTTCCTCTTTAATTTGGAAGCAGCTGCACTTGGTGACCCTGTGGCCTGCAGGGCAACCTGGTAGTGAGGAGATGTTTAACATCAGGGCTGCTGATTGCTGACACCCCTGCAGGGAGCTGCATCAGCAGGGGGGTGATGCCCTTTTGGGCAGCCTTGGTGATGCCTTTTGGTACCCAGGGGAGGTGGATTGGACAGGAAAAGTGGATTTTGCTGCTGTCAGAGAATCACAGAATGGTTTGGGTGATTAAAGATCATCTCATCCCACTCCCTGCCATGGGCAGGGACACCTCCCACTGTCCCAGGGTGCTCCAAGCCCTGTCCAGCCTGGCCTTGGACACTTCCAGGGATCCAGGGGCAGCCCCAGCTTCTCTGGGAAATCTCTTCCAGGCTCTCCCCACCCTCAGGTGTCAGTGGAGATGAAAAGGAGGGGTTGACCCCTCTTGCAGTGGGCTCCATCACCAGGGCAAACGACCACCCTCAGCCAGTGGGATTCCTGCTGGGATCTCAGGCATGGATTGGCTGTGTCTCCCACATCGTTTTGACCCCAAGCACTTCAATTACTCAATATTTAGGTTGACAAATGCAGGATGTTTTGCCTGAAAAACACCCTGTGACCTGTTCAGCCCGAACAACTCGAACATCTGTGGGCAAGGAGCACTGGCTGCATCTCCTCCACAGAGGTGCAGAGGGGTCACTACCAGCCACAACCACAGCTGGCAACACCTGGGGCCTCTGCAGCTGCAGAAACACTGCCCTGAGCACCCAGCTCCTTGTGGGGCAGCCAGGCCTCACCTCGAAGGGATGAGGAGCTGAATTCGCCAGGGTGAGGCCAAGTGCAGCAGGTCCTGAGCGTTCCAGGCTTGTGTTTTGGGAGTCAGGAATAATTCAGTGTTTGAGCCCAGGGCCTCTGCCTGGGGGGGCTGATGGTTGGTGCCACGAGTGGTCAGTGCTTCCCTCCACCCTGTCCAGTTTGGGGTTTTTAGTGTTTTATTGTTGGAGGTAAGGTGGCAGTGCAGCTCCATCAGGAGGGGCTCAGGGGGGTGAGGGGGGACAGTCCCAAAGGACACCAGCCACCCCTCAAGGTCTCCATGGCAGGGCTGTGGGATTCCCCATCACAATATTTGATGGGATCAGCTCCTTAGGGATATCCTGGCACCCCAAGGCTCGTACACAAGGATATTTGCTCCTTGAGCTGCTGTGGGGATTAGAAATGCCCTCAAACTGGGGAGTCACCTGCAGGGCCCTTTTGGTGGCTGTGGGCTGGAGGCAGCTGATTGCTTGGTTTATGGTCTTGTGGGGTGTGCTGAGTTTTGTCTGGCCTCTGGGACCAGTCTGGGACCAGCCTGGGACCAGCCTGGTGTCTGGGTGATCAGTGCAGCAATGCCAGAATAAATTCCCTGCTCTGGTCCCACCCAGCCCATCAGACACCGCTGGAGTTGTTTCCTGGAGGGGAGCAAAGACAAAAGGTGGGGGCATTAAAACAAAAGGTGTGAACATCAAAACATCCCATTTGGAGATGTCTGACCACCAGCAGGACACCACACTGCTGGGCAGGATTTCTCGTGGTGTGAATCCTCCCGCTTCTAATGACCACGGACAGAAAACCTGGATTTTTAAAGCTCAGCTGAAATATTTCCCCTCCATCAGCAGAGTGCTCTGAAACCCTGGCAAATCTGCCACCTCAGAAGCACTTAATGTCGTGTCCTGTCACTCAGGACACTTTTCCAGCCTGGATTCCCTGTAAAAGAGGAGGAAGGCTCCTCCTCTCCCTGTGAAGTCGCTTGGCTGCGGAGCTCTGGAAGAAGAGGGAGCGAAGTGATTGCCACTGGGTGGGAACGAAATCTCGCCTGCCCTCCATCATCAAAACCTCATTAAGCTGCACAGGCACTAATTGATAAGCCCAAACCTGACAAGGAGGAGATGGCAGCCGCCCTGGGACCTGCCAATCAATGTCACAGCCGTCGCAGGCCCCGGGTGAACTCTGACCGCCCGCAAGAATGAGGGCGATTGTTCCTCTGGGGAGGGGAGAGGTGGAAAGCAGCCTAATTATAACATCAATGTCAGGTCACAGCCCCCCACTGGACACCTGCCTGGTGGAGGGAAGAAAATAAATCAGCTCCCAGACAGTGGTGGTTGGGGTCCAGCTTCTGTTTCCAGGCTGGGAAAATGTCACCTTGAAGGGCTCTGTTGAGGCAGCGTCGTTTTTTGTGGAGGTCTGAGGATGGCAGGAGGGGGGAATGGCCCTGGGGAAGGGCTGGTTTGCAGCAAGGCAGAGGGAGCTGGACTCAGGAGGCTGCTGAAGGAGAAGGGTCTTTTGTCTTTGCTCCCCTCAGGAAACAACTCCAGCGGTGTCTGATGGGCTGGGTGGGACCAGAGCAGGGAATTTATTCTGGCGTTGCTGCACTGCTCACCCAGACACCAGACTGGTCCCAGACTGGTCCCAGAGGCCAGACAAAACTCAGCACACCCCACAAGACCATAAACCAAGCAATCAGCTGCCTCCAGCCCACAGCCACCAAAAGGGCCCTGCAGGTGACTCCCCAGTTTGAGGGCATTTCTAATCCCCACAGCAGCTCAAGGAGCAAATATCCTTGTGTACGAGCCTTGGGGTGCCAGGATATCCCTAAGGAGCTGATCCCATCAAATATTGTGATGGGGAATCCCACAGCCCTGCCATGGAGAAGGGTTTGGGGGCAGGAGAAAGGTGTGGTGCAGCCAGGAGGTCAGAAAGTGGTGGATGCCTAACCCACAGCAGGGCAGGATTGTTGAATCTCATTTGTGTCTCCATGGGGCAGCAATCCCCTGCTGTGAATTGCAGAAAAATGGAATAGCTTGGGTTGGAAGGGGCCTCTAAAGAACATTTAGTCCAGCCCTGCAGTGAGCAGGGGCAGCTTCAGCCAGACCAGGCTGCTCAGAGCCCTGTCCAACATGATCCTGAATGTTTCCAGGGATGGGGCATCTCCCACCTCCTTTTACAGATCCCTGTGCCAGGAGGAGAAAGAGAATGACCAGAGGGATGAGGAGGCCCTGGGCTGACTCTCCCCTTGCCATTACACAGAGCTCAGCTGAGATCTGAGGGGTCCCAGGGCTGTCCCCAGGGGCTGAGATCCCTCTCTCCACTCAAAAGTTCCTGCACCACCCACAAACCTGAAGCTGAGGCTGTTTTCCCCTTCTTTCCCTGGGCATGGGGCAAAGGACCTGCCTGGGTGGCAGGAGTGGGGTGGGCTCACTCAGCACCCCCCAGCACCTGCTTGGACTCAGCAGATTTTGCTCCTGGGCTCCCATGGGCTGGATCAGGAATTTGTTTTTTTTTTCTCTGACCAAAGATGAATCTGCTGAATTCAAATGCAAATTCAGGTGTGAAATAACCAAGGCCCACAGTGAAATTATGCCTGAGCATCCTCCCACTTTCTGCAGGTGCTGAAAGCTCAGGGATCCATCAGAGTCACCAGGAGGAAAAAGCCCTCAAGGACTCCTAATCCAGCTGTGGCTCTGAGCAGCCCTGGGAGGTCTGACCATAACACTCATCAATATCTCCATGGGACACCTGCAAACATCACAAATGAGGACTTTGGGAGGTCTCTGTAGTTGAGAAATCCTCTGCCAGGGCATCTCCTTGCCCAGAACCACAAGACAGAAGGGAAGGACTTGATCTATCAGCAAGAAATGGCCAAGGGAAAACCTTGTGGTCAAGATCTTGGGGTGGGATTTTTTTATCCCACCTCAGGGATACAGGGTAAAACCTGTGCTAAAATCTGTCCCCTGCCATTCCTTGGAAAAACACCCATTTTCTTCACAGTTTCAGGGCTTGTGCCACACTCATCTCTAGGGAAACAGCTGGGATTTATCCTCGAGGAATAGATTGCAATTAACATTTAAGCCTGTGCCCATGATGCAGCTCGAAAGGCAAGATAATTAATCAGGTTTTTAATAATGAGCTCTGTGAACTCGCCCTGGTGGGAGCTGGGCACCCAACAGAAAATCCTGTCCCTGGTTCCAGAGCTGCCAAAGCAGCTCCCCCTTTCCCTGATCCGCTGGCCAGGCTCAGAGGAGCACGTGCTGGCCACTAATTAAAACTGATGTGGAAATAAACTTGTCTCTGCAGCCAAAACAGAGGTGGGTCCCCTGATTTACTCTGCAGGGATGGGTGTGAGCTCACCAGGGGGGTGCTGAAGGATGGAGAGGCTGCAGGAGACCAACCCCCTCTTCCCAGCACTGTGTGAGAGGCAGGCACAGCAAAATGAGGGGAAAACAGAGATTTGAGGCCCTGAATTGGGGTTTATTGCCAGCCAGCACCCAGGGCCTGAAGCCACAGATTTCTGGAGGTGTGAAACCTGTAATTACAGAGTAAGGAAACAATTTCCAGGTGGATCCTGTGCATCCTGGCCCCTGGAGCGTGGTGGGGACATGGTTTGGGATGGGTCCCCTGGCTGGGGCTTTCTTGTGCGGTGTTTTCCTCCTGGCTCTGCCTTCAGCAGACTTCAAGGTGGCTTTGGGATGTGCCACTGGGATTTTCTTCAGCTGCAGACTGCTCTGCCCCAGTCTCTAGTTCCCTGAGAGGCCTTTCTCCTCGGCTGTAGATTTCTGGGGAGGGACATTCCCCGCTGGCCATCTCAGGAGCAGCTCTTGGTCCAGGAACTCCCGAGCCTGAGTCACCCTGGAAGCTCCTCCACCCCTCTGGCTCCTGCTCCAGCTCACTCTGAGTGCAGTTCAAGACCTCCTGGGAGGAGTCTGGGCCCAAATCCTCATTTTCCAAGGAACAAACTACCAGCAGTGAGTTTCCTTGGCTTGAAATCCCTCCAGCAGCTGCTCCAAGAGGTCCTGGATTAAAGAGTTTTCCAGAACATCTCCTAAATCAGGAGCCATCATCCTGATTTTTTCTGCTGGTACCCCAAAAATCCAGCTCTGAGCTCTTAGCAGGTCCAATCCTGTTTGCAGGAAGCTGTGCTGGGATGATTTTGGCTGCTCCTGAATCATTTCTGAGTCCCTGGTCCATTCCCAGCTGCTCTTTGCATTAAAGCAGGACAAGGGCAGGACTTGCTCTTCTCTGAGAAGTCTTTTGTGGTTT
This sequence comes from Notiomystis cincta, assembly GCA_013398075.1. Taxonomy (NCBI): domain Eukaryota; kingdom Metazoa; phylum Chordata; class Aves; order Passeriformes; family Notiomystidae; genus Notiomystis; species Notiomystis cincta. Next base: position 3,230 of record VZRX01013516.1, on the reverse strand, counting down.
AATTTCTCTCTTTTTTTTTCTTTCTTTCATTCCCTTTCCAAACAGAAATGAAAGTAAAAGTAAAACTCTGGATAAAATCTAAAATTTGGGGCTGAATAGTAATGAGTGGCAGCTCTTTGCAATGCCAGAGGGCAGATTCTGGCCCCAGCTGGCTTGAAATCAAGTAGGAAAACATGGAAAATTGGGGGGAAAAGGGGGGAAAGTAAAACAAGTGGGTAGTAAAAAAAAAAAAAGCCAAGTTGGAATGATTTGACCACTCCTCTCCAGGGAGAAACAGCATCAAATATTGACTTTTCCTGCTCTTTTTGCTTTCCATGAGTTACAACCTCACAGGGAAGGATTTCTCCCGTTGGAAAGTGTCTGTATTTCCTCCTGGAAGGGGAATGGATGATATCTGAGTGCCTCAAAAACGACAAACACGCAATATTTAACTGTGTAGCCCAATCACTGGTGCTGAAATCAGCTGTGTGGATCCCTGTTTTTATCAGCACAGACCCTCCCTGCAGGTAAACTGAGGCACGGGCGCCTGCCCAGCGGCGCCAGCAGCAGCCTGGGCTCGGGGAAGGTTTCCCAGCCCGTTTTTGGGAGGTCTCTCGCAGCAGATGGCAGCAGCGGCTTGGAGAAGCCGCAGCCCAGCGGCTCCCGCAGCCATCCCGGGATTCCAGCAGGGATTCCAGGGGGGAAATGCCTCGCCCACGGTCCAGCAGCCGCCGCATCCCAGGAGAAAACATCAAAGCCCGCGAGTGTTTCCCGTGTGGATCCCCCCGCCGCTGTCCCACAGAGGGGTCGAGCGGCTCCTCCTCTCCCCAAATTCCCGGTGCTGGGGTTGGATGAGGGGGGCGCTGAGCAGATATTCCCTCAGACACTGAGTTTTCGTTCTGACGAGCCCAGAAACCTCCGTGTGTTCGGTATTGAGGGCAAACCCCCTCCTGAGAGGTTTTGGAGCTGGAGTGGGACACAGACAGAGCCTGACCACTTTATCCTTATTTCTGTGCAGTGGAGATTCCTCTGGGAATCCCAGCCAGTCTCTCCTTTTCCTCCTCTTTGTGATTTTTTTTAGCTAACCACCTGAATTCAAGGAGGGATCCGATGTCATTGGTGTGTCCCCTCCACAAGATTCCTGTTCTCCAGGCTCATTTCAGCCCAGCCAAGGAGAAAGCTCTTCCCAAACATGGAATGAAATCCCTGTGGGAGCAGCCACCCAGCCCCTGCCTGGATCCAGCAGACCGTGCCTGGTGTAAATCTGGGAGGGTGACAGGGACAAGTGATGTGCCCCTGGTCCCCAACACCGGGAAAAGGAAGATTTTCTCTCCATTACGAGTTGGGAATGCTGCTGTGTTCCTGTTGAGCGTTCCTTGGGGTGGGGGAAAAACACAGCCTGATGGGGCAGGGGTGTGGCTCAGGGGTGTGGGGCAGGGATGTGGCTCAGGGATGTGGCTCAGGGAACGGGCCACAGGGGATGTGGCTCAGGGATGTGGCTCAGGGATGTGGATCAGGGAATGTGGATCAGGGAATGTGGATCAGGGAATGTGGCACAGGGGATGTGGCTCAGGGATGTGGATCAGGGATGTGGATCAAGGATGTGGCTCAGGGAATGTGGCTCAGGGATGTGGCTCAGGGGAGGTGGATCAAGGATGTGGCAGAGGGATGTGGATCAGGAATATGGCACAGGGATGGCACAGGGATGTGGCACAGGGATGGCACAGAGAATGTGGCTCAGGGATGTGGCTCAAGGATGTGG
>VZRX01013510.1:0-11462 GCA_013398075.1 Notiomystis cincta | reverse complement strand
AGAAGAGCTCGAAGCCAGCAAGGGCACAGCCAGTGAACTCTTGCAGGCTGGAAGCTAGCATGTCTGTGTGTGTGGTTTGCTCTTGGGTTAGATTTTTCAGGTACTTTTATTTAAATTTTTAAAAATATTGCAGAATAGTCATAAATACACAGATTCACAGTTTTGTTATTAGGAACCTAAGAACTGCATGGATTCACTGAGGGGAAATTATGTTTGACCAAATCTGATGGCCTTCTATGATGACATGGCAGGTGGGTTGATGAGGGGAAAGCAGTGGATGTAGTCTGCCTTGACTTCAGCAAAGCTTCTTACAGTGTCTCACATAACATAAGATAAGAAAATGTGGGGTTTGGAGCAGCTCTGCAGAAAGGGACTTGGGAGTCTTGGTGGATCACAAGTTGACTATGACCTGTCAGTGTCCTTATGTCCAGGAGGGCCAATGGTATCCTGGGGTGCATTAGGAAGAGTGTGGCCAGCAGGTGTTACAATTCAATGGATTTTAAAGTCCTCTGCCCAAATTAAGGTGCAAACGAGACCAGATGTTCAACATGATCAGTCCAACAGTACAAGCTTTATTTTGCAATATTGCTTGTATAAGAAAAGGAGCAAGAGGGAGAAGAAGAGAGGTAGTGCAGGATCATCCCATTAGTCATTCAGTGCCCTGAGCTGCTTCTGATGCTGGGTGCCCACCCCCTGGTTCACTCCCTGAGTAATTTTTATATCGTACCTTATTTGCACAAGAAGCAAAGGTAGCAGTGGCTTTCAGTTCCTTGTTAACATTAGAGGGAGAGGAGGAATTGCTCTGGCTATCACACATGGTCGAGTCTGAGTTCAGTGGTCATTGAAGTCTGCTCTGGCAGTTATATAACATACAGCAGAAGGTTGCGGTGAAAAGTATCAGTTTCTGTTCTGCCTAGGCAAAGACAGAATTGAAACTATTTCTTTTGCTGTTTGTGATAGGGACCACTGATGTTTTCAGCAACAAGTTTTACAACTGTTTGTTTAATGCATATACTACAAATGTCATTTACTCTTTCCTTACTGCAGGCCAAGGGAGGTGATCCAACCCCTCTGCTTGGCCCCAGTGAGGCCACATCTGGAGTGCCATGTCCTGTTCTGGGCTCCTCAGTACAAGAGAGACATGGAGCTACTAGAGAGGTTCCAGAGGAGGCCACAAAGATGATTTAGGGTCTGGAGCATCTCTGTTATGGGAAGACACTGCAAGAGCTGGCCTTGTTTAGTCTACAGAAGACTGAGAGGGCATCTCATTAATGCATATAAAGGCGGGTGTCAGGAGGATGGTGCCAGACTTTTTAGTGGTGCCCAGTGACAGGACACAGAGCAATGGCCTTAAACAAAAACCCAAGAAATTTTACCTCAACATGAGGAAGAAATTCTTTTCATTGAAAGTGGCAGAGCACTTGGAACAAGCTACCCAAGAGGTCATAGAGTCCTTCTCTGGAGACATTATAAATCCAGTTGGATGTATTCCTCTGTAACCTTCTCTAGGTGACCCTGCCTTTGCAGGGCAGTTGAACTAGATGACCTCCAAAGGTCCCTTCCAACCCTAACAATTCTGTGATTCTATGATTCTGAATGCTTAAAAGTGTTTGAAAATGAAAATAGACATTTTGAAAAGGTTAGGAATTAGCTAGATGAGAAAGAATTTGAAAATACTACAGTATGTGCTGAGTCCAGGAAGTCTTTTACTGTTGTATCCCTGTCTCAAAAAGGAAGTAATTAAAAGAGTCAGGGAATGGCTTTCATGTATGAGAGATAACAGAGGGAAGGGAATGATACAACAGCAGTTATAAAATCCTGACTGTCATGGAGAAAGTGATGACATTGCTTCATATTCTGTGAGACAGGAAAAGAAGCATTAAATGGGATTATCAGGAAACAAGTTCAAAACCAAAAGAAGCAGATGTTTTTCTGGTCAAATTGTAATAATTTAACTCATTTCTACAGGATATTTTGGTTACAAAAGTACAAATGGTTTAAAAGATAATGACACAAGTTTGTGGAATAAAACTCTATTAAGAGCTATTAAATAATACAAAGTCTTCCAAGCTGTTGGCTGTACAAGGGTGGGGGCATTTGTCAGGAGTCCCTCTGCTGTTGATTGCTTTCTCTGCTATTTGTATAAGTACATACCCATGTCTCTGAAGAAGGATAGCTGGAAGCTGTACACATCTGCTCTTCAGCTTTAAGTCTCAAGTCTTGGCAGTCTTACAGACTCAGAGCCTTTGAAACAGAAACCACAACTGCACTATCTGATCAATTTTCCAAGTACACAGTGGCTGGTCTGAAAAAAGTATAATTGCCTCATTTGTTTCATTGGATGTACTCTTTTGAAAATTGGTGATAAATTGTATATCAGTGCTGATAACCATTATTACTGATCAAATTAATACCAAAGATTTCAGAATCATTTGAATGCAGAAGATGATGTTGTCATTTGGGTCAACACAGTTTGTGAAAGAGATCCCTGCAGCTTGTGAGAGTGCTCTGTCTTGGCAGGGCGCTGATGAAGATAGCCTTACTCAGTGAGCTGCCAATAAAACAACAGGAGAGCTTCTCTCAGTGGCACAATAGTGTGTGCAGGAGGTGGGCCAGCTTGTTCTGCAGTGCAGGCACTTGCCATGGTTTCTGCCTAGAGTCTGAGCTATATGTTACAGTAATGTGATGAACTATAAGACTAGACTAGGGACCAGAAACACCCTCCACTCTTTCCCTCTCTATACGTCCTAGTCTCCAGTGAGAAGAGTTTAGAACCAATGAAGCATCTTTACTCTTCAGTTTCTTTGTGTCATTAAAGAAAAGGAACAAAAACAGTGGAATATGTTCATACTGCAATTTATCTGTGTACACTGCAAGAATTCATTACCATTTTGCTCAAATTCATCATAGTCTAGTCTTCAGCATTCACTATAATTACATTCCTTTATGCTCTTGGATCCCCTTGTGGTTTATTAATTTCAATGAGGGAAGAAAACTTTGAAGGAAATTCATGCAGGCAAAGTGCTCTAGGGATCATTGACCAACACTACTTCTAGTGATGTACTCTTCTACTTATAATCAAATATCTCCTAAACATTTTTTTTTCCACAGTGTTGCATAAAGTTTTTTTTTAGAGCTCATCCAGGTAATGTAGATAGCACCCTGCTTGTGCCAATCCCTTGTAATCAATGAGGCAATCATAACAGTAGCAAAGATAGAATTCTTTAAGGAGAAATCTAGTGTAGACAAAACCTGGAAATCTCCCACTTTCATTTGATAGTCTTTACTAAACACAAAATACTTAGAGTAATGAAAAGATCAAATCCTATCAGCTATTAAAAAGAAGTCCCACTAGATGGGGTTATAGTTTCAAAGCAAGAATATTTTCCCATCTGGTTTGAGGAGGAGCTTTTTTTTTTTTTACTTCTTATTTGTTCAAGTTGGCAACAGAGTCCTGTGAAATTAGAATATATTGTCTGTTTTCAGTTCACCAGTAGATTTTTGGCCATTTCTACATTCAGCACAAACTATTGTAGCTTTATCTGAGTAAATTATTGATGTATTTGGGGCAGTGTTGCCACTGTTCATAGATTTCAGTGGCTGAAATTTTGTTTTTATCTTTGCTGTTCCTAGCAATACTTCAGTACCATTTTATATGCTGCCATATAGCAGTTACAGAAGAATAAAACTAGTTCAAATTGTCTTAATTTGGCATTAGTAGCATTACATGTGCCATAATCTATGAACTGTTTGGAACAGAGGTTTTATTAATTTATTTATTAATTTTTGTGAAAGAAAACTATTTAGCATAGGGATGCTGGGTATAACTCGATTTGAATTCTCCTGAAGTCAATACTAAATAATTATATTGAATATAAGTAATAATTATGCTAATAATTGTTCTTAAATCCTTGTTCGGTTTTAAAAGAAATTTCTCAAATGAGAATTCATCAAATATAGTAATAACCAAAAGAAAAAATGCATGCAGAAAAATTCAGTGAAAAAAAATTCAGAGTGAAAGACAAAATTAATTTTAGACATTGTCTTGTTTGTGATTATTTAAAAACTTACATTAATATTCTTGTACTATACTTGTTGTTGTCATGGTTAGAACACTTTACTTCCTACATCAGTTTAATTAATATTTATAGGAATATAAATATTCCTATAAATATAATTCCCATAGCATTTTACACTTTAAGAATGATGATAGAGTCTCAAGGGTCATCCTTGTTCTAATGAATTTAATTGAACACTATTAGTACTAAAACATTTCTATCTATGATTTTTGGTACAAAAGAGGACAAAGGAAATTTTGCTTTTAAAACCATTGTAAGAAAAATAAAAGAGGCGGAACTGGGCAGACAGAAATGCAGGGAAATTAAACATAACCTAGTGCCAATATCAAATGTTGAGAATTCCAATAAGAGGTATTGGAAAATCAAGTATCTTTAAAAATTTTCTAAAACTTACCAAAACTCTTTTTTGGAAGTGATTTAACATCTCCCTTCTCTAACCATAGTATGAGTTTTAATTTAGTTCAAATTCTGGAGACGGAACTTCTAACTTTGTACTGAACCTAGAGTTAGTCAGTCATTACAATAGTAATACAAACAGCAGGTGCAACAAATGAGAAGACTCTAGGATGAAGGCAAAGAAAACGTAACAAAGCGCAAAGCGGGTTTTTTTTTTTTTTTACTTTGCTTTTGGCTCACTGACCTCACTGACTCTCAATATTTGAATTTTATCTTTTGTCCAGCAAAAGATATTTCTAGTTTGGGAGCTGTCAGGAGTACTGTCATTTAATGCAGGAAACCAAAAAAAGCATAATGTATATACAGTGGCAATTTCTTTTCTTCCAAGTTCTTGAGGTGAAATAATTAAGTTCATTAATACAATTCTGAACATTCTTGCTGAACTTAAAAATACTTCCCCCCAACAGATTATTTACAGATGGCATTAGTAAATGGAAACTGGATTACGGACTATTAGAGATTGTTGAATACTGAGATACATTATGTTAATTTATATGGTGCTTGCCAGATGTCTTCCAATTTCTTGTATGCATTACACTGTCATTCAGCTCTGATGAAACTTTTGTTTATGTTGCTAATTTACTTAGCTTTTGAATAAGAAATTCAGCTTTTGCTAATATGTAACTTTTTTTAATTCTCTGTGCTTGATTCTTAGAATTAATTAGAAGTCCCTTTTGCAGGTTGTTTTTACATCATGCATTTAGTATATATATAGCACAATTAAGGAGTTTAGCATTGTGATTTGTTCAAAATCTAGTTTTGTATTCAAAAATTTAACTGAGCTTACCATTACTCAATTGCACTTCCATCATGAAATAATGTGTATACACACATCCAGAATAAATGTATAAAGCATATATATAGTGGTTTCTGTCTTTTGTGAATGAAGAATCCCATAGCCACATACTATTTTGCTTTATTGGTTGCAGCAGAATAGATTTACTAGCCTTCAGAGAAATTAGGTTCAGGAAAAATAGTTTATTGAGTCAGATAATTTGTGTTTAAAAACTTTTATTCACTCTGTGAAAGAAAAAAGAATGTGGATGCTGGAGAGTTTCTTCTGTCCACAGCTGTGGGGACCTTCCATGTCCTGTAGGACTATGATGCTATGTATCACAGGATACTGGCTAAGATGTAGAGGCACGGGAGAGGGTGTTTCTTTACAGTTAGGTAAATATCTCTGCAGAAAGTTGCAACACTCCTTGGCTGAGTGGTGAAGGAAGAAGAGGGCAGAAGATGTGCTCATTTTCCTGTCTAGAGCTTCAGCTAACAAGTCAGGAGAGCCAGCAACTGAAGCAACCGCCGTGTGATGCTGCCAGCAGCCCCTGCCACAGTGCCCATGACTCTCCCAGCCTCACACCAAAGCTGTCATTGCATGCCTCCATGAGGACCAGAAGACACCAATCCTGAGGGAACTGTGTGGCTGCCACCAGCATTCCACCCAGTCTGACATGGCCCTCACAAGGTCATGCCAGCCGCTCAGCTCCAGGGCACCCAGTGAAATAAAGGCACAGAGGTCTCTTTGCCAGAGGATTTAGGGAGCTCCAGCTCCCTGTGAGAGTGCTACATGGNACTGAGATACATTATGTTAATTTATATGGTGCTTGCCAGATGTCTTCCAATTTCTTGTATGCATTACACTGTCATTCAGCTCTGATGAAACTTTTGTTTATGTTGCTAATTTACTTAGCTTTTGAATAAGAAATTCAGCTTTTGCTAATATGTAACTTTTTTTAATTCTCTGTGCTTGATTCTTAGAATTAATTAGAAGTCCCTTTTGCAGGTTGTTTTTACATCATGCATTTAGTATATATATAGCACAATTAAGGAGTTTAGCATTGTGATTTGTTCAAAATCTAGTTTTGTATTCAAAAATTTAACTGAGCTTACCATTACTCAATTGCACTTCCATCATGAAATAATGTGTATACACACATCCAGAATAAATGTATAAAGCATATATATAGTGGTTTCTGTCTTTTGTGAATGAAGAATCCCATAGCCACATACTATTTTGCTTTATTGGTTGCAGCAGAATAGATTTACTAGCCTTCAGAGAAATTAGGTTCAGGAAAAATAGTTTATTGAGTCAGATAATTTGTGTTTAAAAACTTTTATTCACTCTGTGAAAGAAAAAAGAATGTGGATGCTGGAGAGTTTCTTCTGTCCACAGCTGTGGGGACCTTCCATGTCCTGTAGGACTATGATGCTATGTATCACAGGATACTGGCTAAGATGTAGAGGCACGGGAGAGGGTGTTTCTTTACAGTTAGGTAAATATCTCTGCAGAAAGTTGCAACACTCCTTGGCTGAGTGGTGAAGGAAGAAGAGGGCAGAAGATGTGCTCATTTTCCTGTCTAGAGCTTCAGCTAACAAGTCAGGAGAGCCAGCAACTGAAGCAACCGCCGTGTGATGCTGCCAGCAGCCCCTGCCACAGTGCCCATGACTCTCCCAGCCTCACACCAAAGCTGTCATTGCATGCCTCCATGAGGACCAGAAGACACCAATCCTGAGGGAACTGTGTGGCTGCCACCAGCATTCCACCCAGTCTGACATGGCCCTCACAAGGTCATGCCAGCCGCTCAGCTCCAGGGCACCCAGTGAAATAAAGGCACAGAGGTCTCTTTGCCAGAGGATTTAGGGAGCTCCAGCTCCCTGTGAGAGTGCTACATGGTAGGAGTTGGTGTGTTCTTATCTGTCCTGTAGATTATTGGCATTTGTACAGCTCAGTGGCAGAGGAATGAGAAGACAGGAGCGTTGTCCTGCTAGTCTGGTGGCTTCCCTAACTGCAGTCCAAAGCAGCCACCCTCCATTACCATGGGCATCCCCTGCCCCCTTATGCTTCCTTTCCTTATTTCACTGGGCAGCTCCCCAGCCAGACTGGGCTGGGACAGCCCTTTTCATGCCAATCCTGCACTGTCTTTGTCACCAAATGCTACTGCCAATGCTCTGCATACAATGGCACCACCACCACATCTCCAGGGCTGGTACCGGAAAATGGAGGCTGCCTTCTGGGACAGCACCAGAGCAGGCACACTGATTTAGTTCTGCAACACTATGATATGGCTATTGCCTTCAAAATAGAAGGAACAATTAAATAATTTAAATTTTAAGAAATGGTAATGGTGGAAATGGAAAATAATTATCTGTAGGGGCAATTTGAAGAGTAGCACATCCAAAAATGTTTGAAAGAGAATTAAAAGCATCGGCTCCTACTCACTGCACTACATTAAATATTTGTGATACCTGATACCAAGACTTTTGTGTTTGAAGTCTAATTTTTGAAGAAAAATGCTTTTTGATTTGACTAAAGGCAATATTTCACACCTTTGGAATTAAAGGCACGTAAAATAACAACCTCTTCATCAAAAGTGGTTGACACTACTGATAATTTTTTTAGCATGAATCGCAAGATTCATGTCTTTCTTTTTCTAGGAATCAAATGTTTTTTTCCAGGGATTCTCCTAAGCTTCATATTTCAGTTGGACACACTACAACAAAGTAAATATACCAGTTTACAGCTATTTGGTTCTCTGAAGACTCTTACATCCTCTTTAATGGACAGAGCAAGAGACAGTGGGCTGAAATCTGAAAGGTTACTCCTGAACATTGTTGCAGTGACCCAGACTATCTTGGATGATGCAGAATGGGTTAACTTCACTGCGCTGGACTCTGCCTCAGAGGATAGGTTCAAAAAAGAGTCCACAACATAAAAATTCTTAACCCCTGAGGTCACCTGTGCCTGCCTCCTCTCTTTGTTTCAGAGATTCAGGCCTCTCACAGGACAGCGTATTTCAAGATTATCTTTAGCTGTACTACCATTTGTAACTTAGGCTAAGTTCCTCCCCTGAGATGTTTCTATTAGTTCTTTGCCACGCGTGTCACCTTTGGATTGGCTCTCTCTATTCTACCTCTCTCANCGTTTTGAAGTTGACTGAGTGTGGCAAAAGATTGCCCAGAGAAGTTGTGCAGCCTCCTTCCTTGAAGATATCCAAAGGCCATGTAGATGTGGTCCTGTGCCTGCTTGGTTACAGAATTTGGACAAGACAATCTCCATAGGTTCCATCTTCAACCATTCCGTGATTCTGAGTTTATTTAGAAATATTTAAGAGTCCTTATTTGCTAATCTACTGTATTCAAATCTGCTTGTAGAAATATTATATGTAGCTGGAACAGTCTGCTGTTACTTCCAGATACAGAACATAAAGAGTTTCTTCTTCATGATGTCTTTTAAAATATATAATTGAGGTTTGGATTTTTAGGTAATGATGTTGTAGAGAAACTTGACATGTTTCAGCAAGGATGGAGAGGAAGGATAGTGAGCTGGGAACTCAAGAACATTTTCTTTTTGTATTTAGGTAATACATACCGCACTAGAAGCATCTATGTCACAAGATGAAACATGCTGTTTTCAAAATAAAAAATTAATTATTATGTGAAATTACTATGGAAGAATAGTGGAAGTATCTCATGTAAATTACTTACTTAACATTCTTATTTGTCAACAGGCCCTCATACTGAATTCCCTATCCCCATCCATCTGCAATTTCAGGGAAGAAGAGCATATTGCTTTTGTCTGAAAAGGACATACACATTGGTTAGACCATATCCTTAATTATGTAGACAACAGGCTGCTATTGTGGATAAGATGTGTAATATATAAAGACATACAGCAAAAATTGAAAGATTAATCCAGAAGATCACCTGCAGCTGCCTTTGTTGTGTAGATGTCTGAGTGGTAACTTGCAACTGTTCAGGTTAACATACTTAAACGCAATTTTGTGTAATTTTGTCATCCACAGCTGCAGTATATTGGCCATTTCTTATTTTTTGCCAGTAATTCTAGAAACAAATTTCAGTTTTATTAGTGTTTAATTTGTATACAGCCATAAGAGTCACACACATGAGTATTTAAAAGGTTTGTAATGGGTTTGCTTCATGATGAATGTGTGCTGTCCATTATTTCTATCAATACTTTTCAAGTACATTCTATGAAAATATGATAGATGGTTGTCATTCAAGATCAAAATTTTATCCTTTGTGAATTGAAGGTGATGTGCACTTATTACCCCTGGTTTTTTATAGCAGTACATCAAGGAGTAGACATTAATTTAGGTTTTCTGCTCAAAGTAGTCTCTGAATACTTATTTACAAGGTTCTTTATTTTAAGTACATGAAAATACTTGAGCTAATTTAATGAAATTTAGGCAAATGTCACATTGCTGGGTCATGTCCAGCCTCTCATCTATCAACACCCTCAAGTCATTCTCCTCAGGGCTGCTCTCCATCTGTTCATCCCCCAGCCTGGATTGTTACTGCAGGCTGCCCTGATCCAGGTGGAACAACTCACACTTGGTCTTGTTAAACCTTGTGAGGTTCTCATGGACCCACTTCTCAAGGTTCTCCAAGTCCCTCTGGATGGCATCCCATCCCTCAGGAGTGGCAATTACACCACGCAACTCAGCATTGTTAGCAAATTTGCTGAGGGTGTACTTGGTCCTCCTGCCTCTGTCACTGATGGAGACATTATTCTATTAAACCATTAATAATCCTAACCATACTTTTATTGATGTAATTAAAATAGTAGTTACCTTCTGCAAAGTCACAAATATTTCATTTAATCATAAAACGCAAGAATTAGCTGAATATTCCTATTATTAATGAACTGATCAGATAAATTAATCAGATTGATTCAGATCATAACACACAGTCTGCTAAGTCTGTGAGACAACAGCAAAAATTAGCCCATTATAATAGTCTCAGACTAATCCATTAGGGGGATTAAGGGAACCAGGAAACCTATATGTATGTCAAAATGGTATATGCTTTCAGTCTGAAGAGGGATGTTGGCATCAAGGAGAATGCATACATGAGCCACATGGGAAATCTTGCTGGCTCACAGCAGTACTTAAAAAAATTTGAGCCACTATTCAGAGGTTCAGAAGGTCATTTGGCTGATTTCTGATGGGAAATGAGTTAGAAGAAAGTGTCTCTAAGTTCTGGTTTCTCTGCTTACTCTGTGTACTGATTTGAAAACAAACCACTGAGAGAGTCTAAGTCAGAAATACAATTTAATAGAAAAAGAAAATAAATAAATGAAATAGCATGAAAAAAGGAACCACTGACAGAGTCAGAATACAACCTGGCACCCTGTCAGTCAGGGTGTTGGTACCAGTCCAGATGAAAGTGGTCTTGTTGAAAGTGGTGATCCTGAAGACAAGGTCTGGTCTCCACCAGAAGATCCAGCAGTAGCTCTTCTCCTCTGGGAATCCAGCAGGCAAGGGCTCCCCGAGGTGTTTGAAAGTCCAGCTTATATCCAGGATGGAATGCTTGGTCCCTCCCCCTGGGCGGAGCATNATATGGCTATTGCCTTCAAAATAGAAGGAACAATTAAATAATTTAAATTTTAAGAAATGGTAATGGTGGAAATGGAAAATAATTATCTGTAGGGGCAATTTGAAGAGTAGCACATCCAAAAATGTTTGAAAGAGAATTAAAAGCATCGGCTCCTACTCACTGCACTACATTAAATATTTGTGATACCTGATACCAAGACTTTTGTGTTTGAAGTCTAATTTTTGAAGAAAAATGCTTTTTGATTTGACTAAAGGCAATATTTCACACCTTTGGAATTAAAGGCACGTAAAATAACAACCTCTTCATCAAAAGTGGTTGACACTACTGATAATTTTTTTAGCATGAATCGCAAGATTCATGTCTTTCTTTTTCTAGGAATCAAATGTTTTTTTCCAGGGATTCTCCTAAGCTTCATATTTCAGTTGGACACACTACAACAAAGTAAATATACCAGTTTACAGCTATTTGGTTCTCTGAAGACTCTTACATCCTCTTTAATGGACAGAGCAAGAGACAGTGGGCTGAAATCTGAAAGGTTACTCCTGAACATTGTTGCAGTGACCCAGACTA
>VZRX01013508.1:3875-27742 GCA_013398075.1 Notiomystis cincta | reverse complement strand
ACCAAACCAAACCAAACCAAACCAAACCAAACCAAACCAAACCAAACCAAACCAAAACAAAACAAAACAAAACAAACCAAAACAAAAACCCAAAGAAACAATCCACCTCCCCCTCAAAAATTAAATAATCTCAAGAAAATTAAACCAACCCCTCCCAAAAATAATTTTAAAAAAACCCAGAACAAAACAACAAAACAAAAACCCAACCAACCAACCAACCAACCAAAAATCCCCCCAAAATAATAAAAGATAAAAAACAAAACAAAGGCAAAAAAAATTAATTAAAAATAAACAAAAAATCCCAAACAAACAAACTAATAAACTCCCCCAAAACAAAACAAAACAAAAAAAAAACCTAACCAAAATGACAACAAAAATGCACAAAACAAAAATCACCCCCCAAGGACCAAAACCCAGCCAAGAATCACTGACAGCAGGAAGGAATTTCTGTGTTTCATTTGAGGGAAATTTTGCTCATCACAGTTGAGGCACAGACCTATTCATTCCTGCTCACTCTGTTCCTTGGGTAATGGCTTCATCCAGCTGCTTTCTGTCTTTCCCTGAGAGCTCTTTCTCACTAGGGTGAAGGAGCTTTCAGGTGCTTTCAGGGCTGTTTTACTGCAGTAAGGCAAAAATAAAAGGAATTTTATTCCCTTTTTATTTCCTTTTAGGAGCAGAAGGGAGGACAGGGAAGATGTGGCCTGGTGGACACCACCTGTGGAAAGAAGGTGGTGACAGGACACGTAAGATTGAGCCCTTTGAGGTGGCAAAGGTGGACAAGACCAATCCCTTCCCATCCCAGGATGGGGTGTGGGGAGGTTGTATGTGCAAAAACTTCTAAAAAATACATAAATAAACAAGCAATCACTGCAGGCTACACAGAGGTACTCCAGAACCCTTCACAGGCCCAAAATGGGCCCTAGGACAGCTTGGGCTGTTTGCAGCTTTGCATCACTGTTAATCAGTTGAGCTTTCTGGAAACTGATTTCTTAAAACCTCCCAAATCTTCTAAGCAATGTTTTTGTGGTTTTTTTTTTCTTTTTTTTTTTTTTTCTTCTGGGAATAGTGATAAGCATTTGCTTCCAGCTTGCAGAAAAGTCATAGCAGCATCACAAGTCTCTTTAGGAAGAAAAAAAGGGGGAGTGAAAGGGACTCAGTGAGTGCCAAGCACTTCCTAGAGGTTTAACAAAGGAATTTCTCTTTTTTTGTTTTTTTTTTCCTCTAAGGGAAACACGGAGGTTAACAAAGAGCTGCAGAAACAGGATCTAAACTCAGCCCTGGGTACTGCCTGCCCAAGCCAGGGGTGCAGGGTTGGAGGAGGAGAGGAAGAGGAAGGGCAGCAGGGATGGAAGAGGGGTGATTATTCTGTGGACCCTGCAAAGATGGAGAAGGAGCCAGGAGGGTTCTGCTGCAGCAAAACTCAGTTCTTTCTGCTGTGCCTGGGTGTGACTGCATGACCTCCATCTGCTTGGCTCCTTAGGTAGGTAGGGGCTCTCAGATTCAGGTCATCCTGGAGAAAAATGAAATATAAGAGGAGGAAAGCCTCCCAAGAGAAACATCTGGGACAAATAAATAAATAAAAGGAGATTTATGAAGTCGTGAGGGAAGTAGAGTTTGTTTCTAAAAGGAGGCCTTTCAAACCTTGATGATTTAACAGAGTTAATTGCCTAACAATGTCAGGCAAGGCAAGAGACTCTCTCCTGATTTCCACACACCTGGAAATGCCATTTTAATGGAGAATCTCTTTCAAAAGATCTTGACCTTTCTCTCAGACAGATGTCATGGACACAGACACAGGGCTGAAGAGTCTCTCTGGGCTCAACAGTGGCTACAAGTCTCTGATACACAGATTTTACTCTTTAAACTTCATGTCTAGTATTCTCTGAAAATTACTGTACACACTGAATGAATACCTCAGACTGTAGATTACCTTTCTTACTGGGTCAGACTCCTCCTTGTGACCACCAGTTTTAAAAAAGGTTTTAAAAAAACCTTCTGTTTTCTTTCTGTTTCTCTATGATATCACTGTAAACTCAAAAGTTGAAATGGAAATGTGGGGACTACTTTATTTCTTTCTCCTCTTGTCTCTCACCTTGCAATAGTCTTATTTTTCTTTATTTTTTGTTTTGCTGGCTTTGAACTCTCTTTACTTTGGTCCTTGCCCTTGGAGACACTTTTGCTCAGTGAATCAGCTGGTGTGAGGGGACCAGGACCAGGTGGTGGTACCTCTGTGGGGCTGGATCTCCACAGTGCAGGTGACACCCTCTTGCTGCAGCACCAGCAGGTGACCTCAGCAGGCTGGAATGAATCTGTGGGAGCAGCCACCCCAGCACAGCAGTTCTGTGGTTTTCCTTTCCTCTGAAAAAGAGCCGTGCACCATGGAAGGCTTTGTTCAGCCTGGCCTGTAGATGTCAAATTTTACATCAAGGCAAGAAACACGGCTCAGGACACCAAGGCAAGGTCTGCAGCTCATCTCTGGTGGTTTGCAGGGCTAGAGGGCTTTAGCATTTATAGGACAACACCCTCACTAACTTGTTATCCCTTGTTCTTTCATCATCTGGTGCTTCCTTTTCTTCTTCTCCCTGTAGCTTTGACTTTTTCTTTTCACTGAGGTAATGTTACATGGCTGAGGTCAGTGCCACACTTTGTTTCATGCCAGCAGAGTGTGCAAAGGGAATGATCAGCTTCTGAAGATGTGAGGGCCAAATGAAAGCCTCAGAACCTCTCCAACAGAAGCAATGATCCCGTAGATTATTGTATCCAGCGTAAAGAAGAGCTCTTCTCCATGGTGCTTTCTAATCAGTTATTTCCTATTTCTGTCTCTTCTGGAGGCACCAGGGGAATGAAAGCAGCCAAATATATTATAACAAATTGAAGCAGGGCTGTCTTGGTGCTGGCAAGAGGAGCTGGAGAGAAAAATCCCCATTTATGAGAGTTTGCTCCTGGCTCAAGCCCTGTTCAGCAAAGAACTGATGCACGTGTGTGTGTTCCTGTTGCTGCTCTGCAATGCCAGCTGGGATAGGTGCTGCACAGAGTGAAATCAGCACTGAAATGGGTGAGCTGGGCTTCCCTGGCTTTGCTTCTGCTTTGAAATTGATGTGATGAAGGTGTCACGGAGGTGGGAGACCACTGCCTTCAAATAGCTCTGAAATGTGCCATGGCACAAGGAAAGGTTTGGTGGTGCCTGGCTGTCAGGATGTAATTCCAGTTCTCACTCTAGCAGGCCAGCATTTCCTATCTTGCCAGAAGACTGGGCAAGTTTTGGTTCCCTGCAGATTAAGACAGCCAGTTTTTTGGTCCCTAATCCTCAATCTGTACAAATAAGATTACCCATGTTGCAATCTTTGGTCAGACTCATATCTATGGATCTGGATAAACGTGTGCATGGGATATGTCTTATTAACAGACCAAAGCCTAGAAGGTTTTTATTTTTAATGGAGATGAGACTTCTGGGGTCAGATGTACTAAATGTGAAATGTTGAAATCTCTGAAATGTATTCTAATTTTTCCTCTACCTATCTAGACAGGCTCCGTTTATTACAAGTACAATGAAGCTGTTGTAATATTCCCATCTCTCTGTTCATGATCCAGCTTTTATAAAACCAGGATAACGAGGTCAGCAGTGTATTTTCAGTACTGTTAAATGAAGTGAAGGAATTGCAGACCTGAGGATGATAAAATGGCACACTAAGGCACTCTGAGGCTCTCTTGTCCTTTTGAACTAATTATGACTCAAGCCCTTAATGGACCACATGGATTTTGGCCACAAATATGTTATTCTTTCATCACATAAATTTGTGGAAAGCCATTTACTTCAGCAAGCACCACCAGGCATTTGGTGCCTGGTGAGTCAATCTAAGCAAAGCCAGAGTCAACCTGATTGTGAGATCTCTCTTGGTAGATAATGCATGTTAATGACTGCAAAGATGAGAACCCTAATTTGTGCATTCCTACAGATGAGGGACCAATTCCTCAATTCATCATTGTGCTGCTGATGCTGATTCTGCTATTCCAGATTGAGTTTACCTTTTACTTGTTAAAACCAAAAATAAGTAAATGGGGTTGTCTTCTATCCATTTTTCAAATGTTTTGATTCCATGATATATTTTATTCTTCAGTTAATTATTAATAAAAACATGATTACTTATTTCAGACATCTGTTTACATTTCATAGTGTACATTTAATCAATTTATTTAATAGTAGCCCCATCTCCATTTTTTATTTACTTCATTGAAATGAAAGTGGCTAAATACCCACTACAATTACACATAAGCTGTTTGGTCTTGAAAAGAGAGAAGTTGCTACAGATGTCTCCCACTGGCGCCAGAATCAGCTACAAAACTCAGTGAAATAATTAAAATTCAATAATGGAATTTGTTACGTGACTCCTTTGTGGTTTTGCCTCTGCCTTCTCTGTTTTCTTGGCACCACAGGCTGCAGGGAAGCTGGCAGGGGTGCACTTTGTGGCCTTTATTCACAGGTAGTCCAATGTTCATGATTTCAGTGGCAATTACAATGATTGTTACTTTGTGAAGTGGGATTTAAGAAGAGTTCCCCCAGCTTGTGAAGCTGTTGTGCTGATTTGCCTAAGAAAGACATTTACAAGCGAAAGGCAATAATTATAATGTTAGGGACCAGAAGTTGACTCCAAGGATTTTAGTGACCATAAACAGAAGTTTTATTTTCCCACACTAATCAAGACACCAAGTGTCACATGTAGGAGAACACTTCATGTAGAAAATATCAATGTGAGGAAAGGAAAGAAGATGTTTCCCACCATAAGTGGAGAAATAAAAGGTGGAAGTCAAGCTCACAGAGCTCCAAAGACACAGGTGTCCTTCTAAGCTCTGCCTTTTAGAGGCAGTTCCCAAATTTGGTACCTTACTGTCTCCCAAAATCGCTGCCTTTTCTGTCTCACTTTAAACTGCACTGCCTGCAAAGTGTTTTAGTGCAGGAATCTCTCCACACATTTGTAAGATGCAGATGGAATGGTGGGGTTTGACATCCTGCCAGGTGGTTATCATCTGCTTGGATCTTTTTCTGCCTGCCATCTTTCACCTTTGTGCCTTTGTACATTTCTCACAGTAGAAATCTTGATAGCAGAATACTTTGTGGAAGTTATGGGTGGATTTTCAGTGGTTATAAACTGCTCTATATTCAGATTGTTGGTACAACTGCTATATGGCAATTGTTGCCAGCTGAAGGTCTGTGCTTCAGTACATGAGACCACATCAGCACACAATTTTCCTTACTCATCTGATCCAGGAGATGCAAGTGGAAATCTCTTCTCTACAATAAAAGGGTATTTGTGAGTCTTCTACTCCCATCAGCAAAATACTTGGTACAAGCTTAACCCAATGTTTGTGATCAGTGTAATTGCAGCTGCTTGAGTGCTGTGCTGAATCAGTTCCTTCCTTCTTCTTCCAGCCCATCTTTCCCTTTGAAATGCAAACACTATCACAGATTAAACTGCAGAGGTGCAGATAGACTTGTCAGATTTAATCAGCACAAGTCATGCAAATGCTTTTGCAGTATTTGCCCTGATCTGGAGCTGATCTGGCTCCTCTGGCTGCAGAGCAATGTTGATTTCTAGCAATCCCCTGCTGGAACTGTCCCTGTTCCATGGGGCAGCAGCTGCTCTGAGCTCCTCAAGCCAGGCAAGACACAGCCTGTGCAGGATGAGGGTGCAGCTGGACACAGCAGGAAGGCAAGGCTCCCCCAGAGCCACTCTGCAGACCCCTAACTCAGGGATGATTCGATGACCTGAGTGGAGATCTGGAACACTCTCCTCAGCCATGTCCCTGCACCTTTTTCAGATAATGTGATACTCTGATGGGTGGAGATTAAATGCAAACTCCACATCCAGTGCATATTACTCCCAGCAGACTCATTCTTCAAGGAGTGGTTCAGGTGAAGGTCTGCATGAAAGGAAATTAACATTTTCCAAAATTTCCCAGTCTCTCCTGTCCCTTGTGCTTTCCTGACCTTAATTATAATTGTTTCTTTTCACTTTTTATTTTGTTCTTCGTGTCATGGCTCAGCAAAGCCTGAAATTGGTGAAAGCCAATTATTAAACTATGCCATTCTCAGTGAAAACCAAAATGCTAAATTAGCAAGGTGCAATACTTTTTTCTTTTTAGTCATCATTAAATTTGATCATCAGATGTCCAATATTCTCAGAAAATTACACATCATTTTGTACTGGAAAAACTCCACAATCAACCCCCCATGTCTCTCCCACACATCCAAAATTCAGCTGATTCAAATAACTACCTTCACTTGAAGAACAGTGACTGAATGCACAGGCAATATTTCATCTTGCAAAGCACTATTATGGAAAACCAAGACAGCATAGTTTTTGTTAATTTTGTGGGTCCCAGTTTAATTTCACAATCACCTGTTTCATTCAGCTTAGTTCAGGTCATTTTCCTTTCTGTTTGGAAGCATATTTTGTTGCATGAACTATGATGTAAAAATTAGAAGAAGTGGACATATATTCTGGAAGAATAAAATCTACATAAAATTCCTAATATACTGGGCAATTAAAATGCAGTTTTAAGTTTATTAGGATGCTAGACAGGTGCAAGTCAGGAACTGATCTAAATAAAATACTCATTGCTCCCTATAAGGCTGCATAAGAAATATGTACAAGAAACAAATATCTGTCAAATTAATGTGTAGTGATTCAGGTACATGATGTTATGGCTACAGTGCTTGGGATTTCCAATTTCTCTCTAATAAAAAGCATAATATTCTGCTCATGAAGGGGGTATTTTTACATTTATTTTAGCAGACAAACTTGGTTCAAATCGTTTTTAAACATAATATGAAGATGAATAAGCTGCTGCCTTTTTCACCTTGCAGCTTTGAAAGAGAGAGGAGATCAGTGGTTTTCAGATCAGATCAGCAAACAGCAGTGCTCATTTGGTGGGTTGGATGGATAAATATGGGAATATTTCAGTCTGATACTTCCAAATTAGCTAGATTTGCCCTAACTTCAATTTATGAAATTAAATTCTTGTTTGCCTAGTAACACATTTAAATCAGCACTTTGAGGAGCCCGGCATAGCAAAACCTTTAATTTAAAGAATGAGGTGGAGACAATAGGACTTGAAGAAAATGGATATTCTAGGAACATTTTGTGAGTGATCATCACAATCTAGGTAAGGGAGTAAGAATACTGTAACAAAGAGCTTCAGTCTTTTCCAAATCTGTACTGAACCTCTTACAGAAGACTCATTAATGACCTAACTTTTATTTTTGGCAAAATCACACTGAAAGAAAAAGATCATTTTTACTTGTAGCAGAAATGTTAATTTAAGGATTTGTAGAGCTTTTTTCCTCTTCAGTATCATGATCTGAGAAACTAAATGTTCTGTCTCAATAATGGAAAACAAGATGTTCTGTTCCAAATCAACATTTCTAAACGGTACAACTATTTTATTGCATCTATTTATTTAGATTTTTCCCCTTTCTATTAAGAATTCTTGCCTTTTTTTGGAAGTAGCTGGATTTCAGTGCTTCCTTTGGGAGATTTCCAGTCTTTCCTTCTCTCCTTTTTTTTTTTTTTTTCAGATTCCTCTCAAAGCTTTTGGTCTGAGAGCAGTGATGCTGCTGAGGGAAGCGTGGATGGCTGCTTTTCATTTCAGGGTGAGTTTCCTCACTGGCATCTGACTGACTCAACCTGTGGTCTCAGCACACGCTGAGCTGTGTTTTATTGTTTTGCAATAAAGGGCCATGGCTATTTCTAGAAGTCAGGGAAATCCCTCTCAGGCTAAGTAAAACATTGGTGTTGGTCCACACCCAGTATCACTCGCACATTTACCAACTGGACCACAATCCTGGGGCTTGTACTATACAGCTTGGGAAACCAGAACAAGATTTTATCCACTGGCTTTCCTTCTTCCTCCGTGCAGCCCTGACCTGGACCCCTTTGCTGGGTGTTTCTATCCCCTGTGGAAAATCCCTGCCTGGGAGGCTGGCTGCTTTCCTGACGCTGAAGGATGCACGGATGTGCTGAGACGCGGCTCTGCTGTCACACTCAGCTCCTGGCACACACTCAGGGATGTGTTTGCTTCTCCCTGATGAAGTGAGGAATGGTTTTGATTTGTATTTGTTTGTTTGTTTTGTGTGGTGGGTTTTTTTGGTTTGTTTTGTTTTGTTTTTCTCTCACACACACAGTAGTCTGCCTCCTTGGTTTAATAAAAAATCAGGAAAACACTGATTTTGTGCCAACAGAAGGTGCTGTCTGCTAGGGGGATGGCAGAAAACCAGAGCAATTAATAATTACACTTCTGCCTAGTCACCTGTCAGCCCTCAAACATTTGTGCCTCAGGATTTTCCAACTCAGGGTTCATTCCTTTGTGTTGCAAACCCTGGTCTGGTTGCTCTCCAAGGGGAATGCTCCCTCACCAAGGTGTTGGCAGAGAATTGGCAATTAATTCACCTCCCTCTGCACCTGTCCACCCCAATGACTTTGGTTTACACCCCTACTGCTGTGGAGGGGTTCCATCTTAACTGTTTCCATAGAAATATCTTTGATAACCTCTAGGTATGTCCCTAAGCAGCCAAGGAGTAAGGACAAGTCTCATGGTAAGGACTTATTTTAGTGGCATGGAGGGGCACATTACTCAAGATAATGTCATTTTTAACTGGCAAAGACAACACAGATACTGATAAATATGTATAACCAGTATGTGCTGGTCCACCATCTTCAGTGGACTAAAAAGTCCATGAACGACACAAAGAATCAAGGGAAGAAGAACAGAAATTTCTTATTCTGTTGCGAAGTCTTCAGCTTTTTCTTTTACCCTTCCTCTTCCCCTTCCTCTTCCTCTTCCCATTCCCATTCCCATTCCCATTCCCATTCCCATTCCCATTCCCATTCCCATTCCCATTCCCATTCCCATTCCCATTCCCATTCCCATTCCCATTCCCATTCCCATTCCCATTCCCATTCCCATTCCCATTCCCCTCCCTTCTCCCTCCACCTCCCACTCAGGTTTCACACCATATCCTCCATATGGGCTGTTTTTAAAACTCTTTGTCCTCCTATATCTTCTGATGAACTTTAAGGGCTCTTCACCATTTACATTGATCCATTTTTAACATCTGAGGCTATAAACACAAATCATTTTCCACGTAAAAATGGATTATTGTTTTATGTGCTACACTGAAATGTGATACACAGAGAAAGTTCACCCAGCAGATGACCTTGAGGTGTATCCACAAGTGTGTTTCCAGGTCACCAGGGCTTGAGTGAGTGCAGGATGTGCATTTTGCACAGCAATGTCTCCAAATCAAACGGCCCATCACTGCATATATTGTAAAAATACAGGAGAAATAGAAGAAAATCCCTGTGCAAAAAAAAAATAAATGTTTTTTGGGCTATTTATACAGCATATGCAGCAGGCCTGGAGTTCAGTACCCACCATGGCACTTTGTTCTGCTTTGTTCTCTGCACAAAACACCTTCCCTGCAGGTCACTGCACGACAGCTCCTCTCACAGAGAATATTCCTGCACAGTGGTTATGGCTCACAAGCCAGCTTGGATCTGTATCCCACAGGAGGGAATGTTTTTCATTGTTTTCTGCACTGCTGTTCTGCTCTTGATTGGAACAAGCTGCTGTCCCTGGGGTAATCCTTGGGCCACTGCCCATTGCTGTGAGTGATGTCAACACATTTTTGAATGTGTGGTTATTAGCACTCCTTCCAAACAGGTCTCAAAAAAACCCTTCTCTCACTGCACTGTGATTTGTTTAGTAGACATTCCTCTCCCTTGCCCCCCTTGCTATTGGATGGAGTGGCTGAATTCTTTTTGCAATTTAAACAGGCAAACTATGTGAATTATGGCTTGCTGACCCCAGCTAAGGCTTACAGCTGCTTGGAAGAGGAGACAGTTCACTCCCTCCTCCTCAATCAATATCAACAAGTGGACAAAGACTCGAATGGAAGTCCAGTTTTCCACTGCAGTTGGAGGGTGGGTCTGGGTGGAGAGAGGCAGGAGAGATGCAGATGCTGCTCCTCCTTGCACTAGTGTAAGTCCAAGGTATTGATGGAGTTGAGGGGCTGGAAATTTCACCTTGGGAATTAAGTCATCAAATAAAGAAAGAAGGATAATTTGGCCCAGCCTGTGGGAAGATTGAGGAGACCAGAGATCAGGCTCTTGTTCGTGTTTAAAGCAACCACTTGAGCCATTTCTCCCTTTGCTGAGCTTTCACTCAGGAATAAGGCATCAATCTTCTCCACTGTGGGACATGAGCCATCCTTGCTATCAGCAGAAACCTTGCAAGGGACAATTCCTGTATTATTTGTCCTGCTGTGGGTGGGGAGGTTTAATCAAGGTTAAGGAACCTGCTTGGAGTGAAAGGTGCTGTGTGAGTACAAAGTCAACTTTCACACTGTTTACTAAATCCTCCTGTTCAGAGCTAGGGAATAAATCTACCTCTATAGTTTGATTTACTGCCCCAATTAGAGCTACAACAGGCTGGTCCTGTCTCCAAGTTTGCCACACACTCCACATTCCTAGTTAGTCAGTCTTGTATATATTTGTGCATAAATATCTTTATTTCTGCATCTACACTTGTGTACTGATAAAAATTCTGAAAACTTTGGCAGCAAACCCCATAACTCTGCAGCAGCTGGATGATATTCTGCCACTCTTTAGGAATTTCTGATGGTGGTAGCAGTTGTGTATGCTTTTTTAGAGACATCTTTGTAGACAAGACCTCAAGAATCACTTAGCTGGGCATCAGTTTAATGAGGTTATAGCATACATTTGGGAATGGGATCTGAAAGCACTGAAAAGTCCTCTAGTCACAAGTGTTTTCTGTGGAATAAATGAGATTGCATGCTGCAGCTTCAACAATATAGGGCTAAGGCCAAGATGTGAATTATTTCAGATAAACTAGCAGCACAGACTTGAAGCAGAGAGTATAAAGCCCAGCCTGTGCCTTTGTGGTGTTCTGGTTTTACCCATCTAAACTGGCCTGGTAAAAACTTCCCTTCAAGTGTTTTTATTCTCCCTCCAATCTTACCTTCTGGTGACAGTGGAGAGGAATCATCTGGAAAGATTTTAAATGTTTTGGAGGAAAGCTTTGCAAATGAGAAAAATAAGCCTTCAGCTGAAGTGAGGTTTGAGCTCTGACTGGATTACTTTCCTGCATGTACCACCAGGAACCTCACCATATCTGCCTGCCCCTAGCTAGCAAGGGCAGGTCTCCCACAAGCCAGATTATGGTTTGCAGTTGGAAGAAGAATGGATATTGTTAGGGAGAAGGACAAAGAAAATGAAAGACATCATAAATTAGTCGCATGTTGCCTTTTGAAATGGTTGGAGAATTGAGGAATCATAAATTGCAGACAATTCTGGATAGATTAATTTATAGGCTTTCCCCCTCTCAGATGTGTGACTGACAGAGAGCAGATGTCCAGCTCCACTCCTATGAATCCCTCAGCTAATTTCAAAGTCTCAGTGCAAAACAAGGAACTTCTGCTAACAAAAGCTCTTCTTTTGAATGCTCTGAACATGTATCAGATGATGGTGCTTTTGAACAACTAAATGGGATTTTGGTTAAAGTCAGTAAAAACCACACAGATTTAGTCAAGCTGGCACCCATGAAATAAAATAACTACCAGTGCAACTTCTGTTGTTAACCAAAAATCCATCCCCAAAGAGGAAATTGTGGGGAGATTAAGAGTCCTGTTGAAAACAGATTGTCACTGTCACATTTGGTGATGATGGCTAGACTCACACCCTGCTAGGTGACACTGCAGTGCAGTTGTGCTGTCATATCCCTGGTGTGGCAGCAATTTTCCAAACACAAATGGAGCAATGCCTACCTGGCAAAGGTGGAAATGATGTCATGGGTTGGTGGTAATAGCCACAACTTTCCACAACTAACAGCAAAGAGTCTCTCTCTGCCTGTCTGCCTGTCTGTCTACCCACCATTTCTTATAAAAGTATGGCAGAATTAAAGTATGGCAGAGGATTTGCACATTTTCATGCCCTCTTGCAGCCTTGTAAATTGAAATTCATTTTCCTGTGAAACTACTCTGAGTCATTCAGATTATGCTTTTCATGTAATTCTTATAGTAGTTTTGTCCAAAGGATGTATTCTTTTGTTTCCATTTGCAAATGTATCATGAAGGATTAAGAACAGTTTGAAGTTAGCCACAGATGTGACTAGCAAAAGTAATTTTGTAAGATACTATGCTTCATTTTATGGATATTTTTCAAGAAATTGTGTCAGAAAGTAGGAATTGCACGTGGCCAAGATAGATATGGAATAGAGATGGAATCTGGACTTTTGGAGGAAAATCAGTGTTTAGAATCCAGTTTTGTTTTGGTTTATTTCCGTCAACATTTATTGTAAATTATCATTCATTAATTTCACAATTTGTACTGTGGTGCTTGGCAAGTTGCCTTCTTACAGGTTTGAGTTCTAGAGATGGCAAAGACATGGAAAATAAAACCTTTGCTCTGTGGTATGCACACGTAGAGAATTATGCTTCTAAGGAAATCAGGAGGAGTATTATTTTGCAATTTCCCGTATCTCTGATATTGCAATATTACATTCATTTGTCACATGGCCTCTTATTTTTCACAGTTTTCCAGCTTGCTTTTTATTTTTCTACTGAAGTAAAGTACATCCAGCCATCCAAAGCATATAGGATGAGACTTTGCACTGGACTTCATTATTTTTTTCAGTATTTCAGTGCAGTTATTACTTTCTTGACATGTAAAGCTTTCAACATTTTCTTCTGTCTGCTCAGATCCACATAAAAATTATTCACTAACATTTCACACAACTCAACGTGGCACTCGAAGCCATTAAAAGGGACCTAAAGCTTTGTACTCATAAAGTAATAGCTGGTTTCTAAAATTTGTGAGGCCATTCTGATATCTGGCAGAGTCTTTCTGTTATTTGATATCACTTTTACTTCTTTGTTATAAATTTGTTAGTAGATGCTGTCTTTAAATTTTCATTTTCCTCTATAAATCTTAGCTACGTTACGTCTGTAAGATTATTTAATTTTTTTTAATAGCATTGAAAGAACTATTTCCACAGATTTGGTTTTGCACAGATTTCCCTGTAACTTTTCTCATATTTGAGAAGACTTTTAAATTAGAAATCTCCATTAATTTCTTTGTTAAAACCTTTGGGAAGAAAGGGAAGGGGTAAGGTTCTGAAAGTTATTGTAGGTACATAATCATGTGGTTTTTTTGGCATGGATTAAGTGCAGTTGGGAACTGATTAATGGCTTTAGGGGATTGGTATAACCTTGAGTCTGAAATTACATTAGAGGGATGGAGTAAAAACACGTGGATTAGGGCAGGCAATGAAGACAAACGTGGGTTAGATTTAGTGTCAGTAAATTCTATATAAATTTCCTCCAGGACAACTTCTAGAAAACTATTTAGTGAAAGGCTCAATGTTGAAGCACAACAAGGCATACACAAATCTGATTTGAAGTGCATACTTTCCCCTCACTGATTTCACACGCAAAAATCATTATGAGTACATTAATTTTTCCAGTTATAGAGTTTCATCAGCTTTTACAGAACAAGGATGACTTTGTAAACAATCCACTATTTCTCTTGGACAGTGCTCAAATACTTCATATAGTCATTGAAAAATAGGTCTGGAAAGCACTTCTAGATATAAAGTAGTCCAACCCCTACGTCAAAGTCAAATCGTCCATAACTGTGTCATTTCAGAAAGTTATTTGTTTAATCTGGTTTTTAAGACCTCAGGGGATGGAGATTGCATACATTACCTATGAGATGCATTCCCCTTCTTTCCTGAAAGAGGATCCTCATGTATGCTTTCTCATAACTCCCTCTTTTAACTTCTTTTTTCAGGCTAAACCATGCCAGCTTTTGAATATTTCTCTGTTGGTTTATTTTTCTGATTGTGATTTTTTTTTTTACCCATCATTCCATTGCCCTCTTCTGCATTTTTAACATTTAGTATTCATATTTTTTGAAACACCTACTGGTTAGGTATGTGCTGGGTAAAACAGAGGGCATGTTACTTTCCACATCTTGTGGAATGGTACTCAAATATCTCAGTGCCTTTTTTTACCCAAAACTGTGGCAATTCTAGTTTGCGTCCAGCATTTAAAATTAACTTTGGTGTGTAGCTGAAAAACTGCTGCTGTGCCAGTTTACTCCCCATTTTGCCCTGCTGATTGTCCCTGTCTGAGGAAAGAGTGTCACATTTGCACTCACATTTTCAGAACATTGACTGTGCTGTTTTTCAAGGGTGTTTCCTTTCATTTCTCTTTTGTCACCTTCAGATTTTATAAATGTCATGCTCTTCCACCCTCATTGTTTCTGAAGACATTGGACAGGATCAAGGATGAAGTGGCCACTTGAGGAATGTTTTCTTACATTTCCAACCGTTCCAAATATGAACTGTGCCTAATGGATGTCTGAGTGCTTTTTCCATGCTGTTTCACCCCATTCCAAGGTTCATGGTCCAGTCCTAGAGAACACAAAAAATAATCATATGAAACTACATCAGTAGGGTTCTTAAGGGTAGAATAATTATTATTTCTCCTCAATGCACCAATGCCACCGTTTAACAATCAAAAGAAATTTGATATTCTAGGATGATTTCTGCTTGACAAACCTGTGTTTGCTATTTACACATTTCCTTGGTTTCTTTCAGGTCCTTGTGTACATTACTCCATTATTTGTCATGGCTTTTATTTTGTTGTTGTTGTTGGGGTTTTTTTAGCTTGGAATTTAATCTTGCAGACCTTTTATTTACGTAAATTCTCATTTAGACCCCCCTTGACTGTTTTGAGATGAGATTTGTATGTTCTGCTTCAGTCCTTTCTCTTTTTTGATGGAGGAATAAAGTAAGGAATGATGAGTTGGATGCTCTTGCACCCTGAGTGAAGTGACCAAAAGACCCTGGAAGGCAGCATGGACCAAACACTTCAAAAATATAAAGTTTAAGAGTCTGAGATGTCTCCAACCAAAGGCTGAACAGCACCAGGGGTTGTACCAGGTGGTGGAATAAAGTTATCTGTACAGTTTAAATGCATGAGCAGCCCCCTCCATATTTTGAGTGTGGACTAGCTTCCAAAACATTTCCAGATATGCTTATAGAATTATCTGAAACAAATCAACAGCTTCCAAGGGGTCTGCCCTCTTTTGGAAGATATGAGAGTTTAATATAATACTTGTTGTCGAATGACATGAGATAATCCAGAAAATAAGATCTTACACATTCCATTTCTCTTCTGGAGAAAATAACATTTCTGTCTTGGAAAGAAATTTAATACCCAATATGTCTGAGGCCTTTCCATGACCAAAGATTTTAACTGTTGGTGCTGATATGGTGTTAGGCAGCTGCTGAGATCCAATTAATTATGGAACATGATGCAGTAAAGGTATTCATTAAAGACTTCTGTCTCTGCCTAATCTGTGAAAGTTCCCACTCATTCCTTTTAATTGGACAGAAACAAAACTAGAAGAGCTCTAAAACCCAAACAAAAGCACCTACATTTTTTCAATACAAAAATTAGCTTGCCACAGGGTGATATTTTCCCTGGTAAATGTGCACATGTGCCAAGGTAAGGAAGTAGGTGAACTGGATGTCATTTTAGAACACAGAACTGGATGTTCAATAAAACAGAAACAATAAATGCAAATCATCAAGATCATAAATACCTATTGAAATAAAAATATGAAAATTAAAAAAAAAACAGATAATAGATTCTGGATATTATCTCTATATCTCTCCCTCTGTTGTAAAGTCAAAATTGTCTACCTTAATTATTTTTGTTCTTTTTAATTCAATATTCAATTGTTTTTAGAAAATAAAAAAGTTATTGAAATGGAATAGAAATTGTTAGTATCATGCATTAAAAAAATCATGGATAAATGTTTACTTTGGGGGATTGCATTTCATTGTTTTTGTCCTGAGCTGGAAAAAAATAAAATGAAAGTATCTCTGCACTAGTCATTTTACTGTGACTTGAGATGTGGCAGAAACTTTTCTAGTCTACCTAAAAAAAAAGAATATGAAAAAGTGAATTTGGTTCAATGGCCAAGCACAGGAAGATAAAGTTCACCCACTTTACTACAGGCACTTATATAATAAATAGAGACTTCTTTAGGTAAAGGACATGGTAAATGCCATTGGACCAACCAGATCTTTCTGCTATTAGAAGTTTGTTTCTGCTTCTGAGAAATTATATTTCTGAATCACAACAAGTAATTAGATTAAGACAAAGAGAAGACAACTGCCTTTCTCCATCTGAGTAAAACAATGGCAGTTTAAAAGCAAATTTTCATCAATGCTCTAACGAGGATTCCTCACACATGTACCACAGATTTGGTTTTCATGAAAATCCCTAGGAAAATTGCATTCCTGAAATTAAGTGTGCTAGTCCTGGTTTGATATCTGTGCAGGTAATTGGCAATCATCTGAGACCAAACAAAAGATTATATGGAACAAGCATGCATTCCCTTATATAAATCCAGAGAGGAAAAAAATGGTTAAGAAATTAGATGTTTGTGGTCTATGATCCTAAGCCCACCAGGCAGTTCTGCCTATGTTTAAATTCATGCTCAAAAAGATCCCATTTTTATGCAATTTTATATTTAGAATTAAGTTGAAGTTTCCATACTTAGATGGAGTGAGGACTATTTTTTTTTCTTTTGTATGCTTCTTTTTCTCCTGGTCAGTTCTTTTAAAAATACATTGAAGTTGGTCCCAGTGGTTCCTCAGCTGAAGGGAAGTCCTTGAAGCTAAGTATTCCTAATAATTAGGGAGGTATTCCCATTTCTTGCACAACATGTGGCTGTTTGGGTAGCTGGGTGGGTCAGGGAAATATTGCCATCCAAGCTCTGTGACTTCCTTCCTTGGTGTTTCCTTCAGCTGAAACTAAACAATCTCTATGTGTTTTAGGGTTAAAGGACTTCAGCTGTTTGTAGACTTTGAGGAAAACCTCTAGTAAAAGCAGAAAGGTGACATGTTGGCTGTGAGAAGACACAGAACTATTGCTGTGTAAAATAATAAATATTCCTAACATTTATTGGCTGCAAATGATGGATATAAATGATAAGTGCTTAATCCTGTCTCTGTCATGGGAGCTGCAAGAAAAGCAAGACCAGAATTAATTGCTTGTGCATTCCTCACCAGACTTTCACTTCACTTTGCAGTTTGTATGCTTTTATTTGCATGTTCTTACCCTGTCCATGGATACAGCTTTTCACACCCTTGGTCTCCATGAAGAAGAGCATGTGCATAGAACTCAAGCTGCAGGCAGAGAATTGGCAACTTAATGAGGTGTTAGTGAGGATTCCCTTCTCTCTGTATCTGACCAACCTCTATTTCTAGAGANCTGAGGAAGTCTCATAAAAAAGAAAAAAAAGTACTAGTGCATACCTTAAAATGTGCAAAAGGGAAAGGAATAAGTATAATATAGTAACTGAATAGGAATGCTTTCAATGATTTTTAAATCAGCATAAAAAATTAAAATATTTTACCCATAAAATAAGTTCATGTTGTGATTTAACACAGTTGTTCATGTATGATGTGTATGTATATACATGTAGATATATATAAACACACACATATTTAAATATTAATTTATGCATAATTGTCTATTTTTGTGCACAAACATTATGAGTGTCTGTAAACAAAGAACAACCAAAATACAAATAAAATTTAAATTGGAAAACACATATCAAAATTCTGATAATATCTCTTTTATTTTTTTCCCCCCAAATACTTTTGATTCCATTATATTTTCATGGCTATATTGCATTTGAAATCTTTAAAATTTAGAAAGACTTTTCACATCTTCAAAACATTTTTAAGGCAGAAATTTTTCTCGGTGACGGCTTCAAATGCAGCATTAGGAAAATACTAATTCTTAATGCAGCTTGCATAAATACCTGCCATAGTCTCATTGCTATTAATGAGGCTTGGTGATTGATTTATGGGGCTGTAAAGATATGGATTAAAATCATGGTTTTGCAGGCTGTTTGGATGGACAGCTGCAAGACACCGTGCTGGTTTCCCTCTTTTGTGCTTTGCAAGTCAGCCACACTGGTTATCTGCCACATCAGCTCACCTTGGAATGAAATCCTGTGGATGTTGTTTCCCTGGGAAGCCTTGGGTTGCATTCATCTTTGGACTCTTGGCTTCTGTGGTCTGGCACAGGCCACAGCACAGTTGTCGAATTCCCTGGCAGAGGGAGCAGATGATGCTTGACACCATTTTATCTCAAGGATCACCTGCTCAGACAGCTCTTCCTCAAACATAAGTGATCCCACCTTCCTTCAGGTACCCAAGGTGTGCCTAATCTCCAAACAAGACCCATCCTCTTGCTTTGTGTCAGCTTGCTGTTTGCATCAACGTGCCAAAACCACGTCTTTAAATAAAATTTACCTGCGAAAAACGCGGCCCACGTTTTTATTCAAGGCTTTGTCTCGTTCTTGTTCCACCAAAAATGTGCACTAGGGCTGGGGTTATTTCAAAGAGAGAATGAAAGGGCTGCCTTCACACCAACCTGAGTTAAAGGCAAACATTCTTTGATAAGAAATGACAGCAGGAAACCAGGGTATTTCTGGATGAATTGGGCTTTTTGCTTTTCATCTTCTGTTCCATCAGCCTGGGAGGTTGCCAGTGATCTTTCAACATTCACCATGTTTATTATGATCATGCATAGGTAACTTCCATGCTGAGATGTCCACACACACTCTTGGTCTTACCTGGTTTATCTTCTGCCTTGAGAGCCACTAAGGAACCTTCCAAGAGCTCTTAAGGAAAGGAAAGGTATTTTGACAGTGTAATGTTTTGAATTATAAGGATGGGGTGGCCATCCTTTGTTCCAAGAATCAAATTAGGTCGTGGGACCTCACTTTTTGTGACAAAGAAGAGTCATAAAGAGAAATTGCTGAAACAAGATGGATGTGGGAACAGTAAGTACAGTCCTAATGGAACTGCCATAATTCAGCTGCATCCATTAAGGATGTGTGAACCTGTGCTTGGTCTTAGTATAATATTCTTTTTTCACTCAGGATGTGTAAGAAAAAGAACACATAACATTATAAAATGTGTAATGTTTATAGTATCTCTGTCAGGCCTACTTATTTTGCTTTTTACCTTACAGAAATTTGTATTGGATGGATGAATCATTCTGATTGTCTGGTGTTTCAGAGATGGTCCCCAAAAAATTCTTTGTGTATTGCAAAGCTTTTCACTTCTGAAAGGCTGAATGAACCTTGAGAAACAACCTTGAAGTTATTATTTCATGGATTTTTTTCTTGCTTTAATCACACTATTAGAAGGAAAGGGAAGATAGAATTTATTGCTTCCAGTTTTATAAATATTTGAACAGAGATAAGCTTTGTTTCCAAGTCCTTCCTCAGTAGAGCTTCACATTTTTATCACACTTTTAATTTTCACTTCAAGATGACTATTTTAAAATACCTGCTTTATCTCACATATTGCAAATGGTGCCAGAGACATTGTGTGTATTTATTGAGACTGAAGATACAGCCCTGATGGTCTGGAATGTTTCAAAATTCCCCATGCCTGAAAAGAAAATTTCTTTAATCAACACAAAAAGAAACCACTAAAGCTATACCATGATTTAGTTTTATGATATATATTTGCAGAAGAGGTGTTTTTGTATGTATAGATAGAACAAGGTCATCCCTCTAGTTTCCTGCCAAAATTCTGTTGAGATGCATGTTTCCAAAGATGCTATGCAATTTATTTCTAAGGGTTTTGTGCAGAAGGTGCAAAAGTTTCCTCCTATTTTGATGTGCTTGACCATTCCATGAAGAAAGGTCAGTGTTGGTCATCATTTGGTCATTTTCCACATGTGGTCATCTTGCAGATAAAGCTACATAGGGTTCATAACTGCTCTGGTTTCCAAGCCAGCAATCCAACATCAATTGTTTCAATACTGAAAATGGGGCAAAAATGCCACTGAGACTCAGTGCCCAACATATTTTGGCTAAGGAGAGGGACAGCTTTGCTGTGATCTGCTCTGCTCCCTGCCACACTGATTTTTGCAAGCCACTTGGTACTGTTCCCCCAGATTTCTGCAGTGTTGTCTCTTGTGGATGGGTAAAACTTTACAAAAGAAAGGCCTTGTTACCCTTGTAAAAATCATGGCTCACTCCTGTTACTTTGGCTAAGTAGAAAAGGACTCTGGGAATGGCCCAGCTGGAACAGAGGTAGAAAAACAAGATATATAACCATCATGTGTTCACATTGCAGTTTATGGTGGTTGGTTGAATTACATTTGTTGTGTTTCAAAGGTGATAAAGGCCTAACTGCTTAAAAAAGGCCTGTTTTTTGCAATAAACAGATTCCTTTTTGGACCTGCCTGGGGGGGTCTGTGTTGCTCTGCATCCTTACAGTTGTTTATCCAGTCTCCTCAGACAGGAGAACATTATTTTGGGAGCCCAGTGAGAGCAGATGCTGCAGTTTCAGACCATTGCAGCAGGTTTTTCTCTCTCTTCCTTGGGAGGCCTGTTGCACAGGAGGTCTGGGGTGGAAACTTCTGGGCACTACAAAGCAGGAAAGGTTCATGGATGGGCACATGCCAGCTGTCCTCACCAACTCTTGCAGTGTCTTGTTGGAGAAACAATTCTCAATTAAGCAACACAGTAGAAATTGAGGCATTAAAACCAAGAGCTGCAATAAACAAAATGACCCCATTTTGCTCTGTTTTCACCTGTAGGCTATTGAGCATCCACATCCTCAGGTGCCTTAAATCTGGGGCTTCAAATCTCTTCTGCTGTTGCCATCTGGGAGAGAAAGAACTAAAGTCTCAAAGTCAGGGGAGATAAAAGTTCTGAAACCATTGTAGTTGATGTCCCTGTGAAGGGCAGTGGCATTGGATGACAAGCAGTGCTGAGTTTTGTGAATTCAAATGTTCTCCTGTTCTCACAGAGCACAATTTCAGGTGCCAGAGGAGTTTCAGTGTCTTGTTGAAGCTCTCTTAGGGGTGACTTCAATCTTAACTCTGAAATCAGCAATATGAGGAAAAGCAATGATAGTGTGTGCTGAAACTCATTGTAACTGTCATTAAATCTAGATACAAAGCTCAGAGACAGGCTAAAAAGGGGTTTAGAGGTTTCAGACATGTGGCATTAGAATTGGTAAGCAGTACTATAACTGTTTTTCAATCATAGTCACAAATATACTCAATTTGGTACTCAATCCTGTTGAGGTAAGAAAATAAAGAAGGAAGATCAGTCCTTCTTTCTTGTATCTTATCCAAATCAGTTTATTTGTTACTAGCCTGGCAAAAAATTTGAACTCCCCAGAGACAAAGCATGTGATAATATTTGCTAAAATATTGTTATATTTTTAAACAATAACCACCAAATAATTTATGGAGGGAAACAAACAAACAAACAAACAAAAAAGGAAAAAAGGATAGAAGCTTTGTATCAAATATATCACTTTTCCTTGAATTTGCTTTCTGCTCTGTTCCTTGTTTACAAGTGCTAATAATAAGTGTGGCAAGGAAATACATATTTAACAGAAAGCAGATGTTGCTGATTAATGTTGTTAGATAAAACCAAAAAAAATTTAAAAGCAAAATAACTCCTTCAATAACCTTCAGGTGACAAGAACGTCTGGTGAGAGAATTAAATTGTGGAGATCCATGTGAGTTTTTTGGGTTGATAGACTCTCACAGTCAGAGGATTTTTCCACACAGCCAAATCCAACACAGCCAAAAAATTAAATGGGAAAGTGATATGTGGAATTTTAACAGGCACTGCTGGAACCTGGAACTGATTGACTCCTGACAGAGCTGAGGTATGGTGGGTAACCCATGTGAACAAGTGTTCCCAGAGTGATGCTGTAATCAAGAAAGGAAATATGGTCTTTGCATCCAGTAGGGCAGGGGAGGTGGGATTAGGACTGTAAAACAAGAGTAACACCAGAGTACTGCTCCTAATCCTACAGCCCAGTGGATTTTGGAAAATCTGAGTGGATGCAAGAAAGAGTTTCAGGAAATATTTGAGGCTGGGAAAAATCTGAATTGCAGTGAGAAACATTAGGGAGCTAAATCTACTCCCTTCATCCAGAAACATGAAGAGCTGACGTAATTATAACATGCAAGTACCTACATGGGGAGGAGATTTCCAACACAAAATGGTCTTAAACCAGTAAATGGCAGAATGCAAGGCAACACTTGGAAGCTGAAGGTAGCTAGAATTAAAAAAGTAAAAAGGGATTTTTTTTTTTGGTTGGTTGGTTTGGTTTTGTAAGTGTTTTATCATTGGATTCTTTTTTCTTGTTTTTTTTTTCTGGTTGTTATTTTTTGGGTTTTTTTTGAGAACATGATTAACCATTAGAATAACTTACCTTAGAGGCACGGGGAATTCTCCAATCTTTAAATCAAGATCAGTATCTTTTAAAGTAAGATACAGTATAGCTCACATAGAAGTTATATGCCTCATGCAGAAATGTCTGGGTGAGGCTCTTGGCAAGGCAAGAGGATCCTGGAGATCTCTTTGGAGCTTGCTAAAACTTTTAATGTCTGCATGCAGTCAGCATATATATCCTACACTATAGTATGGATTTCTAAGAAGTTGATGATTGGGTTTTTCTCTTTATAGGGTACTAATACAAACCTAAGAGCATTTTGAAAGCATCAGCCCCTGGATCACATTCTAAATAAATGCTGTGCTTAGTTTGAACATCTGGAGTTACTTCAGCTTGAAAAGAATTGCTAAGGGCAAGTTAATGCAGTTAACCTAGGTTTAATTAACCTAGGAGGAGCCTCAGGAGACCCTTCTCTGAGTTACCTGAACACACAAGGATCAAAAGGACCAAATTCCTGGTTCTTATTGCAGTGGATATAGGACAGAATTGAGGAGAACTGTCTAAGTGGACTTGTGCAGTCCCCATTTTGTCTGCATCCAAGTGTTCCCTCTCAAACATAATTTTCCTTACTATTTAACTCTTCAGGGAGTGGTACTGTCACTGATTACAATTTGAGACAAGTCCTGAGGTCCAGAGTGTGAAAAGCACAGAGAGCAGAGGAGCTACTGTGGGGCAGCAGCTCACCTTAACCTGCTTAAGTGAAACTAAATGGGAAGGGAAATTTTGTCACACCAGGCAAAGAAATAATGAAACAGCAAGCTCTTTCACAGAACAGTTTTGTTTTTAAAGTTGACAGCTCTTGGCATTGACTGGAGACGTGGTGGTGCTCATAATTTAAAGGAGGATGCTGACACAGGCATTCTCAGGGGCTGGAAAGCTGTTTGGTCCTGCAGACAGATGTGAGTGAAGGAGAAGGGAGATAGGAAGGGTTTCTCCTGTTTTCTCTTGAGGAGGTTGTGTATTTGTGCCATCTTCTTTGATCTCTGTATTTGATAGTCACCATGTCAGCATCTGCTGCCAAATTCACAAAGAAGTTTTTTTTGTGACCCAGCAAGAAAGGAAGGCTTATGTCTGATCCTTTTGTGGCTCACTTTACACCTCCAGCTACAAAAACAAATGCTTTGTTTATTTGAAAACCAGGCTCTAGGCAACAGTGCTAACCAGTGTTGACAGAACACGGTGTTTCTATTTCTTGTTGATTTGCACATGTGTGAGGTTTGTACACCTGTGAGCCCCAAAAGCTGTTTCAGTGGTGTTCGTGTTATCATGTGGCTCCCAGCAGCGTCAGCCTGCCAGCCTTGGGAGAAAAAGCAGCAGGCTCATCAGGAAACAGTGCTGGCACTGGTTGATGGCATCTGCTTTCAGGACAAGAACAACTGGATTCTGAGCAAGTCAGGTCAAAGGAAAAGCGAAGTAGCTTAATTCTTGGTTATTAAATTGGACTGGATTACAAGCAGTCTTTTTTTTTTCTCTTTTTTTTT
>VZRX01013505.1:0-28128 GCA_013398075.1 Notiomystis cincta | reverse complement strand
AAAGAAAGAAAGAAAGATGGATGTGCTGGAGCTGATCAGGAATGTGTTACAAGAAGAAAGTTAATTAATTACAATTAGTGACAAGGACATGTAGGAGCTTTAAAGCCACATGGGAGTTTTCTCAGGGCTGAAAGCATCAGAAAAGGACAACTTCCAAGTTACAATGATAACAGTGAAAGAAAGCTTACTGAAGACCTGTGGGCTGGATCATGCTAAATCATAGCTAGGGACAACTGGAAAGAATGTAGAAAAGTCTGCTGCAGATCATCTGTCTTGTGAATCAACACACATTAGAAGTATAATAGTGCCAAACAACCACTTGAGTGCCCCACTATCATTGTTAGACTCAAAGGGGGATCCAAAACACTGTTCAAAACCAAAATTATCGTCCTGTCCATGCAATTCTGTGAGCCCTCCATTGTCTCTTTCCTCCCAGCACAATTCCTCTCTCATACAGGTGAAGGCTCTCTAATAACTCAGCCCTGTGTGGTAGTTTTGGAGGTTGTAATCTAAGATAAAACCTATGGTTGTTGTGACAGATGCAGCAGGTATTCATTAAGAATTTCCCCAATTTAAATGAACCCCTGGTACAGCAGAGGATGGGGAAAATGGTACAGTGATATTTTAAGTGGCAAATAATGAAAAGAAACGCAATGCTTTTTTGCCTGAGAAGTTGCTCCAGAGTTACCACTGTCTTATCATTCTTTTCAGTTTTTAGAAGAAATTTTCAGAGGTAAAACTGCATTATGTACATGGACTTCACTGTCAAACAAATTCAAGAACTTTGCTGTTGTGAATTGTTACTTGAGTTAGTCAAAGCAGTGATTCATGTACTCTAGGTATGTTCATATATATATAATAATGTAGGAACTGCTCTTGCACACAGCAGACATTGCAATGGCAGCACTGATTTGAATTTACCTGTGTTATTGGACAACAGCGAGTCAAACTTCTGAACATTTTTTGGACAGTCTTTTAATCTCTTTCAGTTATACCGAGGCTGACTTGCTAAAATCCTTTCTGAAATCTGAAATTATTTGGTGGCACGCAAATTCAGATTGATCTTTGCTTAGCTGCTATTTATTTCTAACTTTGTTTTGTTTAAAACAGTATCTATAGCTATCAGCTGAGACATTTGTCAGTTACTAAATTCCACTGATTCTTTGGTAATAAAGGAAAACATTAATAGCACAATCTGCCAGAAAATGGTAATCTCACTTACAAAAAGTGGCCATGGCTACTGACTTCCAGTATGAGTAGAGAGAATCATCTGTATTCCCTAAACCAAAATTTTGTTTGAGACTGAGCAATATTTCTGTAAATTAATCACTGTCAACTGTGAAGAATACCCCCTAAATTAATAGTCACTTTTCTATTCACCTTTATTGCACAACCAATTACTTACCATGATGCCAAATCAAATCCCCTTCTGTCTCATTTATATGGGCAGCTTCTCCTCTGATGACAACAAAATTTGAAGTCTCTAGCATATTATGCCTGCTCTACACTTGGCTGAGCCTTGCTAAAAACCCTTCTGTCTTTTCAGAAAACTGCAGGGCCGCATTTCTTGTTTCCCTTATAGTCTCTGTCACAGAAAAAAATACCTAATCACAGTCCATAACCATAGCTCACTTCAGTTATATCAGGGATGGTAACACCCTGCATTTTCAGATGAGAAACTATCTAGTAATTGCAGATGTTCTGCCAAGAGCACATGGTGCACTTGATGACATATAAACAGATGATCAGGAACAAGGAATAGCAACAGTACATGTGAGACTTATAAAAGCTGTATCACAAGGCATATAAATTTAGCAGGGGGAAAAAATAAGCCAGAAAATAAAAAAGTTCTACCAGATAAAGCTGAAAGAGAGATAAAAGAATTCTTCCCACATGCATAGTCCCAAGGGAGGAAAAAAAGAAGGAAAATTGGGAAAGGGGAAAGGAGAAAGCTGATAGAAATTTGGTGAGCGGGGTAACAAAATTGCAAAGTAAGTTCCATTATAAAGGGTAAAAAGTGACAAATTTGAATGCCAAGCAAGAAGGTAGTGAACTAATCTAGATTTTGCACACAGCATGATATACTGAATAGGCAAGAAACTGGTCTGTGATTCTTTCTGCATTTTACTGTTTGAAATCAAGCATCTTAACTGTATGACATTGTACCCACTTCAGTTATATCAGTGATGGCAAAAAGGATTTTCTTTCACATACTCCTAGGTTTATTATGACTGCTGTCACTATGCTTACAGCATAAAAATCCTGTTACTTATTAAAATTACAGGGTGGTTAATTCTCTAAATCACCTTGTACATACCTGTCCTATGCTCCCTGCATTTCCTAAAGCTATGTGAACCTCACTGGGTAGGAGACAACATGTTTATGGAGATGGCATTGAATCTACCTGATATTTGGCATTGTTGGATCATAATTTCCCATAATTTCCCATCACTGAGTGAATAGGAAATGCTACACAGTATCACCATATATTAGGATTCTATAAACTAGGGAGTAGAATATAAAGACATGCTAGCAGTCTCAGACACTCAACCCTGGACAAGGTCTGTATTTTCCTTTAAAAAACCCAAACCGAACCAACAAAAAAATTAAAAACCCAAGTGAGTTCATTTGTGGTGAGAAAAGAAAAATACCTGAAGCCCTAAGGCTAATTGCTAGTTGTAAAGTGCAGTCTGCTTCCCTCACCATACTGAGAGGTGCTTCAAATTTATTACTGGCTGTGTTGCTTTAGGGGCAGATTTGTGAAAGGGGCAAGAGCTTGAAATAATTCACTTAATGGACCCTCAGTCATTTAACCAGCTATTTCAGATGGAAGCTGTGCTCTGATTAAAGGGGAGCTGCTGATACAATGAATGACTGCCATGAAAGTCAAATGGAAATGCTTGAGGAGGGAGGGGAAGGGTAGAAGAGGAAAGATGAAGGTAGAAAGCTGGATCACTGCAATGCAGAGTAGCAAATGTGACAGACCAATCTATCATGGTCTGCAGAGGTGGAGGGACTTTCCAAAGACTGAGAAACAGTATAACACAACTAACAAGACTGTAACCATTCACGCATTTATTGATTGAGCTATTTCCACAGATAACATTACAGATAGCTCCCTCAAAAGATGACATCTTCTGCACCAAAAACAGCACTTACTGTATTTCTTTTGATAGACATCAAAAGTACTTTTCTCATTCATTTGAAATATTAATGCACATGTGGAAAACAAACCCAAAACATGAAAAATCACTAGCTTTCTTTTCCCCTTTTTCTGGTATGATTTGCAAAGGTCAGCAAAAATCAGGGTAAGGGCACCTGAGTGAAATTCATGTGGGTGGTTCAGAATCTCTAATTGCTGCTCCTCAGAGTGCCACAGCTTCTTGGAACCACATCCAGCAAAGATGGTAGGACTGACATCTTTTTGCTGACCAATGGGAGCATCTGTGCTGTCAGAACTGGGTTTATGACTCACAGGCATTTAGGCTTTCATTTATCAAGGGACTACAACACATCATTGCAAGCCCCCTTCCCCTTCTCTTCTCCTTCTTTATGAATACACAGACATACCTAAATACATATGTATCTTTGGTTATTTCCGCATATGCACAGATTTATATATATATATGTTTCCTGTGTGTATTTGTTTAATCAACAGATTTAAACCAACAAATATGTGACTACTTTTAAAATACTTGTGAAAGAGTATAGAGGTGCATTTTTCTTTGCTTTTATACTTTTGGCTATCTATTTCACTGTGTATAAATAATAAAATTAGTCACCTACATTTATTTCTGTTACTACTGATACAGTAACATTTCAGTTCTTCATTTTGTCTTGTAGTCTGTCAGAATTGGGAGTCTTAATGTGCCTTTGGAAGCAAAAAGAATGAGGGAGAATATGGACCTATGTAAGCTGTTTTTTCCCTAAAATAAAAACCTTTCTGTGTACCAAGCGGGGTGACCTTTGGAAAAACAACAAAAAGGTCATTCAGGCAAATAACAGATTTAAAAAAATGTGATATTTCCTTGTCTTATGATTTGGTTTGGTTTACATTTTTAGTGAGTACAAAATAACACATTTTGTGAACTGAATCCATTTGCAGAGTCTGCCCTAGAACTTGATCAGTCCTATATTCACTGTTACTAACAGCAAAGAGGGGGAGAGGACAGCTCACTTGTGAGCATCCTGCCTGTATAATTTTCTCGATGTTACAAAACACGTGTATTTTACAGTACTCTATATGTAATCTTGAAAATTCAACATTAACCAAAGTGAGATTCTGTTTTGAGCTCTTACCAGATCAAGGGTCTCCTGCATTCAGTTTATTTAGTAATTTAGCAGAGACAGAACCTGTATCTGTCTCAGTATTTGTATCTTGAAGGTGAGTTACTGAAAGGTATAAATCTCTGCTGTAGTCCAACTTAGAGTAAAATCCCACCACTAAATAAAATAGCCATGAGCTTTTAATATCATAAAATCATAGAACATTCTGAGTGAAGGACAACATTGACTAGACCAGGTTGCTCTGAGCCCCATCCAACCCAGCCTTGAACACTTCTGGGGGTGGGCCATTGACAGGTTCTCTGGAAAACATGTTCCAGTACCTCACCACCCTCACAGTAAAGAATTTTTTCCTAATATCTAATCTAAACCTACTGTCTTTCAGTTTTAAACCATTTCTCCTTTACCTATTACTATATGACTGTAAAAAGTCTCTCTTAATCTTTTTTGTAGGCTCCCTTCAGGTGCTGGAAGGCCACAACCAGGTTACCCTGGAGTCTTCTTTTTCCAGGCTGAACAATCCCAATTTTCATCATCCTGGTTATTGTTTCTATATTTAATTATGTGAGGTATGGAAACCAATCTTTTTGAGGGAAAAAAAAAAAAAACAAAAAACCAAAACAGTAATGCAGAATCTAGA
Source organism: Notiomystis cincta (assembly GCA_013398075.1). NCBI lineage: Eukaryota > Metazoa > Chordata > Aves > Passeriformes > Notiomystidae > Notiomystis > Notiomystis cincta. The sequence continues at coordinate 23,204 of VZRX01013505.1, read as the reverse complement.
CAGAGGGGATTATTTCAGATTGTGTCACAGAGGGAAGTTAAATCCATATGTGGGTTTTTTAGGCTTTGTGCTGTAACCCTCTGTTAACGGCATTCTCAATTGGAGGTGATAGAGTGGCTCCCATTCTCTTACACACTTCTGTCCTGCATTCACATTCCAGCTGCATTTAGACTCAGCTGAATTTAGTAAGCAACTGTATTTAATCTTCTTCCTCACCTATTTTTACTGCAGTAAGTGATTTGACAGTTTAGAGCGCTCCTTTCTCCAGGCATCTGGATGCCACTTCAAATACACTTGAATGGATCACATAGGGCTGTTTAGAACTTGATAAGGTTGCCATTCTTCATGCAAATGAGCCTTTTTCTATTACTGGTATGCTAGCTTTCATGTATATTTGCAGAGAAAATGTTAAGGTGTTGAGATGACAAGGTTACAAATGAGGAGTCCACACACACACNATTACTGGTATGCTAGCTTTCATGTATATTTGCAGAGAAAATGTTAAGGTGTTGAGATGACAAGGTTACAAATGAGGAGTCCACACACACACACACACACACACACAGAGCCCACCCTGTCCAGCAGAAAAAATGGCTTGGCAGTACAGCAACTTTATCTTTCCTGCCCACAAGGATACTTCTGTTAGCTAGGGGTGATATGTTATTTTAGTTATCTTTTGATACATCACCCCAAAGGCAAGGTGGGGATATCAGTTATGTGAATGGAAATGGGGGGAAAATTCATTGAACTTGGCAGTTGCACACACACTGTGAAATCTGCCAAAATGAGAATAGAATGAAAGACTATGAAACCATTCTGATTTTGCTATAACCCTACAGATTTCACTGGGGACTCATGGCTTACCATGACATCAGCTAGAGGAGGACTAGACTCTAGATATATCAAACAGATTTGCAGGGTTATGTTTCATAAGTAGAAATGGACATTCACAAAGCTGATCCATTTTATTTGCTGGATGAGTAAATATTGTTGTTTGTCTCTCTGCCTTACTGGGTAGGAGTGCAGAATTCCTGACACTGACTTCGATGCAAAGCAAACTGTCAGCAGTAAGTCTGTGTTCAGATGCACTGAGACTTAAAAAGGCCAAGTTGTGAAGTTAGTTACCTAAGACAATCTTTCAGTGATCATTGCAAATCTCTCTATTTATGTCATGATTAAATATAAAATATACTTAATACAATTGTAAGTCATTCTAATGATTGTGCCACAAAAGCACTAGTAGACTGAACATATAAAATGCTAAGAATTCTTATTTTTACATAAATGAAAAGCAATACATAAGAAGAGATGCACCATAAATCCTGTAACTGTCATGTACTAAAAATGGAACAATGATGAATTTTAGGGTGTATATGTCCTCATGCCCTGATGTCAACTAAATGTCTCTTCATACAGCAGTTTCCCTTGATAGATTCTCAGGGTATCCAGTTTTAGATTGAGTGTTGGCTAACCCAGCTATAAAAGGTGACAAGTGAAAAAAAAGAGATCAGAAACTGCTGGCATGTCACAGCAGTGTTGTGTGGCTCTCATTGAAGTGGTCTGAAATAGAAGCTGGACCAGCCTCTGGCTCCTTTCATTGCAATAGGGCTGTGAGGTGGTTCCAGTTCACTGCCCATCCCTGCTGAGTCACAGGTACTGCTGCTGCTGGTCCATTACCACTGAATAAACTCATTTTGTGCTGTTATCAACTATAAAATGTATTTAAATCAATCAGAATAGGAGAAAAAACAAACAAACAAACAAACAGAAAACATTTAATACACTCGTGGTCTCAAAATAGGTTAACAGGGTAGTTACAGAGCATAAAACAAGCTGGCACCTTTTACATTTTCTGGGTCACTTCACAGAATAGACAGTTGCAAGAACAGTGATGTGCCCAGGAGAAATTTCTTTTTAAGGTATAGAGAACCCTCTGTTATTTTTCAGGGGGTAAGATTGCTATGGTACCAAAGGTAAAGACCAGCATACAAGGGCTACAGATAAGTCATTTTCCTGAGAAGTTTTCAAGGTACTGAAATGAGTTAAGATAACTTTATACTGTTGTTGTTCTTACCAGTTCAAAATAATGGCTTGTTGCACCAGAGGAGTAAGAGGACTCCACTGAGCCCAGTGGTTTAGAAAATCATAGCACAGATACAGTTCCTCTCCTGGGGTCTGGCAACATAAATGGTCAACACACATTCACACACATACATGCACTCACAAAGAATGCAAAACCCCAGAACCCCTCAAACAGAATGTGTTGGGTGCAGAAGCAGAAAAATAAAGAACATGCACAAACTGTTCCTGAAAGTCTGTAGGGTAACTTTGAGCTGAACTTGTGTGTGCACTGCGTGATGGGAGATAATGCTTCCTGACCCCTGCTAACAGGCTTGAACTGCAGTGCACAAGGTAGACACTGTCATTGCTGTCTTGCCAAGTACAAATGGAGACACTCTTCTTTTGGCTGCAGATGTCTCTTCCAGTTTGAAATGCAGCTAACCCTCTGCCCTAGTAGATGGCCAATCGATTGACTAAAAATACAGCATTCTGACATGAAAATGTTCCCTGCTGAGCAGATTTCATAGTAGACTATTGAGATAATAGAGTAAAGGAAAGGACAAACTGTTCTTTAAGACAACAAAATAATTTCAGCTTATGCTTTAGTTTCAAGATATTTATAACCACATGAAGTGCTGTTATTTCTAATTTTCCTCTCATTTAATTCAATGTTTATGTTTTGTCTTGAATGAAGACTGTCTCACATTAAATTCTTTACTCTTCAATTGCTACAACACATCTTTTCTCTCTCTTTTTTCCCTTCCGCTCTCTGCTGAGATCTTAACACAATCTTAAAAAAGAGTCAACACACTTGAGAGAGTAAAAGTATGTCAGGGAAGGTATATTGAAACACTAAATCAGGAGAAAACAGTGGATGAAAAGACCTTCTATAAAATGCTGGAAGATGTAGGGAAGAAAGCATTTATGGAATTAACCTGTCATGCTATGGGTTATCCCAAGCTCTTCAGCTTTTCACACTCTAGTATGTGTCTATTCCATAATTAGGGTGGGAAGGAGAAAGATTGCTCCTTATGAACAATTAAAATAAAAGCAATTATTAAGCTGTGCATATTTTTCTTCTCATTATGAATTAAATGAGCAAACATCAGTTTGTTTCCTGCTCATTTTTATTCTCTTCTCTTGCTAAAAGGCATTAAAAATCTTTTATACTACATGGAGAGATGGGAAGCTTAATTACAGTGCTTCTAAAGTGCTTTGAGATCCTGAAGTGAAAGATGTTATTGTACCATAAAAAAAAAAAAAAAAACAGATATTTTTTTCTCCTTTTTCTGCTAACTACTTCACAATGCCTCTTTTGTGTTTGTGACTTCATTTCACCATCTGCCTGAACAGAGGATGGGCTTCCTATCATACTAGCCCATGAAGTAGAATATAATCTACTGCAGAAGACTCTCACTAGACGTAACTATAACATAGCTAGAATAAGACCTTTATTCTTTGGTGTTTAATAATGTCACGCTGTACATAAACTTCTCAGTATGAACTTCTGACTCTTCAGGAACCCAGATAACCTGAAACTTTTCTTGTGGCCTGCTGAAATATCTCACAGACATGGGATACTGACTCTGATCAAAACATGGGCTCTATGTGATTTGGGCTGATATAGTCCATTAGTTCTAAACTGGAAACTATGAGAAATAAAGCCAAGTCTTTGGATCTTAGTGTGATCCTTCACCTCTGTAATAAATATTTAAAGATATTTTGTGAACAAGAGCAAGGAAGGTCAGTGTCATCAGCTAAGTAGAAAATTTAATTTCTCTTCCCAAAACCACAGTACTCAGTTTTGTATCTCTGTTGGCTTTCAACAGAACTTTTGCTGTTGAGAACACTGGTGGTTCAGAGCTCTAATGCTTTTTTTTTTTCCACTTGTAAGGGGTAAAAATTAATCCCAAGCCTGTACTGTTATTTCTGGCTCTTCAAAAATAGGTAGGTAATTTTTCCAAAGTACATGAAATTCCTGTGTCCAGACATCCCAGCATCATACATGTTTGAATGTTTATAGAATAATCTTTCCTTTCCTCTTCAAAATGAAAGATGCTTCCCTAGCTAGTCAGGACAGAAGAGATGTAGAGTTCTTGTAATAAATTTCCTTTTATGTGTTCTGTGTTGGGGAATATATTACTGACCTTGGATTGTTACAAATGCATGAACTTTTCCAGCTGAAAGAAAACTGTGCGCTGTTAAAACACTTCTGACCTCCCAACCCATCTGCAAACCTGTAACACATCTGTACCAGGGCATTGCAACACTATCCTTCAAAATGGACAGGGGGAGAATAAAGCAACTGCCATATGGTCTCAGATCAGTCCATCACTAGTGCAAAATGTGTATTCATCATGCATTTCCAATAAGCCCAGCTGCCTCCAAGTGTGAGCTGTACGTAGTTGGCTCCTGCAATACTTCTCTTCCTTTACATGGCTGCCTTCTATCTTGTTAAATCTTCATTGGCTTCTTCACAGTCCCTCAGCACATGACAGCGTGGCAGCAGCACCCACTCAGTCCAGCTGTGATTAGAGCTGTTGCTTTGGTACATCATCCTTAGTCATTCTTGCAGGTTTCAACAGCTTGTAAGTCAAACACACAGGTGAGCCCTGCAGCTGGCCAGAATATGAGTAATAGGTTGGGATGCATCAGCAAGGAAATGATTGCAGCAAAGCATATCCATCTGTATGACAGAGATAAAGGAGACCAGAAGAGTGGGACAGCTTGGTTCTTGCATATGTGTTTGCATACACAGAGACACAGTCAGCACCACAGTCCTGTGTGCTGAACATCTCAACCAAGGATGAGTTTTTAGTCCAAAAACAACAGTGAATGTAAGAATGAATTTTCTTTTTCCTCTTCAACACTTTTAATTTCTTTGCCATTCCCCAAAGAACAGATGCACTTTATCATAATCCTAGACTGACTTAAGGATTCTTGAGGAAAAAAAGAACCACTGTGCTGTGCAGGGTTACAGCCCTATTCCAGGCTCACAGCCCTAATCCAGGCTCCTTCCAATGTAAGACCAGGACAAGTCAGTGACACATCCTTCACACAGGGAATAGTATCCATATGTAATGTATGACTTGGCTTGGCCAGAACTTACCAAAACTACAGGATGATTTTTGGACAATAGTAGAGTTTTCCAGAAAATATGCTAACCTAAAGCTCTTTAAGAGGAGGTTTAAATCAACAGAAAGGAAAGAAGTTAAATTCTTTCATGGGTTTTAAAGTTCTGCAGAACTAACGTTCTGTTACAGGCTTTGAATCCTTTACACATGTGATATTTTAATGGGGAAAGTTTGTCCTTTTATATTTTAAGAGATACAGAACAAAGATCTCACATAAGCATATTTGTGTCCCAATGAAAACAGCCAAAACTGCTCATACAAAGAAATAAATTTTGCCCTGCTATTTCCTATAATCCTTTTTTGTTTTCCCCTTTCACATGGCAGTTGTGTTTCTGACCTTCATAAAGAGAATCAAAACAGATTTTATGTCTGTTCTTAAGCAAACTGCCCTGAACCTGAGCTGCTTCTGGGCCCTGGGTCTTATGCCTCATAAGCCTGATGGACAGATTGGCAGTCTGCAAACAAGGTGCCTACACAAATTATGTGTACAATTGGCATGTAGTGTAACAGCCTTTTCAGGATAGAAGATAGGTTTCAACCTGATAGAAGATAAGTTGCCTGGAAGAGGATGAGTCCAGCACAACAGACTTCCTTCAACGATACTGCAGAAGGCTTGCAGTATTTTTGATATCAAGGGAATTGATTTTCCACTGAGCACCTTTTGTGAATTACATTATAGTAATCCCAGTGGCACTTCTAAGTAGCAACAATGCAGGGTCATTCTCAAGAGTCATATTTAAAATATAGAGAAGGCAGTAAAAGACAGCCTATTGGCATCCAATATTTGTGACATACATGCTTCATTTCTGTATTTCTACTTTAAAAAGGATATGTAAAGTTTATGTCTAGCTGCTTGTGCACCATCGTACCATCACTTCTTTCTCTTCACTTTGAAAGAAAAGACGGTAAATATTAACTCATTAAATAATGCAAATTTGATTAGGATGTACAACAGGAGAAACAGTGAGCTATAGTCAAGAAAAAGATCCTTATAAATCCAGAGTTACCACAAAGTGATTTTAAAGAAGTGGGATTTATTTATTTTACAAGCAGAGAAGTCTTTGATGTCATTTACAGAACTGGCATCCTGTTAGCTGGGAACCTGTCCTAATTTACTCTTGTCGAAATCCTAGACAATGGTTTGATTGGCTTTTAATAAGATACAGATGGTTGTAGAATTGAGTTTGAATTTAGTAAATATTAGCTGCTCTTTTTCCATTTTATTCACTGATACATTTATTTTACCACAGCTACTACCCCACCATTCTTGATATGTCTGCTATGAGTTTTGTCTGAGTTTTGTCTGAGTGAAAAAATTCATGGCAAAAGAGTAACTGACATGTAAAACTGGGGGTTATTTTATTGTAATGTACTTTAAATACTGAAGACTGATTTAGAAATAACTGATTTTAAAATTAACTGCTTATTGTCTCTGGGTTTTTTGACTGATTATTTTTAAGCATCATCTGGTGCAGAAGACATTCTCTCACACTGTGTTTATATCTTTTTGCTTGAGAAATATTTCAAAACAGTTTGGAAGTAATTTCTGTCAACAGTGAAGGTCTTTAGCAAGTAAGACCAGGAGTGGTAGAAAAAATATCTTGTAACACCAGTGGAAAATTAAGGAATGTATAGTCTCTCAAATTGCAATTTGATTAGCACATAAATACAACCCTCAGACTCTTTATGCACACAGACATAAAAAAAGACAATATCTTTAATGTCAGTGACAATTGTATGTCAATAGAATTACTGAGAAATGTTGAAATATGTTGATGTTCTTAAAATAGATGAAATTTTTCAAAACTGAAATCAATTTTCCTTTGAAACTGATGCACATCTTGGTGTGTTTGTATCTTCTGAAAAGTCACTATTCAAATTCATTTAAATAATGCATATTGCATACATTAGAAGAGAATTGCTAAACCAAACAGTGAGTTTGTTTCCACATACTTCAAAGACAGATGTGCACAACTGATCAAATAAAAAGTGTAAGCATGCCTGTTTTTATAATCTTTTAATACTTGGAAGGCAGTTATAAATTAAATCTATATAGCAATAATAATCTAATAAAATTTTAGGAGACCTTGTTTCAAATAAATAAATAAATTTAGGCAAATCATTATCTATATGCATTTCTGAAAAAAAGGAATGACATGGAGGTGAAAGCATAATTTATCAGCATTTATTTTCACAGTTCCTTCTAGAGCATTTGTACAGTCTTGGCTTACCCAGAATTACCAAATAACACTTACTTTTGACAGCCCAGTATTAGAACTGTCTTGTTCCTTCTCTATTGACAGTTGATTTTCTCACAATTATCACTTATCTACCTGTGCTGGTTTTGAGTGGGATAGAGTTAATTTTTTCCCATAATTGCTAGTAGCAATTTGTTTTCACTTTGTACTGGAAATAGCATTGAAAATTCAGGTTGTTACAAGCTAATTTTGTAACAACAAAGTGTCCATGAGCCAACAGTGAGCCTTTCCTTGTGGCCAAGAAGGCCAAAGGTGTTGTGGGGGGCATTAGGAAGAGCACTTCCAGCAGGTCAAAGGAGGTGATCCTGCCCCTCTGCTCAGCCCTGGAGGCCACACCTGGAGTGCTGTGTCCAGTCCTGGGCTCCTCAGTACAAGAAAGACTTGGAGCTCCTGGAGTGGGTCCAGTGGTGAGCAAAAATGATGATTAAGGGTCTGGAGCATCTCTCTCACGAGGAAAGGCTGAGGGAGCTGGGCCTGTTCAGCCTTGGGAAGACACAAATGAGAGGAAGCCTCACCAATGTCTGTCAGTATCTGACAGGAGGGTGCCAAGAGGAAGGATCCAGGCTTTGCTCAGTGCTGCCAAGCAACAGGATGGAAGGCAGAAACTGAAGCACAGGAAGTTGCCCCTGAACATGAGGAAGAACTTCTTTACTTCTCTACTTTGTGAGTGACTGCCCAGAGAGGTTGTGGAGTCTTTTTCTTTGGAGACACTTAAGAGCTCTCTGGATGCAATCCTGTTCAATGTGCTCTAGGATGATCCTGTGTGAACAAGGAGGTTGCACCAAATAATCCCTTCCAACCTTACCCATTCTGTGATTCTGTTACCACCAAGCAGTGCTTATGAAGAGTCAAAGTCTTTTCTGCTCCTCACACCACCCCAGTGAGCAGGCATAAGAAGTTGGGAGGGGGCAGATCCAGGACAGCTGACATGAACTGACCAAAGGGATGCTCCATATCATATGGTGTCAGAGTCTGGGTATAAAGCTGGGGGAAGAAGGAAGAAACAGGGAACACTGAGAGTAAAGATGTTTGTCTTACCAAGTCACTATTAATGTGATGGAGCCTGGTTTTCCTGGTGATGGTTGAACACCTGCCTCAGGATGAGAAGCAGGGAATGAATTCCTTATTTTGCTTTGCTTGTGGTCATGACTTTTGCATTACTTACTAAACTTTCTCTGCCTCAACCCACAAATTTCCTTACTTTTCTGATTCTCTCTCTTATCCCAACTAGGAGGAAGAGTAAATAAGCAGCTCTATGTTCCTTAGTAGCCAGCTGGAGTTAAACCAGTAAAATACATCAAAATATCAGACATGGATATATTCAACCAGATAATTTTTATTTCAGATTAAGATTAAATAATAAAAACACTATAAAAATAACAAACAGTAACTCTTCATGGGCAAATGAAATCAGGCAGCCAATTTCTCAGTAGCATTTGACATATTGCATGAATCTCAACACAACCAGTGGAGCTTTTGACAATATTACTGTGCAACCTTTCTGTCTGTAGAGAGGATGAATAATAATTTTTTTTCAGGTAGGGATGCAGTTACAGGGACCATATTAACACCACAGACAAACCAGGAGAAGTTGTGATGCTCTGAAATCTAATGAAGGTAGTCCAGAATGTTGGTTTTTTTCAAGGCACAGCAAGAACTACTACAAGAAAAAGTGCTTTCTCTGTACTGTAGAAAGTGACATTTCCATGAACTGAATTAAGATCAAAAGTTTCAATCAGAAGTACATCTGACAGCTTTTTGTTCTTAAAAATAGGAGATGTCTCTGATTTTACATCTCATTTGACATTAACATCTCACTGACTTTGTCCAGGAGTGTCTAAATATTTCTGGCAGCCTTGAGTAGATACTTTTTTTTCTAATGGGCTGGATTAGACCAAGGAGTCTGGACACTAGTAAATCATATAGTATTAGCACATTTATCATGCCAAACTCTGCACTGGCTCTGCAGTCTCCACATCAGGGGCTAGACTTTTTTCTCTGCAACAATAATTTTGTTTCTAATTGAAACCCACATCTCCAGAGAACCTTCTTCTCTTTAAGTTTTAAATAACTCCAGTGTTTTAATTTCTCTTCCTCACCCTAATTTGGGGTTAGGAAGGAAGTTCAGTAGATGTGAGAGTGTCTAGTGCTTTCACAGAAAGAACACTATGTTAAAAAGTATATGGAAATGTCAGGAAGGAGAACAGCATATTTGCATCCTATTTGTTACTATTAGAATGTGATTAAATGAAGACTTAAAGAGCCAGAGTTTCACTACATATTTGCTAGATTGCTGATGGTGTGGCATGATGCTTCCATCTCACCTGAGCCTTACATCAGCTGAAATCAAGTCTAAGATGTTGCTCAGAAGCTTAAGTGTTAGTAGTTTGGCCAGACACAACATAGGATATAGCAGTCCCAGATAACAGATGAAATGGTAAGAGCAGATGGTTCTTAGATTGTGCATGGTTCTGTGCACAATCCTGGCTGGGTTTTCTTGGCCTAGAACCAGGGATGGGATTGATAATTTCTGATTTACTGTGCACTATACACATGAAAAAATAAGGAATATTGATTAAGTTTATTGGAATTATGGGAAATATTTTATACCCAAATATAGGATATAATTATGTGGCCCTATTATAGGAAAGGAGCATTTAGATTTCCATACAGGGCTCTCAGTCAGAAGGAGAATTTTGTGCATGGAGACCCAGGCAGATCTGTAGTAGTTTGGTTTAGTGAAAATTAGGAATGTGTAAGCTCTTGGTTTTGTGCTGATGGTTGTGTATGGTAAAAACTTAAATCTTTGCAAGGAGATTTCATAGAGACCTCTACAGGGGCTTCCATCTCTGCAATTTGAAGTCTTAAATTTACATATTGGCATAAATTTACATAATGGTTGAGTTGATTCTCCAAAGCAAACAAATTATGTGCAAAACAATACACATAAATAGTCTTATTTTGCTTGTTTTTCTTAAAATTATGTTATTTCTAGATAAAACCATATTTAAATATGACAGTTCTTGAGATTATTTGAGTTGGTCTTGCCTTTAGCTGATCCTTATTCTGCAGTGTAGGACACTCTCACCATTGTGTGACCGTAGTCACATTCACAAATTGAATAGAAAAATATGAAGACAATTAATGTGAGCATAAAATTTAAAAGGAAGTCTGAAGCCTTTTTAGAATTTTTCACATGGATGAGTCTCTCTTTAGGAAGGAAACAAAACCTACCCGTTAATGGATGAAGTAATTCCGTTGGCATTCCGCTGCACCCAGCTCTAAGAAAGGTTTGCTTCTTACTTAGCAAATGCTTTCTTTTACTTTCAGCTCCCAACAGCTGCCTTCAGGCCTTGGGGCTTTCATTAGGGTGTCTAAGAGGGACTGAAATGTTTAAACTGTATGCCTGAAACTATCAAAGAACTTCTCCAGTTCAGTTTTCTACTGTATTCCTGGCAGCTGGAATGCAGCAGTGAATATATTCTGAGATACCCTTCTTCATCAAAAGTGGATTGGAGCAGAAACTAAGTGGTGGTAACTGAGTTCAGCTCTAGTTCCTGTCCATTTGAACTTCGTCATAAAAATACCAGCACAACAAGGCTTTTAACATAAGTGTAAAGCCTACAAAAGAGACAAGGAGAAATGTGTGGAAAAATGTTTTTTAATTGGCCTGGAGAAACCCAAATTGTGACTGCAGTTAACCTTTCAAAAAAATTGCTAAAAATATTATAGAATTCAAGTTTAAGTATTCAAATGATAAAACATGCAATCAGTCAATAAAAAAATTAATGAAAAAGCATGTAAAAATGTAGATCTCAGGGCTTGCATGAAATTATTTTTTTTCAATAAATGTATAGAAAAATTAGTGACAGCTTTAGGTTATGAAACCAATAGTTGGGCTGAAATAAACAATCCTATACTCAGTGCGGATGATATTTTGGCTGTATTCAGGCATGAAAGCTCAGTAGTGGTATTGCCATGCAAGGCTGACATTTAATTCATTTTAACAATATTTTATTTTGCCCACAATTTCATTCTCCAAGTCCTCATAGACACCCAATGGTGATTACTGCATGGGCTTTTAGTTTGTTTTCTTGTTTGTTTTCATTTTGTACACAGAAGCATAGAATAAACCAACAAATCCAAAGGAGAAATGTATGTGCATCTGTAAGGATGATTTAGTCAGTAATTCAGTGGCTGTCTTCAGGACAACATTGTTCTTGCTCTGGCCCCATTGAGTATATTAACTAGGTATCCATTGACAAAATTGTGGCCCAAGGTATCTACTGTACAAGAAAAGATGTGCATTCATGCATGTAAATATTTGTATTAGTCTCAAACTTCATCCTAACACGGCTGACTAAACCACAGGAGATGCAAACTGAAATTACCAGTTCAGTCTGTGGAAGTACCAAAGCAGACTTACCTTTCTATTGACATAGTAGGAAGAAGATGACTTTATCTGGAAACTCCTTCTGACAGATCAATCCTCAGTTGTTTTATCAGATCCTTAGAGTATATTAAGGTCAATGAATGAGAGGCCTTCAGTCAGATTGTACAGGTAGATTTCAAGACCAGGACAAAAAGGTGCCTTGAATAGATATTTTGTGCAAAGGAGTCTAATATAGAGTTTATGAATTAAAGATATACCTAAGAGGTTTGACCTGTCATTTCTTCTGACTGCCTTTTTGAGTGTAATGTCATTCCTTGTAATCACTGAATTTAATCATTGCTGGATTTTATAAGACAGATAATATCCCTTCGGTAAACTTTTGAACAGGACCGAATATAGCACAAGTTTAATTTATTACAGCTACAGCAGTGAAAAAGCAGAATGTTGGTCTTGGTTACTGTGACTGTAAGTCATCTGAGATATGCATCCACTAATGGAAATACTGTTACACCTGTCATGACCTCTTCCATTGTAGTTTAACAGGGGAAAGGCTGGGAGTTTCAGGAGCTGAATTAACCTGGAATTAATCACTGCAGAGCAAATCAAAAGTTGACATTGTTATCTAATATCAGAAAAAAATGCCACCCGAGAGAAACTGTGTTGAAGACATCTGATACAAATCTGGCCTTGTGAATCTAATTGACTTTGTTAGGAAGTTGGTCTAACTGGAATTTGGAATTTACAAATCCTATTGATGTTAAATATTGTTATCGATAACCCCGTTGCTTTAATCAACAACATTGCTAATGCATAGGGAAGAATATTGTCTCAGATTCATCAAGATACAGACTAAACAGGAAATATTTGGATGACTTTAAAAGCTCTTTGGGAGAAAAAAAAATATATATATACATATTATTTATCTTTTGCTTTGTCAGATCTTGCTTCTGATTTCTCCTAATGCAAAGATGCAGGATCCTTTTGTGTTTAATGGGCAAAAAATTCATCTTTGGAAGGAATGAAGCTCTCAGTTAGAGGTAGAGTATGTAGCTTATTGTTATTCAAAGTTAAAATTTCCTCACCTCTTTTAGTCATGCAGAAAGTGACATTTGGGCTAGTTCTTTGTAGCTGAGCTTTTGTTGACTCTTGGAAGAGGAAATATACAGAAGACAAAGATGTTCTCTCAGCTTTCAAAGAATTCTTTCTTCTCCTGGGGCTCAAGCCTGTGGGCAAATCTGACCCTATACTGGGTTCATTGAAGTGCTTGAAGTGTTTCCCCCTTATTTCATAAAATGTGTTAATTGGATGTTTCTGAAGTAGGAAGTTGGTGACAGAAGCAAGCAACATTTCTGGTCAAATTCAGCTTGGTTTTAATTTTTTGCACAAAATGCTTTTCCTGTGATGGAGACCCCACAGGTTGGTGCTGGATATAATACCTCTGGCTGCACCACTTACCCCTCCAGAGCTCTGCCAGCACAGCCAGTCTGCAGCAACAGCTCTAAAACTTTAAGCTGGTGCTTTGGAAGCCTGAGAGAGAATGGCATAAAGCTGTTACTTTAGGTACTTTAGGTGCCTCTGTCTTGTAGATGAAATCAGTAAATTTGTGGGGTATTCTGAAAACTGATTTGCAAGAAACCTGAATCCTTAATTAGCCTTCTTAACTGGTTTTCCTCTTAATTTGGATTGGTATTACAGGCATCACTGTACAGTTTTAACAATCCTTAAATTTAGACACTCCTAGGATTATATTTACTCCCAAAATCCTGTATAAACTGATGACAGGGTACCTGTTACAGTAAAGACTGCATGCAGTTAATGAGTCTGTAATTATATAGACATCATAAATGATATTGATGCTTCACGCAATGGAGTAATGTAATTAAAACTTTTGAATTTCTGCTTTCTGAAGTGGAAGCTAGGATAATTAATGAATCTTAGTTTGGGGGTAAGATCTGTCTAATCAATAAGATCATCTGGATTTAATTTTTCATCTGGCTCACTTGCCCATTCCTTATTCAAATTAAATGGATAGAGAAAAATTGTGATGGCTTAAAAAATTTTATCTCTATGTTAAATATGTAATGAATGGCCACTCTGGTGACAGTAGGAAACATTGCTTTAAGACTCTATTAATATAATTTGAGAGATGGATTTAATTATGAGCATTGTTAATGGTTGATGTAGAAATCATACTGCACATAACTAATTTTAGATAGCTCAAAATGGGAATCCAAAGAATGAAAATAAGAGTGAACTACATTGGAAATATTTGAGTTTCTGAGAGCATGAGAGGAATGTGTGATCCCTCCTAGGGAAAAAAGATGTGGATTTCCAAACAATGCTGTTTAGAGATCCCTAATCAGTGCATTCTTAATTGTTTGTTCCTATGCCAGATGAGTCTGTGCTGAAAGCTGAAAAAAAATTTAATTAGCTTAGGAATCTACAATGGATTTACCATTTGATGAATACAGTCCATGTTCCTTAAAAAGAAGAGGTATCCATTTATTTAGTTTTCTTCTTTCTCTTTTTCTCTTTCCTTTCTGAGGAAAGTTTTCTCTTTATTGTAACCATAAACAAGGAAGTTTATTCTGAGATACTCTTATTGTTTCTTTCTTGTCAGTTTTGTGTTTCAGCTCCAGTAACATCCAACTAGAATATTATGCAGAGTGGAAATGGGTGTGGATATGTTAATGACAGAAAATGTGGGAGGTATTCAGTGTTTCTTTGGTCAACCAACATGAACTGTTAAATCCAACCTGTTTCATTTTGAGCCTTTGCAATCCCCTTTCCCTCATAAAACATCCCAAAGAGATAGATGTCCTCCACATGTATACAAACATGGACAGCGTGTGAGTTTTGTCCAATTACAGCAGTTCTTTCTTATCTACTGCACACTTCTATGTTTTAGCATTTCAAACATTTATTTGTATCTCTTAAAAAAAAATGCCAGAGCACAGTCCCCTCTCAGTCAAAGGGCTGAACAGATCCAGCTCCCTCAGCCTTTCCTTGTGAGAGAGATACTCCACTCCCTTAACCATCTTTGTTGCCATCCACTGGACCCCACTCCCGGAGCTCCAAGTCTCTCTTGTACTGGGGAGCCCAGAACTGGACACAGCACTCCAGGTGTGGCCTCATCAGGGCTGAGCAGAGGGGCAGGATCACCTCCTTTGACCTGCTGGAAGTGCTCTTCCTAATGCCCCCCAGGACACCATTGGCCTTCCTGGCCCCCAGGGCACACTGCTGGCTCATGGACAGCCTGTTGTCCACCAGGAACCTACCCCAGGTCCTTCTCCACAGAGCTGCTTCTTAGCAGGTTGATCCTTAGCCTGTACCTGGTGCACGGGGTTATTCTTCCCCAGGTGCAGGACCCTGCATTTGCCTTTGCTGAATTTCAGACAGTTTTCTGCAATGAGGAACAGAGAATTTAGAAAATGGAGGAAGCCTGAGAGAGAATGGCATAAAGCCATTGGAGGGAAAATCAGGATGTCTGTGAAGGTAGGAAAAGAAAAGATTCAGCAGAGAGACTGAGCAGACTTATCAAGAAGGATGAGCATATTTAAGACAATCAATTAAAAATGAACAAAAAACTGTAAATGAGGTAATGCATATTCTACATAATGGCTGTTAGGGTGCTGCAGCATTTGAATCATCATGTTGCCAAATCCACAAACACAGAGTGCATGCCTGGTTTTTCTAAAGTATTAAAATCTTCTCAGGTCCACTGGATCTTTATTACAAACATTTTGAACAGCTCTGATTAGAGATAATTAAAGCTGGGGGTTTTTTTGGTTACAAATAATCAAAATAATCATGTTAGAAAGACAATTCTCTGAAGTAGCATTGCCTGACCTGGTTTTCTTTGCTGCTTTTTGTGTAAGTAAAAGAATGACATTTATTCTTCCATAATAAAACCTTCCATTTTAGAAATGTTGCTGGCTTGACCACTTATGAATAAAAATAATTTTGGTAAAAATTATCACAAGACCATATATGCAGCACTGAAAAGCACAATTAAAGGCATTTTCATTTATATGGCATAAATGTTTCTCTGCTATATAGTTTTGATTGTGCTCAGTATAATGGGGCCTGATTTTAATTGAGTTCTGGGCAGTATCAAAATATGTATACATAATGAAAATAATAACATAACTTCTATGCTATTTTTCTCTTTGAATACTAATAAAAACAATGTCTCATAAAGTATTTCTTAGGTCAGACCTCTGCAACAGGCATTGCATTGTCCTGGTCAAAAGCATATCTGTCAGGTCTTTACTTCCTTATGTTTAAAATTTGGGAGAGATCATTTCTGTACTTCTCAAGGACTTAAAGGCAAATGGATATAAATGGATGTACAGAGAATCTAGGTTTATCTACATGGTTTCAGGGCAGGGTTTGTGGACTGAGGCTGCTGCCAAGACTGTATTCAGATCTTCAGCAAACGTCAAATTGGGCTCTGAGAGGAGCAAAGTGAATATATTAGCAGATCTTTGTGCACAAGTCTAAGCAGAAAGTTTAACATCCTTAGTTTTCTCCCTAAGATGGTTTTCAAATAATTCTCTCTGCTTTGTTCTAGAAAAGGCACTGTCAATCTAACCCTCTCTATTAATTTGTTTGATTAGGGCAATTTCAAACTGCTAATGAAGAAGATTACCCTGTTGAAACATTCCTTTTCAGCATACATACAACTTAAGATGGTTATAATGTACTCTAGGCCTGTTTTGTTGCACACACATTCCAATGGATGCAAATAATTATCTTAAATTTGCAACATTTTTAGTATGTGTGCATCCGGTATTACACACACCATATCATTATAAGCAAAAATATAGTGCACCTTATATGTAAAGCCAATGACTTCTCATATTAATTAAAATCCTAATAATTAATTAAAACCAACAAGCAGCTGTTACTAACCTAGATGCATAGTACAAATGAATACAGAAAAACTTCCTTAATAATAGTATTTTAAAAATAATTGTGAAAAAAAAAACACCTTACCAATAACTATGTCTTTTCTGAAATCACTCTGGATTCTAGACTGACAATACCAGTGTTCCTGGAGTACAGACTAGGTGGGATGCCACACTGAGTTGTCAATATCGTGGCTTAACTCCAAGGGCTATTGTTCATCATGCAGTGCCTACATTTATTTGTAAAAACTAAAAAGTCAAGGCAAGCTCAGACAAATCCTAAGACTTTACACTGTCAGATAAGGTCTACAGTCTTTATTAGTATTGGCAAAAGACATGTTTGATAAGCTGCACCAGTACACAGCAAACATATCACTTCTATCCCAGTGTGTCCAACAAGCTTTTTGGTATAATGGCATTAATAAATATGTCACCAAATGATTGCTCTGAAAAGTAACAAGCATATTTACAATTGGATAACAGACTGGTAAACACATTAGTTAAAGGCTTCAAACTCCCTGAACTGTATCTCAAGAAGTGACTGAAATTGTGCAGTGAATGCTCTTTTAACCTGGAAAAGATACAAGCATGTAAGTTTATGGTTCCCTGATAGTGTCATTCTTCTGACAGAGATTCCAGAAATATATATCTACAAATCTTTGTTGAATGCAGTGTGTATTGCAATTTAGAGAGTTTTATCTGTGACATAATGCATTTATTTTATTAGAAAACAATGTAAGAGATTATGTCCTCAGAATTCTTGCTTACTTATATGTGATGACCTAACATCTTTTGCAATATTCTAAGTGAAGACTGGAGATACATCATCCAAAGAGAAATGGAGGAAGCTGACAGTGCATCTGCTTGGAGGAGGTATTGTTCTGTATGTAACATCAGTGACTTCCCTTAATCATTTGCAATATTGAGAGTTCTAAAAACACAGCAGCTCCAAGATCGATACAAATAGCTCAGTGCTGATGAAAAATGAACAATGAGCTATTTTGCACCTTCTCAAAAAGAAGTCCATCACTTTATATTCATGCACATACACACATTTTGCTCAACAGTTCTTTTCTTTTACACTTCCTGTGTACTCCAAGTGCTATATCATTTTATTGCTTATCCTGAATCTTGTAGCCTTACATTCATCTCAATTGATAAGAAAACTCAGGCACTAAATACTGCTGGAATTATTTTTAAATTTACTTATTTATTCTTCTTAGAGTATTCAGGTTGATTAACATGATAAGATCAAAATACTTTTATATTAAAAAAAATATTCCATGTCATGGAAAAATATTTCATCCTGATTATGTTATGTATTTTCCCCAAAGTACTTTCCTCAAAGCACTGCAACACTTCTGCTTAAGGATATTAGTACTTGCTTGGGTATTTTCTTTTCTGAACCCTTTGGAGTTTTTATTTGGGCTTACTCAGTTAAAAATTCATAGGATCACTGTTAGTTGAAAAAATGCTATGTAAGTTCTTACCAGAACTTGTTAGTGGTATATTTAGAAGAAAGCTTGGGTGCAGAAAATCTCTCTTTGTGAATCCTATCCGGAGATCTGAAGAGTTATGTTAAGGTTGACAGTACCATCCCTTTACAGTCAATTATTTTCTGTTAAGATAGGGAGCTACATATAATATAAATTTTGTCTCTGTCAGTGTGATCTTGTGATCTGCTGTCTAGCTTTGAGAGGTGGTTCTGAAACATTTCAAAAGCTGGACATCTGTCAAAGTCCCAAGTTCATCAAAATGTGGAAGAGTTTTCTTCTACTAATTTCATGGAGACCAGGTTTCTACAAATAGTTATTAATTATTATTATAGTTTGCTATTTGCATTATCAGAAAATCTAAGACTTTAAAGTCCTTGAAGAGGTGCATTAGGAAAGACACTCCTTTTATTTCTCTGCTGATTACATTGACTCAGAAAAATGAATTATTTCCGTTAATATTGCAGATTTTTTAATTCTTGTTACTGTGATGGTATTTAAGCTGAACTTGACAAGCCTCCTTGAAATGTCTTCCCAGAATATGTAATCATAAGAATCAATTCCTTATCTGGTATGATCAGGACTAAATTAAATAAACACCCAACATACAATAGACAACATATCATATGGAAATAAACATACACAACAAAAGCAATAAACCATGATATTTTTCACTGTTGTGGAGGAAAGACAGATAGTTTTATACTGAGCTTTCATAAGAATCACACAAGAAAGAAAATCAGCAAAGAACAGAAAGTGGATTCTGAATATAGGGAATCACTTGTTAAGCTGAACAGAAACACTATTAAAGTTTGAATTTTACTAGGGCAAGTACATTTCTTAGAATTCCATAAATAAATTAAAGGTGAGGAATCACTGTATAATGAAAGTAATTTCATTAACAAGTCTCAGTAGAAAAATGGGACATCATCTAACATTCATGTATTTTTAGTATGACTAGATAATAGATGCAATGAAAGAAACAAGTGAAAAACCAAACATATGTAAGAAATCAAAACCCTGTTAATGAACTTTACATGATAAAGAAATGAGATAGATGTTAAGGTTTTGAGATTAATAAGTATGAAAAAAATGGATGATAATATGATATTTATTAATATTTTTTGAAATATATATCTGTGAGTAGTGGTACATATAAAATTGAGGAAAGAGAATAGACTGGATAACACCTTGAACTTCCTTCTGGATACGCTTTGCAATAAAATGGATGCAAATTGAGATTTGACTAGGATATGAGAAGAAAATGTAAAGAAAATTTACAGTTCCAGAGATATTTGCAGAGAACAATCTTCTCTTGATTGTACTCTTCTTTGATTCATGCTGTTCTTTTGACTTTACTCAAGCAAAAGAGACTTTCTGACTTACTGCAGCTGATGAGAATTTTGCTAAATAGTCATAGAAGGTTTGGGTTGGAAGGCACCTTAAAGATCATCTATTTCCAATCCTGTCATTGACAGGGACACCTTCCACTAGGTTCCTCAAAGTTCTGTCCAGTTTGGCCCTGAGCACTTTCAGGGATGGAGTATCCACAGCTTCTCTGGGAAACATGTTCTAGTGCCCTCACAGTAAAGAATCTCTTCCTCATATCCAATCTAAACCTTCTCCCTTTCAGTCTAAAGCCATTCCTGCTTATCCCATTACTCCATGCCTTTGTAAAATGTCTGTCTCTATCTCTCTTGCAACCCTTTTTGGGTTTTTCTTCTAAAAAAATTTTTCAAAGGTCTCCTAAAAGCCTTCTCTTCTTCAGGCTATGCAATCCAACTCACTCAACCTTTCCTCAAAAGAGAGGTGCTCCAGCCCTTTTTTCTTCTTCATGTCCCTTCTCTGGACTCACTCCAGCATATTCTTCCAATGTTTGAGGCCCAAGATGTGGACACAGTACTGCAGATGTCACCTCACAGCATGGGGTGGAGTAGAGGGGGCAGCCAGCAATCCCCATAGCATCATCTTTCTCTTAAAAAGCAGGTAGTGGCTCTCAACTTTCTCACATTGCAGCTTCATTGTAATGAGAATGCAGACCAGAATGCAATTCCAAACAAATTGGGATGTTGATGGGGTTAAGAAGGATGTGCTTCCATTCAGCTGTGATCAGGTGTTAGAGGAGAAAGAGTGAAAAATCTTTGCAAGTGCAGCTAGTAATGTAGATAAATAATGGATACTGCTAGTGGCCTGAATGCATTTAGAGAATCCCAGCTGCTCCACTCAGTGTTTAATAGTCTGGAGGTGCAATTTCTTGCTACATAAATATTCAATATATTCCTACAGCCTTGCCACATAGGTGTAAACAACAATCAACATAAAGAGGGACATAAATGTTTATTATAGGCTTCATTTTAGCTAACAGATGCTCAGTGAAAAGGCTGAAAGTTAAGGTAAAAAAAGGTGACTCGGGAAAACTTATCAATGACAAAAAAATGCTATGAAAGCAGCTTCATGTACACAAGGATTTTATTTGCAGGAGATTTGTTCCAGTTATTGCAAGAAAGAGCCAGTTAGCAGTATACTTACACAGAGTCAAGTGTCTTGTGATGGATGGAAGGCTAAAGTTTGGGATGATGTGACTTTGATTTTCTACACTTAGAGTTAAGCTTTTTTTCCTGTAATTTTCCAAAACTCTTCCTTAGTATGCAGCTTTGCAGTAAACTTTGTTTATGCTTATCTATGTAGGATGTAATAAGAATATTTTCACAAACCATAAATTTAGTGTATAATGTCAAATTTGCCTTAAGAACAGCATGTTCCAGCAAAGCAAATTAAACTGAACATTCACTTTTATTTCCATTCAGCAGTTCCCAGTTCAGTTAAAGCAGTAGGACAATGAAATACAGATTAGTTGCTTATTCTCTCACTTGATACCTGCATACTAAGGGTGACCTTTATTGATTTTATTAGAAGTAGAGTTAGACAAGCACAGCCTGTGTTAAATATCTGTTAACTGGGTCTATATCTATCAACGTGTCTCAAACTGTCCAGAGACACAGCTAAATTACCTGCTTTCTGCTGTAAGAAAATACTTTATAACTTCATTATCAAACTTGTGTTGTTACTCCATACACTGTCAGTGTAAGAGATCACTATCTTGATCATTCCACAGATCCAGAGTTTGTATTGGAGAATGTTCTGTCTAGGAGAAATTAATTTTTCAGAAATAGATGTTAAATTTTGATCATCATATTTTATAATAAATAAACAATTTTTGCAATGTGGAGCAAATGATCAAAGCTCATAAAAATATAAAATATAAAAAATATATAAGTATAAAAAATTAAATTCTTATATTGCTGAAAAAGCTGGAATTTTGGATCTAGAGCTATAAACCAAATTTAGACTATTTTTACTGTTGGAGTCTGAATTGCTAACAATTACTGTCAAGAAACAAGTTTGAAATAGAGAAGCCATGCTGTGCCAACACAACAGCAAACCATGAGCTTAGGTCTTTCAATATGGAAATTTTGATAGCTTTTCTTTCATCATTTCATGGAGATGATATCTTAAATGAAGTTTTCCTTAGAATGTATGTTTCTCGAATTTTTTCTTAGCATAACCCTTAGAAATGAAGGAGCAGGCCAAGATAATGGAGCCATGATTCCAATACAGAGTTCCCCAAAGGTTTCAAAATATTCAGATTATGCCTCTGTTGTTACAGAGATTTTGGTAAGCCTAGTCTGTATCCATGAGGTCAGCCTGTACAGCACCTGGCTTTATTTTGGAGCCAGATCGATTCAAAATCTAAATAACTTTAAAAAATACCTTTAAGCTCTATTTAAAGAATTGGAAAGGTTTGGAGGGTTGTTGTTGTAGCATCTTTAGAATTTTATTGAATACAAAGTCTTCTGAGAAGGAAGGTTTACTTATTTTTCTGAAGTCAAAACACATTTGTGCTTACTTTACTAAGATCTGAGAAAACTTTCTGCCCGTCTCCCAGAACAGGGAGACCAATATTTTAGAGGAGATTCACAAGAGTCGTCTCTACTATGATGTAATTTTTAATAAAACATGCACATCTTGTTTAAATAATAAAGAATAGTCTGTTTAGTTGAGATTTTGCAGGATAAATAAATTCTCGTCTATTGAACATGAGATCAGCTTCAAAGCAGGGAGCTGATACAGACAGTAGTAATTGTTTGGCTGGTGCAGCATTACCCAGTGTATATAGCTATAATAAATCATACACAGTATCATTACCCCCTCATGTCATCTTCACCTAATGTTAATACATAATCAATTATACCAGCCATTAAGTTACTTCCTCAATTCTCTGTGAAAAGAAAAAAAAGTGATTCTGAGGAACTCTGATACAAATGTTCATTTTTTCAGCCCTGGAAATGTATTGATGTTCCTACACTTTTATGTAATTTTCCATTTATTTTGTAGCAGGCATTTCCTGATCAATATATATAAATTCCCAGGTTTTCAAAGCTAACTTTTTTGTTCTGTTTTGTCTTCCAGATAACCTAATGGTAACCGTTCATTCTGTACAATATTGTCAATCTGAATAACGTCCATGAGAGCTAATGGATTTTAAAAGCATTAAGAGCAAACACGGTCGAATAACAGTCAAGCAGTTTAGTGTTGAGTAAATACTTAATTTCACTGCAAAGTGAGGGGTGATATGTTGAATGCCACTGAGAGATCTCACTGTCAAAATTAAATAACTCGACAAGTTGAATAAGAATTCATCAGTAATTTTTCATGCATGGAAACGCTCTGTATTACAAGTATTTCTAATAGTTGTATTTTTTCCTGCATTGCTATTTAAACTTCAGAACCAAAGTTGCCTAAAGAATTGCAAAACACATCTCCAAAAGAGGCCAGAAGAAGAAACACAGAGAGAAAAGAAGACACTCAAGAAATTGACTCAGAGGAAAGAAAGGGAGGAAAATCCGAAAACTTCCGAAAAGCCAAAAAAGGGAATGGGAGAAGCATAAGTGCAC
>VZRX01013502.1:0-12072 GCA_013398075.1 Notiomystis cincta | reverse complement strand
GGGAGTGATGGCAATGGGAAACACCTGAGGGTGGGAGGGCTGGCCAGCCTATATCTGCAGGACCTGCTGGAGCTGGTGGTGCTTGGGTTTTGCTCTGGATGGTGCTGCTGGAGAGAGAGGTAGGTCTGAGTTTTTAGACGAGAGGAAGAAAGAAAAATAAATTGTTGGAAGTGGAATTTGGAAGGAAATGCAAAGGGATTTAGTAGCTCTGGTGTGAGGCAGGTCACTTGTCCTGGGTTAAGGGGGTGGAGTTAGTTACTTACAGATATCTTACAACAATCAATAGTTTGATGTAGCTCATGTTATTTCTCAGCAGCGTTTCAAGAGCTGTGGGAGGAGGTCTGGCAATATGAGGAGGGAGGTGCTCCTGCAGGACCTGTGTTCTGTCCTTTTGCAGCTATAGGGAAGAGCTTGGATTGTTTGTTTGTTGTCCCACCTGAGTAAACTGCACTTGAACAAACTATGGAAGCCCAGCTTTAGGCCTTCCTCGTGTGTTGGAAGAGAAAGATGCTCTTGTCTAAACTATTGCTTTGGTTAATTGCTTAAATGAGCTCTTGTAACCAAACTGGCTTGTGAAAGGTGTAGTTACTTGTGCTCTTTATGAGTTTATGTGGGCAAACCCAGCAAAGTTACACAGGAAAAAAAATTCAGTGAACTGGAATAATCAGAAGTTTTGATTATGCTTGTGGAATTTGTGTGTTTAATGCTTTATTGGCTCCTTTGCTTTTGAGAAGTGGCCATCAATGAAAGATTAGCATTGGGGTATCTCAGGAGTGATCTCTTGGCAATTAATTTCACCTGGGAAAAGGCAAACAGTGAACAGTTTTAATTAAGATACTGTATCTGAAAGCAGATTTATTGATGGTTTGTCTCAACTATGTATTTCATCACCTAAATCCTGTTCCTAAGCCATGATTAGGGGATTCTGCAGGATCTGTTAGCTGAGAGTGATAATGGCAGCTGACACAGCTGAGGTGCTTTCCACCAGGTACTCCTGTAATGAGCC
The DNA here is from genome assembly GCA_013398075.1 of Notiomystis cincta. Lineage (NCBI taxonomy): Eukaryota > Metazoa > Chordata > Aves > Passeriformes > Notiomystidae > Notiomystis > Notiomystis cincta. The sequence goes on along the minus strand of VZRX01013502.1, from coordinate 11,066 downwards.
CCTGGAGTATTCTAGCACTTAAATAAGTAGCTGCTGAAAGGCTCAGTATTGTGTATGGCCAGCTTTTTAAAGTTTTATTATGTATATTTACCACTAAAGTGGCAAATGATCACTATCCATTTTATCCTCTAGCTGGGTGAGGTTAACAGCTGGAATGTGTTCTGTGCACTGCTGGTTGAGGACCTAAATTTCTGTAGTGGGCTGTGTTAGTGTTGCTTCATCTCTTGCTGGTCTTTGTGGGAAGAACTGGCCTAATTCACCCCTGCATTTGTAGGCAGGATGCCACCAGAGTGGTTCTTCCCCAGACAGAGCTTTCAGAGAGCTGTGGTTTTCAGAAATCAGTCAAGTTTTTACAGAGAAGCTCTTCCAGATTTTCAAGGAGATGGCAATCTATGGTCCTGGGGCATAGTGCAAGTGGGCTTAAACCAGAAATGTATTTGATTCCAGCTTTGCTTGTGTGGTGAAGCTGTTCCACACAGAGCCCTTGAGGCCATGGACAGCTTGTCCCAAACAATGTGAGGATGTTTCCCTTTGATGTGGGACAGAGCTCTGCTGGTTCTGGGAGCCAGGAGTCGACCTGACCTGAGTGCTTAGCCCTGTGCTTTGCTGTGGAGCTTGCACTCCAGGTGTTTTAATTCACTGTATTGGCTGCTTTTGTCAGATGCTCACCCACCTGCATGTCCTGTGGGAGCTTGGTGTTTGCAGTGAGATCTGAGCTGCTTGTTCCTGGACTTGGGCTGAGGGGTCCCTTGCTCAGTTCCTCAGTGAGATGGCACATTTTTCAGTTTAAAAAGCCTGAAATTCTTATTTCAGTTTCTTCTACAGAAAAAGAATGTATTCTCTGAGAAGCACAACTTGGAAAAATAAAGTTGGCTTGTTAAAGTCTCTAAGATGAAATGGTGCTAACAAAGCAGAACTCTGTGACAGCTGCAGGATAATCTAACCTTGTAGAGGGTTGAACAGGAGAGAAAAAGCTGTAAAATTCCTTTTTTAATACATTATGGTGATTCAAAGTTAAACCATCTTGATTTGGGTCATTTGTTATAGCAACACCAACAATGATATTTTACTTTTTAGCACTTCAGAGATCTGTAGTACTAAAACACATATCTTTATATAAATCTTTGTAAGTCAAAGGTGAAACAAGTATATGTATCAAATATCAGTGCCTTGTAGTTCTCAGCTTAGTGTGTGATGGGGGAAGAATTCAGCCAAAGAATAAGTTTCTCCAAACAAAGGCCTTTTTTGTTGTGTTTTAAAACTGTGGAAGATAATTCTGCCTGTGATATGAATATTTGAAATTGCCTATATGGTGAGGAATATCCTTTCCTCTTTTCTGCATTTTTTTTTTCTGAAGGAGATAAATTTTTGTTCTACTCTCAAGTTATTTTTCTGAATGTTGAATGTCTGTTGTTTATTTAGTTCTCTCTTGCTAAAAGACACTGATCTGTTGCTGGAATGTACTAAGATAACCTCCTCCCAACTTGTGTGTTAAGCAGCTTTTTGTCACAATAGAACATTTAGCAGTATCAAATAATAGTTTCAGATAAGCTTTCACACTGAAAATCTCCTGTTCTGAACTAGTAATTAGTAATTCTAATGTCTCATTTAGTTTTTACCTTATATAGTCTATTTGTGGTACTGTGACACAGTATTTAACACAAAATTATGCTCTTCTGAATGCTTTAAGAACAGAAAAATATTATATGGCTACTGTTAAGAAATAATTATTTTATTTGCATATTTGGGCCCCTTTGGGAAAATAGGGTGAGAGGTATTTCCCAAAAGCTTGCCCATGGGCCAAGCAGTAAGGTCAGTGTCATTCTCACCACTGAGATTCAGGTGTATCCACATCTTCAATTAACTTTATATGTTCTCAACATGACCTATATGTGCTCAGGGAAAAATATATAAACATAAGAGAGCAACATTATTCCAGTTTAATTAAAACACTTGATTAAAAGGAGGGTGAACATACAGCTCAAAGCTGGTTTCCACCATTCAAGCTGCTTCCTGTCTTGTTTAATTTCATTATAATCATGATTTTTTTTAAGTGCACAGCCCAAACAGACTCAAATGTAGACACAAGTGATACCAGACTAGAATGCTCTGCATTCCTTCATTATGTCCTTGTTGACTACATATATTTTAGCAAATCTGAGCTTCTTTAGAATTGTATATGTAGCTCAGATCCATATCCACCTGTAAATTACTCTTCTCTGACTCCTGCTTGACACAGTTGACATCAGGTTATTTAAACCTCAAATTTTAAGCGGCCTAAAGCAAAATGTTGGCCCCTGCTGCTTATCTCAATATTTTTGTTTGACTCTGTGGGTTTAAATGCTCAGCTGAGCCTCTTATCTGGATTTTTGCTGAAGTTTGTCAGAAGGAGGGTTCTAGCTTAAGATGTATTTGGGCTGAGGGAGAGAAGGCAGGGGAAGAGACTGAAGGTAGCTGCAGCTAATAATTTTTCTTCAGAAAGGCTTAATTTTGGTGTGGGAACATGTCTTAATCTCAGTCTTGATAGCATTTCTCCTGGGAATTCAAAACTTGATGAGAAAGGCATTATCTGTAGTGCTGTGGGCCAGAAAAGAGGGAAATCTCAGACTCCATCAGAAGGTAATTCTAGCATTGTAAAGGAAAATGCTATGACAAAAGCAAACGTTGAGGATTAAATTTATATAATTATGGAGTGTAACAATGCAGAACACAGTAATTTCTTTAGCTGCTGACTGTATTGTCTGAGTCTTTGTCATACCAAAGTCCTTTTTTTGCACCTAGCAAAGAACCATTCATGGCAGACAGGGAACAAATTGCTGCTTTCACAAGCTTAAAACTTGTGAAGTCATTATGTGAAGAAAGTTCTTGCCAGAAGAACATGTAAAATTGCTATGTGTATGAGTGAGATATATAGCACTTTTCATTATATAAATCAGGATTCTATTGAATGTTAATTTTGGCTGGTGTATAATGATTCCAATTGTTGAAAGCAGCTCTTCAGTCCTGAAGTGTTTCTCTCTGGGTGTCAGTATTTTAAAGCTGAGAGAATGCCCATTATAAGGATTTCACAAATGGCCACTGTCATTTGATAACCAAGCATACCATTAAATGTTTAAATATGATGGCTGACAATACTTTAAATGTGTCATGGAAAAATCATACAGTTGTGATCTACCTGGAAAAGAAAAAAAAAAGAAATATTTAACATCAAATTTTCTTTTGCTTTTCCTTTTGTTGGATGACAGAAGGTTTTAATATGCTGCAAAGTCCTTTCAAAACATTCACATGCAGAACCACTCCAGAATAAATGTGGTAACTTCCTAAAGAAATTTTAGTTGTGGTTCAAGTTTATCACTTGGAGGTGGAGCTCTTCAGTGGCTCCTAGGTTTTTTAGGCTGTGAGTAATTGTGGTTTTCATCTTTACTTACAATGGAAAGGGCACCAGAATCAACTACAACTTTATTGAAGCAGAGTTGGATTATTTTTTTTCTAGTCAGTACCCATCAAGGTACACACAAGCTCTTTCTGAACTCAGCTGCTGATTGACAATGTATTTTAGGCTAACAAAATTTGTATTAGGTAGGAATTCTCAAGCCTTGTTTGCTTTCTGCAGAGAAATAAAAAATAAAATTGGCAACAGCTAGTGTTGGCAATTTTCTCCAGTGTTTGAGTTTGTACCATTTTATACCACAGGAATAGAAATTTAAAGTAGCTTTTTCTGGAAAGTGAGTATGAGGAAGCTTCAGTATCCAGCCTTACTTTGGACATTGGATCTTAATGAGGGGTGGAGTACTTGCAGTGCAAGTGATTTTTGTAGACTAATTAGCTGCATTTTATCTTCCTGGTCAAAAAACCAACTTGGTGTCACAATGATGGAGTGCACAAACCAACCATGTGAATAGTAGGCATCATTTTAAAAAGTCACTGAACACACTCCTCTCTCAACACTGCAGCCAGCAAAGCAGCTCCTGACCACAGAGGGGACTAAAGAGTAATAAAGATCTGACATTGTATTGCTGACTGTCTGCCTTGTTTTTGACTCAGACATGCTGTAATGATCTTCCACAGTGTTTTGTTTTCAAGCTATAACAGTTTAATTTTTATAAGCCTTGCCCCTGCTCTCTCACCTTCTAGCCAATACTGTGATTTCAGTTAATAGTTCAGTCATTTATTATTTTTTTTGCTCACACGCTGTCTCAACGTCTAAAGATAATTTGTGCATATTCACAGTGAATTCCCTTAAAAAAAAAATCTCTATTGACTACAAAGAAGAGCTTTCTTTTGTCTAAATAGCAAGCTTCAGTCCAGGCTTTGAACTGAAGTTACTGTTGACTGCTTGAACTTGTAATTTCCCCTTAGAAGTTGTGTTGTGAAAGAGCTGGCAGAGGACTGAAAGCACCCCAGTCCTATTTATTACTGTGTGCAGGCTTCCAGTTGGTTTTACATGGCTCTGCCCCTGGTTTATTCCTTTTTATAATTGCCTGAAGAGCCCACATAGCCTCTTTGATGCTGGAATTGGGCTCAGTCTGATGTGACCTTGTGCATTATTCTGTGTTTTGCATTGAATTCTTTGTTTCTTCACTCTTAAAGTCTGGAAACCCCTTACATTCTTTCAGATCTCTTCTGTTATTTACCTCATCATTCTACATTCCAGGCCTGAAAAGCAATTTTAATCACAGAATGGCTTGGGTTGGAAGGGACTTTAAGGGTCATCTGGTTCCAACCCCCTGCCATGGGGTAGCAATTTATCTGGTAAAGTTTTCTCTGCCAGACTTTTTGCATGGAGAGTGACCTTCAGGATCACTTCTCCTTTCCACTTGTTCCTTTTGAATTTCATCCTCTGCATTTTTCTAAATATTAGTGACCTGATAACTGGGAGGTAGCAGGAGTTACTAATTTTTTTTTTGTAACTGTTTTGAACACTTGTTGTTGTAGTTAATTTGTCCATGACAGACTTGTAACTATATGATTCCATTGTCTTGGTCCTTTACCATTGCTCTGATTTTTTTTTCTTTTCTTGTTAGGTGGCTTTGGGTTGTTTTGGTTTTGTTTTGCTTGTCATTTTTATTTACACTTCCCCCAAATGTCCTGTATGCACCCCTAGGGGATGGGACAACATTTCCTTAATATGTTTTAATAACATGTGACACTCTGGAGCACGATTCAGAACTGAGTCCACTTTAGATGGTGGACAAAAATGAAAGATGTGGGTTTGTACCTGGTCAGGTGTGAGTGAAATGTCAATGCCAGCACCACTGTGCATGAGGATGACACGAGCTGTGCAGCCCTGTTGAAAAGCAGGTACTCAGGCTCTTAAAGAGCTGAAATTTGTGAGTGTGGTGGGTTTACCAAACTAGGAGAGGAGAATAAGATGTCAGCTTTCCTATCCCATTGGTAGCAACAGGAGTACTTGCTCATGAATTTAAGCTTTTCCCCCTTCAAAGGACCACTGAAATGTACTGGCACATTATATTCAAAGTTCAGTCTTGATTTTGATCCTGATCAAAGGGATACACTTCAAGTATTTTGACATCTAATCCTTTTCCCTGACTTTGATCATTTCAGACTGAGGTACAAGTAACCACTTCCACTACCTGTGTTAGCCAAGAATGAAAAGCATCTTATCTGCAGATAATGGATGCTGCTGCTTGGAACTTCATCCCTTGATATTTTAGTGCAAAAGATGTCTGTCTCTCTCTCTCCTCTTGGCAACATTTGTCAGCACTGCTGTGCTGTGTCATGGAGGGGGGAAAGAGCACTCAGGAAAAATAATCTATTAAATAATATGGGGGGAAACATATGAAACCATTAGGGGGTATGTGTGAATTCTATGCAGTACAAAGTAAATTAGTCCCTAGGGAGTAATAGACAGTTAAAACAAACAGGCACTTTATGGTTGTAATATAAAATTTCTGATGAGGTGGTATCATTAGACAGATCATTACAAACTTTTTCTTCTTGTGTCATAAAGCAGCACTGGTGTTTACTGGGGCTGATGTCTTCTTTAACAAACTGTGAAAGGGGAATTTGTGAAGGCAGCCACTTGTGGTGTTGAGTGCTCCAGATGGACTCCAGAAATGAGTGAGCAGAAATTCTCTCAGGTGCTGGTGAGAGCTGCTCCTACAGCAGCTGTCCTGGTGATGGAGTGCTGCTGTCATCAGGCTCCTTGGAGAAGAAAGCTCCTGCAGCTGTGCCACCATGGTGGCCCCAGAGCTGTAAGGGTTAAACCATGACCCAAAATACTTATCTGATACATCACTTGGTAAATTTAGAATCAATAGTTGTTGGGGAAGGACATTTCCTGGCTTTGTTTCTTCCTTTTTAGTGCATCTTTAAAAATTCAGAAGAACGGTTTTATGTGTTTTTGTCAAGAAGTGTGGTGTGTAGGGTTAAATACATAAAACAGTACCCATAAACTCATACCTGTTTAATGAGATTTGTTAGTTTTGTCTTGCCATGTATTTCTTCACCTTCCTCAGACAAGTTTCTATTAAATAACTCCTTCAGGGAGGAGCTTGTATTTTTTCAAAGATACGTAGGGAAGTGTGGAGTAAGTTCAGTATCAAAACTAAGGAATCTCCCACTAGTCCAATCTCAATCACAGCTGTGAGCAGTTGGCTTCAGCTGCCCATCTCTGCTCTTCTGTTCTGGCCTTCCTCCTGTGCATTTGTCCTTTGTCTGCCACCAGCTTTTCCTACCCAATGTCTCTCTTTTCCCTGACAAAGTCCTGTTCTTCCTCCCAAGCTGGATCTCCTGGGAGGGAGATGCTAAGGGGAAAATTTCCTTGCTTCCAATCTCACTAATGAGTGGCATTTGAGCTGACAGTGGGGACAACAGGGGAGTGAATCACTGTCAGTGCAGATGAGAAGCAAAAGCTGGAATAGCTGCCTGGTGGGTGGCTGTGCCCCTCTTGTGGTTTACATCTCAGTTGGCTTCTGCTCTGCTCCGTGGTGGGAGCTGAGAGAGCTCATGATGGCTTTGTGGAGCCAAAAAGTCCATGCATAATGCACATAATGCTGTCCAAAGTTTTATGGGACTGGGGCTGTTCTTTTTAGGTTTTATGGATGGCAGGACTGAAAAAGAAACAAGTGCCAGCAGGTAATTTTGTTTCCCAAAGAGTCCAAGTGTGAAATGTGTGGGCTCCATTTATCATTCCAGCTGAGTCTCTGTGGAAACTGACCTGCTCATGTTTGCCCATTTTGATTTTTTTGTTTGTTTGTTTTCCTTGACTAAATGTTGCCTGCTGGAACAAACATTGGTGAATCTGAATTTCTAAGCATGCAAAAATGATAGATTGCTTTATTTGTTCAAGAAACTCTTTTGTAAGAATGTTTTAATTGTAATTAATAAGGGGAGGAGGAGTGATATAATTTGTTGCAGACATCCTTTGTAGGCAAAAATCACATTGATCCCAACCATGAAGGCAATATATGAAAAAACAACTTTGTAATTTGGGAGGACAGCAATTATGTGATTTATTTTTACACATAGCTATATTAGAGGTCCATCCTTTTTGTTTCAGAGGATGTTTGTTTTAGAAGGCTGCAAGCTGTAAATCCTGAGATGGACTCACCTCAAGTTTACACTCTCCCTAGCTGGGTATAGGAAAGACACCTAGCAATGAATGTTTGGTGCACTTTGAGGACTGCTCAGTGCTTTGGCAGATCAGATTATATATGGACTTTCTGGCCAACCCTTCACTGAGCAGTTACTTGGGACAATCATGTTGGGATTTCCTTTCCTCCAACCTTCCCTGTGTCACTTCAGCCACTACAGCTGCACTTGCTGTTTCCTGAATGGAGGCAGAGGGCAGCTCTTTATTGCCTTCCTTTCCCATGGCTTCTCCTTTCTTTTGAAAGCCACTTGGAGAGAAAACAGGGCAGACAATGCTTTCCTTCAGCTCTGATCCTTTAGGTGTTTGTTAGCAGCTTTCAGTGTCCATACAAGCCTGAGTGAGCCTGCCTTTGGAAAGTACCTTGGTGAATACCAAGAAATTTCTCCAGGTGTTTTCAAGAGGTAGCTAATTCTTTAATTTGTCTCAAATAAAAGTCTAAGTGCTTTGTTTCTCTGCTTAAACCTACATGACCTTCTGCAAGAATACCTATGTTGAACAGCCTGGCACTTAACAGCTGGAGCTGTTACCTGGCCCTACAGTAGTACTTCAATATCCTTTAAAAAGCCCAGGGAATGAGATGCTTTAATTCCTTTGACCTGCAACATTTTAGTGGCATTTTCTGTTTTGCAGAAGCACTGATCCATTCCTTCAAAGCTGTCTGGCAACTTGTGCATGTGAGGGTGGAAAGGATGGGCTGTGCTGAGTGCCATGAAATCGAAGGGAGCGGAGAGAGATGCCTGAAAAATTCCAAGTGCTTTATTAAGCCCCCTTCCCATAATTTCTGGGAGAGAGGGAGGGAAGGAAAAGCATCTCTTTCAAGCTTGGCTAGGCTTAGAATTAGCTTCTGGCTTCCTTTCATTGTCTGCACACCTTCATAGTGCTGCTGCTTCATGTGCAGAGGGCCATCATTTCATCTCACCTTTACAAATATATTGCTTTGACTTCGAGACCTTCCTCTCAGCCCCCAGTGCTACCTCTGATCAGTAATTTTTGTTGTTGGTCTTGTTTTCCCTAGGAAAACTTCTTTAATGTGAACTGTAATTTGCTTTTAATACCTCCGTGTCATTTCTTAACAAACAAAAGTTAGAGGGGGATGTGTGTTTGGATTTTTAAAATTTTAATTTGCTTTTATGAAACGAGAAATTTATGGGAAAAAAAAAGTTTACTGCTTATTCTCAGTGTATTTGAGAAAATCTTAAAAGCTTTTGGAAGACCTTACTCTTAGCTGTCTAAATGTAGCAAGGGTGTAGCTTGGAAGGCTGGAGATTTTTCTAAATACTTTTATAATTATTTCTCAATTTTGCATAATAACAGTAAAATAAGCTTATTTGTGTTGGTGTATGAAGCATTTGACCACATTTACTCGTTGTAATATCAGGAAAGGTTTCAATGCACTTTACATTTCAGTGTCTCTGAAGGAGATGGGGCATGTTCCAAAATATTCTTGAGAAATGTGCTGTAAAAAAGAAAATCCTTTCCCAACTCTTTCATAGCTATCAAAATTTTCAGTGTAAGGACAATGACTTGAACATTTGGATCCCTTCTGAAAAGGGGAAGGGAACCTATTAAGGTCCACAAGCTGTAGCTAACCTCCACCTGTGCATGTTCTATTCCCTTTCCCACCAAGCAGAATTGCTTCATAAAAGGCAGAGTTTTGCTGCCAGAGCTGTCCAGGTATCAGCTCCCTTAGGCTCTCACACCCAGGGGATGGTTGTTCCCTGAGCTCTGTGGTGGTTCCTTTCAGCCAGAAGGCACAGCAGGTCCAGGCTCTGCCGTGTTCCTGCACCCTGAGCTCATGGCCATCAGTTTTGCCAGCAGTAGCTTTGTACAGAGGATAAACCCCAGTTTTGCTGACTGAAGTCAGAGGGTTTTATGCTTATCTTCTAGTGCAAGAGGTGAATTTTGTCTTTTAAGATCCCCAGTTTTGGGTTTTGCTGTGACAAAAAGATTTGCTCATCTTTGCTCTCCATTTACAGCTTCCATCCTTTGTACTGCAAAATGAGTCAATGCTTCTGGAACAACATAAAGACAGGTTGTAAGGAAAAAATACTGTTAATGAAAGCAGACTTAAAAATCTCTGAAGGTGCTTATTTCTATGACACTTAGCCTGCCCTGGATGGGAGAAAGCAAGAACTATTTTTTAAATTTATCACCCTGAATATTTCTGTTAGTAAAATACGGATTTAAACCATAAGCAGTGTTATAATCTCTGACAAGTTTGTGTACAAAAGCACCTGCAAGTGTCTCTTGAACCTGGTAAAAGCATGGGTGAGGCCACATTTACCTAACACAGTGAGTGTAATGGATAATACCCAAAGCAGGAGTTGACTGTGGCTGTTGTGTGAGCATTTCACAGACCTGGTGTGCACTGCATGCACACGTGTGTGTTGTGGCTGGAAAACCTGGACTGAGCCAGAAAGATCTTTTTTTAAGGGTGTATCTTGCTAAATATAGTGAAGGAACTGGTTCAGATTCCCTTCTCTGCATTTCATTGAAGTCCTGGTTGCAGTTTGGGGAGGTTTCAGATTTGAAAGTGGGAGAAGATGAAAGCAAGGGACAGAAGGGAGCCCCAGCTCTGTCCTCTGTGCCAGTGTTCCTCAGGGCCTCTTGGATGGGGGCCTGAAGGTCCAGTCTGTTGTGCATAACTCTGAAATGGGCCTGGGAAGTAACATTGGAGGAGGACTGAGGGCCCAGGTTGCTGTGCTCAGGTGCTCAGGTGGCTCTCCAGGCTGATGCCTTTCCCACAGCAGCATGCAGGTGCTACTGCCCTGAAGGGAAAAGGTCATTGGCAGTGCTGCCATGATCAGGATTCCCTCCTTAGGTGCTTTCTGGAGTGGCACGTTGTACTCCGAGCTGTGCCAAGTGGTTTAGATCTGCTCATTACAGACCCTGCGACATGTTACAGCTGTTGCAGTCATTGGGGTTTGCCCTTTCATTTGGAGTTGGGTATTACTTTTGTATAGAAAACACTCACCTCCTTTAACAGGAAAACTGCTTTTCTTAAATTACTAGCTGCTCTTCCTGTCATTATGACAGATCTTGAGCTGTATCAGGCTCAATCTCAAATATAACTTTGTTTGGTTTAAAGTCAAGAAAGAGCTAAAGGAATAATGTTAAATGTTATATTTAAATTAAGCATCTTCATCTCTACCAAAAACATTGCACTGATCCCCTTTGCTTGCTTTTACATTTTTAATGGCTTAAAATTTAATATTGGTGTGCTGTAACTTTGAAAAGATAGAGGACTTAAAATGTCATATGTTCAGGCAATATTCTTAAAAATATTTTTAAAAGGTTACTTGACCACTTCTGTCACTCTGTTCTATGACTGAACAAAGCACAAGACTGTCAATTATTTTGTGTCTAGATACGTTACCTGGTATTCTGTCTGGCTGCAGGCAATGTGTGTATGTGGTGTTCATTCACACGGGGGTTTTGGTTGGGTTTTTTT
>VZRX01013488.1:128179-144630 GCA_013398075.1 Notiomystis cincta | reverse complement strand
GCCCTCAGCCCCACCGCGCGCCCCGCGCTCTCGCGAGATCTCGGCCGCCCTCGGCGCCGGCGCGGCCGCGGCCCGACGGGATCTTTCGAGAATTGCCGGTGCCGCGCTCCCCCCTCAGCGCCGCCGCCATGTCCGTGGTGGGCATCGACCTGGGCTTCCAGAGCTGCTACGTGGCTGTGGCCCGCGCCGGCGGCATCGAGACCGTCGCCAACGAGTACAGCGACCGCAGCACGCCGTGAGTGAGCCCGGCAGCCGCGCTGAGGCGGCGGCAAGGCGCCCGCGGAGCCCGGCGTGGCGGGGCCGGGGGGGGGGGGGAGCGNNNNGCGGCGGGTCCGGGAGGAGCGGAGTTATAAAGTGCTTACAGAGGAGCCGTAAAGCGCGCAGACACGGAGGGAGCTCCTGGAGACCCGCTCGGCTGCCTTTCGTAGAATCGGAGAATTACAGAATGCTAAGGGGTTGGGAGGGATCTTAAAGCTCATCCAGTTCTGCTCCTCTCCATGGGCAGGGACACCTTCCACTGTCCCGGGTTGCTCCGAACCCCGGCCAGCCTGGCCTCAAACACTTCCAGAGGTGGGGCAGCTACAGTTTCTGTGGGCAGTCTGTGCGAGGGCCTCATCACTCTCACAAGGAAGAATTTCTACCCTATATCTGAAATTTCCCCTCTTTCAGTCTGAAGCCATTCCCCATTGTGCTGTCAGTCCAGTTCCTGATGCGCAGACACTCTCCAGCTTTCGTGTAGCTCCTTCAGACGCTGGAAGATGCTCCGAGGTGTCTGCACAACCATTTCCAGGCTGAGCAGCCCCGGCTCTCGCAGCCTTTCGGTGCAGTACGGCCGGTTTGTCCCCCCGAGGCGAGGCTGTGCTCTTGGGATTAGAAGGAGAGGGGCTGTGAGTGGAGGGGAAAGCATCCCTGGCTGCTGGAAGTGCAAGACCTTAATTCCCTGTATATTCTGGTAGCACGGCTGTCATTGCCCTGCGGTCCCTGCACAGCAACACCAGGGAGGGGAGGGCCGAGCTGGTGCCAGGCTCGGTTTGAGCCCCGTAGCCTGTCCTGGGATCAGAGTTTGGGAAAGTGCTCAGCAGCCCGCAGTGCCGGGGCAAGGAGAACGGCTTCAAAACTGACAGAGGGGAGGTTTGGATTGGATATTGGGAAGAAATTCTTCCCTGGGAGGGTGAAGAGGCCCTGGCACAGGGTGCCCAGAGAAGCTCTGGCTGCCCCTGGATCCCTGGAAATATCCAAGGTCAGGTTGGACCAGGCTTGGGTCAGCCTGGGACAGTGGGAGGTGTCCCTGCCATGGCAGAGGTGGCACTGGATGGGCTTTAATGTCCTTCCAACCCACATCATTCCATCATCCCATGATACAATGTGATCAGTATGTTCTAGACTGCTCTTATAATGATCCCTCCCGACATGTTCTCAACAGGAATGTGCATTGCCTCTGTTTAATAAGGAGCTTCCTAAGAAGGAGAGAGAGAACTGGAATAAAACCCTGTGAATGAGCTGCAAAATGAAAATGCAAAAAGAATTTGCATCAAGAATTGGGCATCAGACCTGGAGAGGAACTTTGGGGAAATCTGTCCTAAAAGTGTTTCTGCAGCTTCATTTCATTTAAGCAGATACTGGAGTAGCTGTCTCAGTGGGACAGTTGCATCATCTTCGATGTTTGGGGGGTTTTTGATCCCTTGATCACTTCAGAAAGCCCAGAGTGACCTTGCTTAGGTTAGACAATACATCACTGTTTGCTTGCTCCTGTCTCTGAGCAATGAATAAATGGAGAAGGAAATTTTGAATTCAGCACGTGTGCTTGAGTATCTGGAGGTCTCTTAAGTGTTCTCAATAATGTGGAAGTTTAAAGGTCAGATGTGCTGGGAAAATACTGAATATCAGAGAATATCAGAGCTGTGCTCTAAGAGCTGCAGGTATTTGGCCCTCGGGGAGTTGAAGTTCTGCTGATAAATATATATATATTTGAGATGTGAGCACAAATCTCCCTTGTTGAAGGAGATGAGCTAAACAGGATATCTGACACAGTGCATCTCTTGGGAAATAATTCAGTTATGGGAGCCTGAAGTAAAATTAGAAGAAATGAGCATAATGAAAATGGGAGGGTTTTAACAGGCCTTAATCTGCAGGTACTGTTCTGAGGGAATGCAGAAAACCATTCTGCAAGCAGAGCCTTCTGTTAAAAGAACTTCCGAATGGTTTTTAAGCGACTCGGAATCAGAAGCCTGGTTCAGAAAGTCAGTGCTGAGCAGCTGTTCAGTGGGGCAGTGCAAGGTGGAGTAACAGGTTTCCTCAGGCACTGGCTCGTGGGCAGGGTTAAACACTGGGGTTTCTGTGTGTTATTGTAATAATTTGTATTACTCAGATAAACCCCCCTGAGTGCATTGTACTGGGTTCAGCGGCACAGATGACACTCCCACAGAATCTGCTTTCGGCTCTGCCCCTTGGATTCTTCTGGAATGCTGTAAAATTTGAACATCCCAAAGCTGGGCAAGCCGTGTTTGTCTTTGGACGTGGCAAAGTGGTAGAGAGAAAGGTAGTGGGAACTGAGAGGGAAAAACAAGATAGTTGAACTTTTTCTGTAGGGATGGAAGGACTTGAGTTCAATGAAATCACTGTGATTGACCTTCTGGAGCTGGTGCTGGTGATCAGTGCAGAGGACATGAGCTGTGAGAGGACAGGGGATCTTCCCAGGCAGTGGCAGAGGGTGGGAGGGTGAGGAGGTGCCTCCAGGTATGTGCAGCAGAGATTTTACCTTCCTGAAGCTGTGGCATTAGGCCTCTGATGAGCTTCACTGTGAGTGTTTCTGCGTAAAGTGCGCTGGTTGTTCAGCTTGCGGAAATTGTGTAATCGTGGAATCTGTATTTCATGAGTCTACTGGTTCCTGTGAATTGGTTTGGGGAATGAAACTGGTTGAAAATTCTTCCTTCTCTCCCTCCTCCTCCTTCCCCATTTCACTCATCTCTGTGCTGAGTCCCTGCATGGCTCCTCAAGGCTCTCATCTAAATTAGTGCATTTGTGTTGGTGAGGGGATCTTGGTTTGTGAGTTCAACAGTGAAGTAACTGGATATTATTTTCTTTTTGTCCAAGAGAAAGGCAACAATTCATGTCTTAATTCCTTTCAGGAGACCAGAGTAAATTAATAACCAGCTCCCTGCTCTGGGCTTGTTAGTGTTTTACCTCCTGTTCCATTGGTGTGAGCCTGAGGATCTGCAGAGCACAAAATTAACTTTTTTTTAAACTAATCTCATTAATAGTTGTTTCAAGCAACTGCAGATTTATTCAGACATGTTAATTCTGTTGCAGCACATGCTTTAGGGTGGGCCTTGTTGCACTTGTGAAGTCATTAATGAATTGGAAGGAGATAGAAACTCAGTGCAATTCTATCGCCCCAGCTTTCGGGTCTGGTTTTGACAGTTTCTGCTTGGAACACCCAACTCCAAACCTCAGGCTGAGCTGGAATGTGTCCTGTGGCAGCTCTGTGGCATCACCCTGCTGTAAAGCAGATTCTTAACCTGCTGCATGGAGAGCAGCTTAATTAGACTGTTGGGATGTTCTGTGAGCAGTAAAGATCTGCTTGCTAATGGCCGGGTTCCCCCCACCGAGTTTACCTCAGTGGTATGAGCAACTTGGATTAGAGGGCTGGATTTCATTTTGTTAGAGCTTCTACAGTTTGTTAAATATGTAAATCAAGAGGCTTAATTGGCCTAGGAATTTCTCCAAACAGGAGGATTTCTTTATTCAGAACTGCAGGCCGTCACAAAGCAGCGGGGAGGAAAACAATTTCTCTTTCTGTGCTCCACTTTCTTTCAGTGGGTACAGATGAAACTCTGAAAGACCAATCTTTCTCTGCAGGTAGTTTCTTCCTGCCCCTGAAGGGTTTGCCTTAAAACTGGAAGGCTTAGTTAGCATCTGCTACAGACATGTAGGAATGATTTCCTTAATATCTGATTTACCTTGTGTTTGTCTGCTGAAGAGTCGACTGTTTCTTATGTTATTAGCAACCGATTTATCTGTGAGTGCATCAGGTACATGGGCAGTTACTGACCCAAGGCTGTCTGCCCACTCAGTGCTTAGATGGGAGACTGGAAGGAGCAGGGATGAGTTTGGGGTTAGTGCTGTTCTGCAGGGAGGACCATTGCTGTTTTAAATCCAATTACAGTGCCTGTTTTTCCCAGAATCCACAGAACGTTCCACGTGTGGATTGCTCTGAGTGACCAACTCTCTTAATGGACCAGATCATGTTAATTAGACCAGTGATGTTCAAAACAGTATCCCAAAAGCACTTTTCACCCAAGAGATGTGCAGTGCAGCTGTGCAGTCACTGACTGAAGTCCCTCTTGCCTTGCAGAGCCTGTATATCCTTCGGGCCCAAGAACCGCTCCATTGGTGCTGCAGCTAAAAGCCAGGTGAGCCTGGGTTTGGGTAACAGCGCTTCAGAGCAGCACCCTGGCGTTCCTCACTGCACGGAACAGATGGCTCTGTAACTGATGAGCAGCTGAGCTGCCCTCAGCTGTTCACCACGGGCTGCTGCTTTGTCATCTGCCACAGAAACCGGAGGGTTGATCAGAATTCATTGTGCAAAATAAAGCAGTGCCTCTTAGGAAATTCTCAGAACTACTAAGTTTTTTTTTCAGGTTGTGAATGCAAATTCCAAAGCTAAGCAGTGGTGCTTCACCCTGCCTTAGCTTGTTCCAGTTTCTGTGCTTTATGATGGCTTTTAATTATGTGACTCTCTTCTATAGAATTCCATTAAGTGCATGATTTTGGCAGAAGGGGGATATATTTGAGTGTAAATAGATAGAGTTTCTTGACCTTTTGTGGCTGAATTGCAACCTGAATATCTCTCTTGGGTGTTCTTGCCCACAGTCTGAGTTTCTGTTGCTGTAGGCAGGTAAAAGTGATTTAAGGACTGAGAAGTTAAGCTGATTTGTCCTACTTGTGGTATTTGGGTCCTGCTGTATCAGATTTTATGTTGCTGTGTAAGTAACCTGTATGAAAGATGATTTATTTTTTTCAAGTCTTCTACAGGAAGTGACTAGTCAAACAGCTGGTTTTTCTTAGCCTAAAAAGCCTAGGGATGTGTGAAGATTCTTTATCTAAAATACAAAATCCCTGGACACAGCCATGTTATTCAAGAACAGCACAACTGTACTAGAACCAAACACAGCTGTTTTTTCTGGAATTCTGTGTCTGCTTAGCTTAACGAAATCCATTGGTGCAGAGCCCTGTAGAGATGAGTATGTCCTGCACAGACTAAACTTAGAGAACATCCAGCCCAAGTTACTTAGGAAGTAGACACCTGCCTGAGCCCGAGTCCAGGTAATGCTCTGTGGAACAGTGCCTGTCTGCTCTCAGTGCCTGTGGTTTTCAGTGCGTGCCTCTGGTGCTCTGGTGTCAGTGACAGAATTCCCTTCACTTGTGCTATGTGAAATGAGCTGGGATGGGCTTTCACTTCTCTGTGCTGATCTCTGCTGTCAGTGAAAGTCAGTGTACCTTTTGTCAGTTAAATCAAGGGGACAGTATCATCTCAGGGGACCTCCTGACCTTTTAAAGCTTCACGAGCAGGTCCTTGAGCTGTTTTGTGAGAATATCTGTGTGTTGAGTGTCATGTGCATGTGATGAACCTGAGCTGGAGTTTACATCCATGTGCTGTGTTTGGGCAATCACTGATTGTAGAAAACAGGTAAGTGGGAGAGAGGTTTTGCCAACAGTTCTGAAGAGCGTCCTACACGTTCACTATGAAATTCGAGTGCCGTTGTAATCAATGTTTTATAGACTTGGCTCAGTTTTTAGCGTACATTTTATTTTCCATCTCAAATTCCTGTAGGTTCCCTGAGTAACCAGAGGGAAGTTGCCTCCCAGCACCTGCCCAGAAACTGTTAAGATACAAATGATAAAAATACTCTGGCGAGAGAAGCATGAGAACAAAACTCTGTCTTCTGTTTGAAATTCAGATGTTCCCCTGCCACGTTGTATTAAAGATTTCTTTTCCTCTAGGTTATTTCAAATGCAAAGAATACAGTACAAAGTTTTAAAAGATTTCATGGTCGTGCATTCTCAGATCCCTTTGTTCAAGCTGAAAAAGCAAGCCTTGCCTATGAACTTGTCCAGCTGCCAACAGGCTCAACTGGCATCAAGGTAAGTCTGGCATGTTTGAGAAGGAGCCAGAGGAGGAATCTGATAAAGTTGCCTTTTATTTCTCTGTTTTGAATCTGCTCGCTGTAGTTTGTGTTCTGTTTTGAATGGAAAGCCTTAATAGGGAAGGAATAAAAGGCTGATAATGGGGATGGTGCATGGGTTCCCCTGTGGTGTAATGAGTGTGCACAATTTTTATTTGAAGGCCATGTATATGGAAGAAGAAAGAAACTTTACAATTGAGCAGGTGACAGGAATGCTTCTGACCAAATTAAAGGAGACTGCTGAGAATGCACTCAAGAAGCCTGTGGTTGACTGTGTTATTTCTGTAAGTATGGAATCCAAACAAATACACAGACCTTAGTTACTGTCTGAGCTGAAATGGCTGCAGCATTAAATCAAACCTGATTAAATTGCCCAGTACACTTGAATATCTGTTTAAACTGAATCTTACATCTCTTGAAAACTAGACTTATTTCATTAACGGTCTTAAATTGCTGCTAATTAGCAGCATAAATAATATTTGATACCTATTTCTGGTGATATGCTCCAAAAATGAGTGGCTTGTGATATGGAATGGAAAAGGGAACTTTGTCTTGATGTAATACTTGTTTTTGCTTTTTCTCTATTGCAACTGAAATGGTCACTGCATTTGAAGGAGGCCTCAGCTGTGCTCCACGAGCTCACTGTCCACACTTCCACAGTTTACTAAAGGTGGCTCCTGTAAATGTTAATATTTGCTCTCTGACCTCCTTGCAGGTTCCTGGTTTCTACACAGATGCAGAAAGGAGATCTGTGATGGATGCTACCCAGATTGCTGGTCTCAACTGTCTGAAGCTAATCAATGAAACAACTGCAGGTAATTCTTTCCTCCCTCTCCCTCTGTGTTGTAGCTTCATCAAAGGGCTTTTATTCTGCCAGCAAGCCTTGCTTTCTGGAATTACAGCTGGTGTTATACACTGGAAATAGATGAGTTGGTCAGAAAGTTTCTTAGAGTCTGGTCTGGTTTTTCATTGCATTACAAAAGCATAAAGATACTTGGTGAATATCTGTTTTAATGCAGCTGAGGGAGGGACTGGTACTGCTTAATGTTCTTCTATGTATTGGCAATTTTGTTAATGAGAGGTCAGTGTCTGTAGCTTGAGAAGCACAATGAAAGACTAATGCTGATTCCTGATTATCACTTGCTTCTTGATAATTACAAACCTGCATGGCCTAACTATACTTTTCTTTCTGTAGTTGCCCTTGCATATGGGATCTATAAGCCAGACCTGCCTACCTTGGAAGAAAAGCCACGGAACGTTGTTTTTGTGGACATGGGGCATTCTGCATATCAAGTTTCTGTTTGTGCATTCAACAAAGGCAAACTGAAAGTAAACAATCTGTTACACATCCATTTTAATTATCTGTAGAAATTCATCAGCACATCCATGGACTGTGGCAGGCAAGCCTGCCTGGCTTCACAGAGGGGAATCCACACAGCTCAATTCATATTCTTAAAATTGCACTTTGTCTGGAGCAAAAAGTAGGGCAAGGAACTAGAGAGCTTTTGAGCAGTGTGTGGAGGAAGCAAACATGCCTTAATCAGCAGACTGGCAGAGAACAAAAAACCTGGATTAAATGGTTTATTCAGAAATTGTCATATCTGACTGTGTGCTGCTTTCAAAAATATACTCTAGTTCAGTCATGAGATCTGGTATTAAACCAGGAATTCCTACAATGCTGTAAGTGACAGACATTGTTTCTGCACCCTCACTGTGGTGCTCATGCTCTACAAGAGTAGAAACATTCTTGATTGCTTTAAGCTGCCATTGGAAGCTTAGCAGATGACAGTGTATTTCTGAGTTGTCACTGCCAAAGCATTGCTGTTGTCCAGCAAATACATATGTTTCTTACCAGCATTTCATTATTATTATTATTGCAATCTGGACTTTGCAGTTACAATAACTTTCTCATGATTGGCTGGAGAAACACATGCAAAATTTAAAGCATGAGGTTGTGAAATGCAGAGAAATGTTCTGAAAACATTCATTTTTTCATAGTTTTGTTTAGTGAGGAAATGTAACTTTTGTGTTTCTCTCAGATTTGCCCTTTAAGCTTGGAAGTCGTTGCAGTGTGGAAGGGATGCCTTGGGTCTAGAGTGGAGGGCTGTTAGGCAGTGTAGAGGCCAAAGCCAGTGTGAAGGGGTATTGAGGGTAATGTGATACTTCACTGATTTCTGTTCCTAAAAATAGTAATTCCTGGTGTGTTTACAGAGCAGAATGAGCTGAGGTGGGTGGGCTACAGATGTTCTTTGCAGATGATTCCTTCATCAAAAATGAGCACCTGTTTTAAGAGTTAATATCATTTATTCTCTTCCTGTGTTATTTTTAGCTTGGTGTAAGCATGTTCCACCCTTAGGAGGCATCAAATATTAAACTGGGATATGACTCAAACTGACAGTGGCTAAGCAGAATTTGGAAACAGAGGTCTGCTCCCAGCACAGGCTATGGAACAGATTGTGTTGCTAAGTCCTGCCCTATGTCCCTAAATTCCTTCTAAAGCAGTTGTCACCTCGTTCCAGGAAGGCTGATTTCTTTGACTTAGAGTTGAACAATATTTGAAACAAGCCCTGCTTTGATGTTAACTGCTAATTGCTTTCATTGAGTAATGGCACATTGTACTGTTACTGAAGGGTTCCCTTCCTTTAAGGTTCTTGCTACAGCGTTTGACACAACCCTTGGAGGCAGGAAGTTTGATGAGGTGTTGGTGGAATACTTTTGTGAGGAGTTTGGGAAGAAATACAAACTTGACATCAAGTCCAAGATCCGAGCACTGCTGAGGCTGTACCAGGAGTGTGAGAGGCTGAAGAAGCTGATGAGTGCCAATGCCTCTGACCTGCCCATGAACATAGAGTGCTTCATGAATGATATAGACGTGTCTGGAACCATGAACAGGTAACCTTGGCTCCTCCATAAGGGGAAACTTCAGAGCACCCTTCAGGCAATTAAACACTTGGTGTGAGCTATCGGCTCTTAGGACTGCAGGGAGGTGAGGAATCAAAGAACAACATGTGCAGGAATGCTGCTGGAAGTGAGAGTGTTTAGAGCCTGGTCAGTGGCCTTGAGATGGGAGGGAGGTCTGGGAATGTTGCAAGGGTGCCAGGGTTACTGGAACCAATTTTTGTCTGGGAGAATATACTGAAGTATAAAGCTAGGACTAGGGGAGAGAAAATCCTGCAATACACAGTGAAAGTGGCATTCCTTCTGTTTGGGCATCCTGTTGTGTTTGCAATGTTGCTTATGGTGTGCTAGAGCTTTGTCTGTGGCTTCTTCCAACAGAAGCAAATTTTTAGAGATGTGTGAAGGACTCCTGGCAAGAGTGGAGCCGCCCCTCCGCAGCGTGCTGGAGCAAGCCAGTAAGTGGGGTGTGTCTGGGGGCTGTTCTGCATGCACACAGCAGCCAGCCAGAGTGCAGGCTTCCTTTGCATTTTGGGCACAAGTGTTTACCACAATTGACAGTTCCTTGCTCAGGAGTTACAAGTTTAAAAAACTTTCTTACTCAAGCTAAGAGCTGAAGTTTTTACTGCTTAGAAACTTAGAGAACGAGCCTAAAGTTGGTCTGTTACAACTTCTGGTTTATGATGTCAGCACATTGATGTGAAAGAGAAACACTTCATCTGTCTCCTTTCTAGGGTTGAAGAAGGAGGATATTTATGCAGTAGAGATAGTTGGTGGTACCACAAGAATCCCTGCTGTAAAAGAGAAGATCAGTAAATTTTTTGGCAAAGAAGTCAGTACGACCCTGAATGCAGATGAGGCCGTGGCACGAGGCTGTGCACTGCAGGTAAAAAGTGCTGTTTGTTTTAGCTGTGAGGATATGAAGCAGCAGCAATAGCTACTTGCTGAAGGAAATGCTTGTTCACCTAAAGTCTGAACATTTGTAATGTGGCTTTTGTGCTCTTGCAGTGTGCAATTTTGTCCCCGGCTTTCAAAGTGAGAGAGTTTTCTATCACAGATGTGATACCTTATCCCATCTCCTTGCGATGGAATTCGCCAGCAGAGGAAGGCCTGAGGTAAAAACAGCTCAATCCTCTCGCACGCTACAGCTTCAAATTACTGGTGATGCTTAGAGTAAATAACAAGCCTGAGTAAATACCCTTAGAACAGGGTGTTGCCAGGGTTAAATGCCCATTTAACACTTCCAGTTTTGATACTTCTGAAGTTAATGATGGTGGAAAACAAAACCAAGGTTGAGTTGCAGTTTGGCACTTCCTGCGTGGCTGTTGGTGTTACTTAACCTGAAAGATCAGGACAGTCTTGTCACTTCCTAAGGAAGCTTTTCCCCTAAGAGTATCTAGAAATGTGTTGTTACCTTTCCAGCTGTGCTGTCATGCTGAACACAGGCTGTTTTCTCTTGCAGTGACTGTGAGGTCTTCCCCAAGAACCACGCTGCTCCCTTTTCCAAGGTCCTCACGTTCTACAGGAAGGAGCCCTTCACTCTGGAGGCCTACTACAGTTCCCCCAAGGAGCTGCCTTACCCAGACCCTGCTATAGGTTAGCACCTTTCTGTACCTTTAACTAGGAATCTTTTCTGTCTAATTATAGAGTCTGGATATGCAGCCTACTGCAAATGCTCTCAGGCCACGTCAAATGGATTTTCAGTGAAATAGGTGGAGTAACACAAAGTTTATGGGTAAAAAGAGCATCCTAATACTGGAGCAAACCTGGTAGGGGCACACTGGGAATTGTGCAGTCTTTTGCTCTGATAAAAGTAGCACAAGGTTTTACATAAAGAATGCCCAATAGATGTGCCCCAGCACTGCTGAGAAGAAATACTGGATTGTCCAACTTGAGTAGGTTTTCACATTCCCTGAGCACATTGCAGTGAGCTGTGTCAGCAGCAGTTGGGCTTTGCTTTGCATTCAGCACTTAGGTTAATCAAAAGTGTTTGGGGTTTTCTCTCTGTTTAGCTCACTTCTTGGTTCAGAAGGTCACTCCTCAAACAGATGGATCCAGTTCCAAAGTGAAAGTCAAAGTCAGAGTAAATATCCATGGCATCTTCAGTGTTTCCAGTGCATCGCTGGTGGAGGTTCATAAATCTGATGAGAACGAAGAGCCGATGGAGACGGATCAGCACGCCAAGGAGGAAGAGGTAACACACTCACTGCTCCCAGCTGCTCAGAATCCCCGTGAAGCACAGCTGGCTCAGGTCTCAGGCTTGTGGGAGGATCTACCAGGCATGCCCACAACTGAAACATGAGCTTGAGTACTCATTGTAGTATGTTACACCAGTGATAGATCTCTTGAAACCAGAACTTGAGGTACAGATCAAATTCTTAATGATGGAGCTGTGGCTTGCTGGAGCAAAGGCTGGGAGCTCATCATTTATTCCTTCAGTTTTCATTCTGTTTCTTTTGCTTAAAGAGCATTAGAGGTGTTAAGGGATCAACCTAAGAACTGAAGCAGTGATCTGCATTTGTTTAATGTGTGCAATTGGATCTCTCTGAATTTCAGAAGATGCAAGTAGACGAGGAGCAACAAAAGGCTGAAGAGCAACAGCAAACCCAGCCTGAAAATAAGGCAGAGTCTGAAGAAATGGAGGTAACAGGAGCATTTGAGACTTTATTTTCATGAGATTCCTGAGAATATGAGGAGTGTGAGCACATCTGCTGCCTTTGTCATAGTTCTGGAAGCTGAACTTTTATTTTAGTGCACTGGTGGTCTATTGTGGTTAGAGCTTTAGAAAGGACACAAATGGCACTGATAACTGCAGACCTGTCAGGTGACCCAGTACTGATAAAATGGGGGAACTCTCCTGTTCAGGGAAGAAATAATCATCTAGTTTTCAATAACTTGAATACTAGAACAGTGTTCTGCCATGAGCACCCTCCCCATGAATGCAGAGTGCCCAGAAAAGGTCAGTGGCTGCATTAATTATCTCGGGCTTCAGCAGCTGAGGTGTCAGAACAGCAGGGAGTGCTTGGTTCTCTTGTTGTGGCACTCAGTTTTTCTGCTGTAAACCTTGACTGCTCCCCTTGAACTGAGTGATGATGCTGTGAATATATTTATGTATTTCCTTAATGCAGACTTGTCAGGCTGACTCAAAGGACAAGAAAGTGGATCAGCCCCCTCAGGCCAAGAAGGCCAAAGTGAAGACAACCACAGTGGACCTTCCCATCGAGAACCAGCTGGTGTGGCAGATAGGGAAGGACATGCTCAACTTGTTCATTGAGAACGAGGTAAATACTTCCTTGCCCAAGCAAAAAATGTCACTTGTCGGCCTGCAGAAATGCTGTTGATTAAATATGGTTAAGGATAGTCGAGGAAAGGGAATAAAAGAAGCAGGTGGAAGTCCGAGGTGAGCAACAGTGTCCCGTGGAGGCCAAAGACATTCATGGCTCCTGGTCAGTGGAGCTGTAACCCTCAAAGGGCTGTTCTGCAGGAAACCTCCAGAATCACCTGCAGCTACAAGGTGCAAGTGACCCTCAGGGTGGAGGTTCCTCAGCTGGAGGAGGATTGTCCTGTGCTGTATTGGACATCACACCAAAACTGAAAGGAGTTTTCAGTCACGTGCTGTGTTAGAGCAGTTCTGTAAATCACAGCTCTGCAAAATCTTGATCTGGTTTGAGCCTTTGCTAACAGGGTGTCCTGGAAATAAATGTTCAATAATGAGCTTTGTAGCCAGCTAATTTGACACGTTGTTCACAGGGTAAGATGATAATGCAGGATAAGCTGGAGAAGGAGAGGAATGATGCCA
Organism: Notiomystis cincta; assembly: GCA_013398075.1. NCBI lineage: Eukaryota > Metazoa > Chordata > Aves > Passeriformes > Notiomystidae > Notiomystis > Notiomystis cincta. The sequence continues at coordinate 131,751 of VZRX01013488.1, read as the reverse complement.
AGAACGCAGTGGAGGAGTACGTGTATGAAATGAGAGACAAACTGTGCGGTGTTTACGAGAAGTTCGTCAGCGAGGATGTGAGTGTTGCTGCTGGATTGTCCTGGTACACTGTGGTACAATCAGCAGCTGCAGCTGGTAGCTCTTGACCTGTATCACATACTATATTTACATAAATTACATATTCACACTTTCAATTTGAAGAAATAATTGTAACCTTTCTGGCTCTGATGATAGTCCAGTAAATGTGGCCCAGCTAGAAGCAGCTGGTTCTCTTCCAAAACGTTTGCAGCAACCAAGTTTGTATCAGAACACGTTTTCAGACTAAGAGCATTTGCACAATCATTTTAAGGCAACCTGTTCTATTTTGGCTCTTTGTCAATATGTAGGAATAGTTTTCAGATTAAAAAAATACTCAAAGGCAGCCCTGCCCAAGAACATAATCAGTGGGATCAGTCTGACTAAAAGTGGGCACCTTTATCTGAACTGGTTGCCTAAAAATCTCTTGGTATTATTAATCAGCTTTCCCTGTTGTGCTGAAGGAGCTTGGTGTGTAATGAATTTAACTCTGCTTCAGGGATGAATCTCTCAACTCCTGACTTCATCTCCATTGCTTGTACTGGAGCCAGCCAGGTGTCTGCAGAGCCCAAACTGGGACATGCCAGGTGACATTTATGGCACCTTTGCTAAAGAAAAGTTTCCTTCTGTTCTCAGGCTTGCTCATGTAGTGACAGTGAAAACGTGCAGGGGACAAAAAAGCCTTTTATGTGACAGTATTTGATCTGAACTGTGGCTGTCACAGATGGTCCTTCCTTGGGCCTGGAATGCACCACAAAGCTGTACAGAAGAATATTTTATTTCTTATTTTCACTAAAAGAGGATAAAAAGTTCCAGAGAGAGTTCTTTATGTTCTAAAAATACAACCCTTCCAGAAAGGTTCCAGGTACCATTTAATGCCATCTGTCACCTAATAAATGATGTCACCTGCCTGTTCTGTGCACTGCTGCAGGATCGGAATAGCTTCACACTGAAGCTGGAAGATACAGAAAATTGGCTTTATGAAGATGGTGAAGACCAGCCCAAACAAATATACATTGATAAATTGACAGAACTGAAGGTAAGTGGTTCTTACATTCCCATGGGAATTTACTGAAGTTGGAGAACTTTGACAGTGAGGAGCTGTCTGGGCTCTGCTGATTCTGAGGTAACAAACAGCCTGCTTTGGGTTGTCATTGTGTCAGGAGCAGATCTCCCACAGACCTGTAACAACAGGGTTGGGGGAGGCTCAGTCTTTCCTGTAAGCTGAGGGAAGAGTCAGAGTTCTGAGGAGTTCAGGAAAGTTGATGTCTCCGTCTCTGACCTTGAGGAACCCTCAGTGATGCTCCATGAGTTTTGGTTTGTGTTATGCTTTGTTTCAGACTCTGGGTCAGCCTATTCAGGCAAGATTCCAAGAATCAGAGGAAAGACCAAAAGCATTTGAGGACTTGGGGAAGCAAATCCAGCAGTACATGAAAGCTGTTCATGCATTCAAAGCAAAGGTATTTCCATACTTAATTTCTGGAAAATGCAAGGAAATGGTACCAATATTTTCTGAATTTTAGGGAGCCTTCAGGCAAAACTCTGGTGGAACCTCCCAGTGAGGTTATGAGTTCTCAATGTTTAATAGATTTTCAGAGGTGGATTTGGGGCCTTGCACATCTCAGTCTCTTTTTAATCAGGTGTTGATTTCCTCATGGAGGCAAAATGCAAAAAGCAGCAGGAGAACTTGAGGTCTCCGATTACCGAGCTGCAGGTGATCAGCTCGGTCGGTTTGTTCACCACAACAGCTCTTGGCTAAATGGTCTTTAGTATTTTGAAGCTGAGTTTTGAGGAATCAGGCTGCAGTTTGAGCTCAGCCCCTGGCACAGCTGCTCGTGTTTGGGTGTTGCAGGATGAACTGTACGAGCATCTCGACGAGGCAGACGTGGCAAAGGTGGAGAAGAGCGCCAACGAAGCCATGGAGTGGATGAACAACAACCTCAACCTTCAGAACAAGAGGAGTCTTACTTTGGACCCAGTTATAAAAGCAAAAGACATACAGGCTAAAACTAAAGTAAGTTTTTCTACATAATTTGCTGAAATCCACGAATCTTTGTGTTTATTGCTCGGAGGTGAGAAATCTCAGAAGTACCAGGGAACATCAGCCCTCAACTGGAGTATTCCCAGTGGTGGTTTCAAAAGTGAAAAGTTCAGCTGTGGGGGCTAAAAAAACCCTTTCTAAGGATGTGTTATTTCTGTGTTTCCTAGGAGTTGGCAAGTATTTGTAATCCCATAGTGAACAAACCCAAACCCAAGGTGGAGCTGCCCAAGGAGGAGCAGAAGGCGACGGAACCCAACGGACCATTGGATGGGCAGGGAGACGCCGGGAGCGGGACCCAGCCCCCCGAGCAGGGCTCCGTCCCCACAGCCACCGACAAGAAGCTGCCAGAGATGGACATTGACTGATTTTCAGCACTTGTTTATATTATTGCAAACTACAATAAAGCTTTAAGTTGTCAACTTTGTATGTTCTGAATACAAACTGAAGCAAGTGAATCCCACAGCACTCTTGGTAACTGTTGGAGAGGTTTGGGCAGGGCAGCAGGTCGGAGCGCGGAGGTGGCGGAGGACTCGCTCAGCTCAGCAGTGTTTGCCTTTATTGATTGTATTTAGAAGTTTTGGTAGTCTAACTAGACCTCTAGGAACAGCCATAAGCTGCTTCTCCATTTTTAGTGTCCAGGCTGAGTCAGTCCTCCCTTGAAGGAGGCAGACAGCAACATCTGAAGTCTGATGTGCACACAGCTCTTCCCTGTCCCTGCCAATTGCAGGGAGGGCAGGGGAGAGCCGAGGCAGAGTCTTCCATTGCCCTTGTTTAGTGCTAATGCCTGCTCTGGACTCACTCTGATTTGCACTGGAACAGTTGATGGTTACAGGAGGTTTGCAGAGCAGGGGGTGGTTCATCAGCACCTTTATTCCTCGGCCCAGACTGCTGATCAGACTCAGAATGTGCTCCTGGACATGGGAGTGGTTTCTCACGACCTCCCCAGCTAATTAGGCCCTGTAAACTCCTTGTCTCTAGTTAAATTAGCTGCTTGTAGAAAGAGTGAATACTTGTATTTCAGCTGCCTATGCTGATAGTTGATTCTGACTTGTTCCTTTTTCTGGCAGGGGTATGCTTGCTTCCATGAGGCCTTCATTTGGAATGCTTGGTTTTTTGGTTTGGTTTCTTTTTTCCAGGAAAACCAAGAACTGATGGATATGTTGGTTTGTTTTGGGTTTTTTTGTTTGGTTTTTTTTTTTCTATGAGCTTTATACAATGATTTGCTTCTAGTACTGATTGTCATTAAACTTGCAACAATTAATTTGTATGTGTTAAAATCCAAAGCTGAAAAACACCCGTTCAGATATTGCAAGAAATAAATGCACTGGATTCTACTGGATCACCTGCTGCAGCTGTTGATTCCGGAGCAGACGGGGCGGAGGGAGGGCTGTGTCTCTGTTTTTGGGGTGCGCGGGGAGCTCTGCGGGGCTGCTCGGGGGGGTGTCCCTGGTTTTGG
>VZRX01013488.1:115808-127734 GCA_013398075.1 Notiomystis cincta | reverse complement strand
GCCCATCGCCGCAGCTCGGCCGCGGCTCCTGCGGCTGGAAGGGGCCCCGAGCGCCGAGCGAGCTGTCGGGCACGGCCGCGCCCAGGGCACGCTGAGGCCGAGCCCGTGTCGTTGTTGGTGTGTCCGCAGCAGCCCAGGCCGGGCCGCTGCCGGGGCCCCGAGGGACGAGGACAGCCCGGCCCCGGAGGGATGGTCCGGGAGCGGCTCCTCGGCTCTGCCTCTGCGCTGCTCTGACTCGAAGGTAACTCAGCCAAGTGGCTTTATTTCCCCAAATGCGCGGCGGAGATGCTGCCCGAGCGCATCTGCCAGGGGCCGGTGCAGGACTGGGACCTTTTTCTGATCTTGTCAGTCACAAACGGAGCTGTTCCCCCGAGTTTGTGTTTGAGCGCTGGGCTAGAGCTCCTGTTACTGGTTCATTTCTCATGTGGTTTTGGGGGTCTGTTTTCTTTCAAACATCAGTGAAATGTCCCTGTGTCGCTTGTGCCATCTCCGTATTTCATTATTTCCCCCTTACAGCTGTCCTTCTCTACTAACACACAGTTTGCTTTCTGACTTTTCAATATTCTGTTGTTTTTTTTATTTTATTTTATAAAGCTACCACTATTTTTTTCAACCTGTAAAATACCTTAATTATATTTTACACTGTTTTAGATTGGCTACTTGGGTTTTTCTAAAGCTTTCTGTGCTATAAAATAGATGCCTCAAATGGATAATTTGAATTGGATGCCTTAAATTGGTTGATGTTGCAGAGTGCTGGTAACTTTACAGAAAAGTTAAATGTCTTCAGAGGACAAGGAGGCTCAGGAGGACGAGCTGCTGGCTCTGGCCAGCATCTATGATGAGGATGAGTTTAAGAGAGCAGAGTCTGTCCAAGGAGGAGAAACAAGGATTTGTCTGGACTTGCCCCAAGACTTCAAAATTTTTGTGAGGGGTGAGTTGAGATGTTTTTGTTCTCCCAAGGGAGGCTCCACCAAGCTCAGGTGGTTGCTGGGGTGACAGAGCTGTGGTCACCCTCTGCTGTGCTTGTTGGGGATTGTGTTTGAGCAGTTTAATCCTCGTACAGAGAACTTCTTTAGTAAACTTTAAAATCACAGGTGAGTAATAGCACTTGTTCAGAATAATTAAGTTCATTTGTTGGGTTTTTATTCCCCCAAGGATGTGTTTCCAGGCTCCTGGCTTGTGCAGGAGCTGACATTTCACAGTGCTGCTGTTGAACTGCTTTAATCACAGAGCTCCAACCCCGCGACATTTCCCTGGACTGAGAGCCTTGTTATTTAGTCCTGACCAAATAACTTTAACCCCAGAAATGCATCCAATTAACAGACACTGGCTGCTGTCAGAAAGAGCAGTTTGTTGGTTTTGACTTTTCTGTTATTTGTCCTGGCTCAGGCAGTCCCACAGAGAGCCTCCAGAGCAGTGGGTTCGAGTACTCCGTGTGCTTCCTGCCTCCCCTGGTGCTGAATTTCGAGCTGCCACCTGACTACCCATCCACCTCCCCGCCCATCTTCACCCTCAGTGGGAAATGGCTCTCCCAGGCACAGGTTTGCAGAAGGTTTTTTACATTTTGACAGCTGAGTAAGTTAATAATTAACAGTTAAAGTTGAAAAAAAAGCAAGGACGGTGCTCCTGAGTTGGCTCTTTTGCCTCTTCCTGGTTTTCATTTGGTCACTGTTCTGAGGAAGGAAGGTTTGCCTCTGTGGGAACTATTTAATGTGTATTTTATGAACAGGGCAAAAACTGCTGAGTCTGAAATCAAAGTCTGCACTGAAGACTGTGGGAGGAGCCCGGTCAGAGTTGTCCCGACTTACTGAAAGCAGGAATTCTTTGTTCTTTCCCAGCTCAGCGCTCTCTGCAAGCACTTGGACAATGTGTGGGAAGAGAACCGAGGCTGTGTGGTGCTGTTTGCCTGGATGCAGTTTCTGAAGGAGGAAACACTGAGTTACCTGAACATTTCGTCGCCCTATGAGCTGAAGATGTGCCCTCAGGGCAAGGGGCAGAGCCGGACACCAGCGGGGCCCCTGGAGGCTGGGGAGGACTGCGGGGGTGCCACAGGCTCTGCCACAGCTGAGGAGGAAATCACAGATGCCAGGGCTGTGCAGGACGTGGAGTCCTTGTCCAGTCTGGTCAGGGAGATCCTGGACTTCGACCAGGCGCAGCGGAGGAAGTGCTTTAACAGTAAGATGTACTCGTGCAGCATCTGCTTCTGCGAGAAGCTGGGCAGCGAGTGCATGCACTTCCCCGAGTGCAGCCACGTGTACTGCAAAGCCTGCCTGAAGGACTACTTTGAAATCCAGATCAGGGACGGGCAGGTGCGCTGCCTCAACTGCCCCGAGCCCAAGTGCTCCTCTGTGGCCACTCCCGGCCAGGTAACTCCGTGCTCAGGGGCTCTGGAGCTCTGTAACCTGCCCGAGGTCCAGGGATGGGCTGTGGCTCTGCAGGGGGGCACTGGCAATCACAGTTCAGCTCAGAAAAGGCCTCCAAGGTCACCAGATTCAGCCTTTGACCCGATCCCACCATGCCACTGAACCACATCCTTGGACAGCTCCAGGGATGGGCACTCCAAACCTCCCTGGGCAGTCCCTGCCAAGGCCTGAGCACCCTTTTCCATGGAGAAATTCCTGCTGGTGTCCAACCTGAGCCTCCCCTGGCCCAGCCTGGGCTGTTTCCTCTTGTCCTGTCCCTGTTCCCTGGGAGCAGATCCAGACCCCCCATGAGCTCTTGGAGAATCTAAAATGGATTCATCCCAGCTGTCTTGCTGTTTTTGCTGCAGCAGGCTCAGAGTTACAGATGCAGGGAAGCAGGGAATCCCGGGATGGTTTGGGTTGGAAGGGCCCTTAAAGCCCATCCAGTGCCACCCCTGCCATGGCAGGGACACCTCCCACTGTCCCAGGCTGTTCTAAGCCCTGTCCAGCCTGGCCTTGGATACTTCCAGGGATCCAGGGGCAGCCACAGCTCTGGGAAATGTGTGCCAGTGCCTGACTCATGGGTGGAGGGTTTGTGGCTGCAGTGGCTGTGTTTGGGGTGAAGGAGCTGGTCAGAGCCTGACTCCTGTGTGTGAGGAGGGTTTGTGGCTCCAGTGGCTGTGTTTGAGATGAAGGAGCTGGCCAAGACCTGACTNTGGTGTCCAACCTGAGCCTCCCCTGGCCCAGCCTGGGCTGTTTCCTCTTGTCCTGTCCCTGTTCCCTGGGAGCAGATCCAGACCCCCCATGAGCTCTTGGAGAATCTAAAATGGATTCATCCCAGCTGTCTTGCTGTTTTTGCTGCAGCAGGCTCAGAGTTACAGATGCAGGGAAGCAGGGAATCCCGGGATGGTTTGGGTTGGAAGGGCCCTTAAAGCCCATCCAGTGCCACCCCTGCCATGGCAGGGACACCTCCCACTGTCCCAGGCTGTTCTAAGCCCTGTCCAGCCTGGCCTTGGATACTTCCAGGGATCCAGGGGCAGCCACAGCTCTGGGAAATGTGTGCCAGTGCCTGACTCATGGGTGGAGGGTTTGTGGCTGCAGTGGCTGTGTTTGGGGTGAAGGAGCTGGTCAGAGCCTGACTCCTGTGTGGGAGGAGGGTTTGTGGCTCCAGTGGCTGTGTTTGAGATGAAGGAGCTGGCCAAGACCTGACTCCTGTGTGTGAGGAGGGTCTGTGGCTGCAGTGGCTGTGTTGCAGGTGAAGGAGCTGGTCGGGGAGGAGCTGTTTGCCCGCTACGACCGCCTGCTGCTGCAGTCCAGCCTGGACCTGATGGCTGACGTCGTGTACTGCCCCCGGCCCGGCTGCCAGACCCCCGTGATGCAGGAGCCCGGCTGCACCATGGGCATCTGCTCCTGCTGCAACTACGCCTTCTGCACCCTCTGCAGGATGACCTACCACGGGCTGTCCCCCTGCAAGGTCACTGCAGGTGAGCCCCTGACTGACCCACCCACCACGGGCTGTCCCCCTGCAGGGTCACTGCAGGTGAGCCCCTGATTGACCCACCCACCACGGACTGTCCCCCTGCAGGGTCACTGCAGGTGAGCCCTCCCTGTGCCCACACTCAGCCAAATCCCCGTGGAAAAGCCCCAAGTGGAGCAAGGGATCTCCTCATGCTGAGCTCGTGGAAAGGCACAGTCATGTGTTGGTGGCAGTGAAATATTCCTTTGGTGACACTTCTCAGCTCAGCAGCTCCCTGAACTGCTGGTGGTCAAATGCTGAGAGGCTGTAGCAGGGGAAGGGTTTGTATTTCCACCAGTTTGTATTGTCATAGTTGATGCTGGAATCAGGTGGAGGCTTCCCTCTCCTGTGACAGGATTTCATTAAATTATAGTCAGAAAAAAAATTTCCATTTTTAGCTTATTTTACATTGTTCTAATTCCATCAGCAGATCTCTTTTATGATAAAACAGTGCAAAACTACTGAATTTTGGGCAGAGTGATTTTAATATTATCATCTTATGTCTTCTAATAGTTTTCTTGCTTTTTAGTTAATGATGTTAATTTTCTCTATGCTGCAATTAGCTGGATTTCTGTATCTAATATCTTACAAAAGCTCTCTGCTTTGGTTTGATTTTGTCTCCTCCCCAGAGAAATTAATGGATTTGAGAAATGAGTATTTAGAAGCAGATGAGACAAATAAAAGGTTTTTGGAGCAACGTTATGGCAAGAGAGTGATTCAGAAAGCCCTGGAGGAGATGGAGAGTAAGGAATGGCTGGAGAAGAACTCCAAGTCTTGTCCCTGCTGTGGGACTCACATCGAGGTGAGTGTGGAGGGAAAGGCTGGGGAGTCATGGAGCACAAAATAACCCCCATGGAGGCAGTTCTGGGTGTGCTGGAGCCTCCAGGGAGAGGAAATCTCCAGGGAATACTAAGAGAACTTCCCATTTGTGTCTGTGGGACATGGAAAAGGAGGTGAGGTGATGTTTGTGGATCCCAGGGACTGGAGCACAGGGACTGGAGCTCAGGCTCCCACGCTGAACAGATCCAGGCTGGCTCTGGATCTGTATGAATCCTTTCATTTTCCAGGCGTTTCAGGCTCCCTCTGGTTCACACCAGAGCCGGGAAATAAATCCAGCTTCAGAAAAAGTCTCCTTTGCAGTATTTTTAGTATTACAGCCCATTTCCAGTGCTGAGATCCCAGCTGCCCGTGGAAACTTGGCGTGTGGGGCTGTGCTCAGTGACTGCTGTGGTTCTGGGGGCTGCTGGCAGCGAGGGGCTGGAGCTGCCCCAGCAGGCCCCTGCTACCACCGTTTCTCGCTTTTCCCGCAGAAGCTGGATGGCTGTAACAAGATGACGTGCACGGGGTGCATGCAGTACTTCTGCTGGCTCTGCATGGGCTCCCTGTCCCGGGCCAACCCCTACCGGCACTTCAGCGACCCCGCCTCGCCCTGCTTCAACAGGTCCGTGCTCCCTCCGGGGCCTCCCCTGCTGGGGCTCCTCTCTCCGCCTTGCCTTGCAGCCTCTCCCGCGTGCTCTCCGGGAATTTGCAGCCACAGCTTAAGACCGAGTTTCTCCTCTCAAATATTTGCACAATCAGTACAAATCAGGAGTGATTCACAAGAATGTTTTGCTTTTTGAGAGCTTTGGGTTTAAAATTCTGGAGGAGGAGTCTTCTAGGCCTGTTCCTGGGTTTTTTTTGGTCAGGTCGTGACCCGACCCTCCCCGTGCTGCCACAGCCTGCAGGGAAGTGTTTCCCTGCCAGTGCTCAGGTGCAGCTCGAGGGGTTTTGGGGAAGAGCTGCTTTAAGGAGCTGCAGATTTGCCTGACATTGCCTTGGGGAAGAGCCAAGGGACAGAGGTGTGGGACAGGTGCCAGCCAGGTGCCAGGAGGGTGACAGTGGCAGCCTCTCAGCCTGTGTATTCCTCAGGGCACAATGGTGCTTTGTGATACTAAAAAAACCAGAGGAACCTGCTGCTTTGGTGCTTTTGTTGCATTTAGTGATACTTTTTTAACATATTTTACTTTATTTATGCCCTGATATCACTGATTTTGTCTTGCAGATTGTTTCAAGCCATGCACATCGATGATGGGGAGTTCTGGGAGGTGGAAGATGATGATCAGTAGCTTCCTCCAGCACCAAAAGGTGAACAAACCAGAGACAGATGCTTTTTGTGTGTGTCCTTTGTTTGCTTTTCCATTGTGTGATAGAAGAGTGGTAACTCCCTGCACTGCAGGACACTCACACCTCAGAGCCTGTTGCCAAAACCAAAGGAGACCTTTCCCTATCCTGGGATCAGGAGCAGCGTGGAATGGAAAATTGGAAAATGGAAATTGGAAAAATCTGTACCAAGAGGTGCCCCTTTTTTAAAAAGCCAACAGACAAAACTGAAGCCTCAAATCCTGGAAGTGCTTGGGGGTTTCCTTTAGGGAGACTGACCCTGGGAGACTCTTGGATCATGGATGTTGTGGGGTTTGGGGTGGTTTGGTGGAGCTCTGGTGCTCCCTCTGGAGCTGCTTGGACTGGGGGAGTTTTCTGACACAACACAGAAAATTTCCTCTGTATTCAGCAACAAAGTTTGTTGCTTGTATGAATGTCCTGATGTGCTGCTCTGAAAAGCAGCTTCTGGCTCTGTCACTGGTACTTTCTAATGACATTAAAGCTGATTATCCCCAACCCTTCTCGCTGGCTGCTGTGCCTGGGCCTTTGCATCCCTCAGAGTTTGGGCAGAAAACGACCAAGAGCCATTCCCAGGGATTTCTGTGAGGGTGGTGACTCCAGTGTTGCTGCTGGATTCCCTCACGTTGCCTGTCCTTGTTTTGGCAGGGATGAGTGCCAAGGCAGTGAGCTGAGGGTGTGACCAGTGAGAGGGTGAAAAGTATCAGGAAGAGATGAACTTGAATTCTTCGAGATACTGACAATTACCTTGTGTTCTCAGATGATGAAGTAATTTATTTTTTACTAACTCTTCATATAAGAAATTTGAGTGTTGATACTTTTGCTTTGGGATTAGATCCTTTATTTCCACTGGTTTTGCACTTCACATTATTTCAGAAACCAAATTGTTTCCCCTAAAATCTCAGCAAGTGGTTTTGTGAGTATGAAGGTGATTGCTCTTTCTTTTTTACAAGTTCTTCCACTTGCAGAACAGTCTAAAAGTTTATTTGGAAATTAAAGCTGCATGTGCTGTGTTCAAAAGCAGCAAGGCCTGGATGGAAAGCTCTGGAGCTGAGACTCCTCAGGAACTCAGGGTGATCACTCAGTTCTGACTGACAGTTAATAAATTTACCCTGGGATTTGTGGCCAAAACAAGTGGTGCTTCAGTTCCTTCTGCAGAGGAGGAGTCTGCTCTGCTGGAAGTGGCAGAGATTAAAAAGATGAAGAGCAAATCTCAGCTCAGCTGAAGCTCTGGGTCAGTGTGTAGGAAAAGTGTACCTGGTGTTTGGTTCGAGCTGTATTTCCTGCACCTCTCACATGCACTAAATTCACTTTAAGATGGTAAACACAGCTGTGTCCCTGTTTGTCTTCCTTCTGGCACGGGTTTGACAGCACAGGGGTGTCCAGGTGCTCCAGGGAATGGGACAGCCCAGAGCCCCCACCTGGAGCTGGGTTCTGCTCATGGAATTTGGGACTTCCATGGATGCAAAGGGCCCTCCCACCCCGAGGGCTCTGCTTTTCCCTCAGGGAAAAACGTGCCAGCAAACCCTGGGCAAGGAAGGGGGGAGCAGCAGGAACTCCTCCCCCAAAGTGCCCCCAGGACAGCTCTGGTACCGTGAGCACAGATACAGTCAAATGTCACCATTTAAAAAAAATTAAAGACATTTACTGAAGAAAGTTCCATTACAGATCAACACTTTACAAAATTTCTGTGTAAAGAAAATAAATGTTGCCCAGTTTTCCTGCCCCTTGTGTGACAGCCTTGGACAGAAATCCCAGGAATCACATTCAGAATGTTGTCCACCTGTGGGGTGTGTAATGAACCAGGCTGAAGCCAGAGTGTTTCCTTTGGGGCTGGTTTGGCATTTCCTCAGAGAAATGGAAGATTCTGGAGCAGAGAGAGCAGCAGGCACAGCAAATCATACCTGGGCCTGAACATGAACCAGGGCTCTGTGTGACAGCAGTGACATCCTGAGCTGCACCGTGGCCCCCCTGCTGCTGGAGCCTCTTCTGCCCAGGGCCCCCAAGTCCATCCTGGCTCAGAGGGGGCTCAGCCAGGGCTTTGTCCAGTCAGGTCTTGGCAGCCCCCAAAGGCCAGAGCCTGCACAGCCCTGGGGGGCCTGTCCTGCTGCGTGGCTGTCCCACAGCAGGGTTTTTTCCTCATCGTGTCCCCACTGTCCCTCCTCATCTTCCCCCGGGTTCCATCCTCTCCCTGCCCTCTCGTGGCTGTGGGTGCTGCTCTGAGCTTCCCCTTCCAGCTGGACAATCCTGTTTTCCAGGATTCTCATGTAAGGGTGTTTCTTGGAGGAGGAATAGCACGAGGTACTTGTCCTAATTGCAGTGAATTCACCCCGAAGTGATCACCCACTGGTTTCTGCAACATTGTACTTCCACTTCTTCCTCACATTTCAGTCCTGCAGCCTTCAGTCCCTTACTACGGTCAGTTCACAGATCAGACAACTCATCCTTCCTTGCCTTCAGAGAATGAGTTGGTGGCAGAAGTTTGTGGAGCACAGAACACTGGATCCCATCCTCCTTTGGGTCATTAAGGCAGGTGTTTGGCAGCTGTCTCTTTAATGGAGAGAAGGAACCATATGATCATTCTGCTAATTTAAGAACAAATAGGAGATCAGTTTCTGCAGCAATTCCCTTTCCTCCCAGCTGTTTTCAGCAGCTGGTTCAGCACTGCCCCAGCACATTAATCACTGTATGGCTTCTTGGACTGGCTCCTCTCTGCTCCCATCTCCTTCATGCTGTACAAGGGCTCCACGAGCTTGTTGTGAACCAGCATTAAACCTGATGGAGAGAGTCAAAAGACAATTTAAGTAGACATAATAAAGGAAAATTCTCAACCACTGGATGCTAATGGAATTATCCATTACTGGTGTCCTTTGCTCCCACACCAAGCATTAAGCATTTACCTTCCCACCTGTACTACTGCGTTGTATTAAGGAACAGACTCCTTTGGGAGTTGCTTATACAGCAACATCTCTGCAGAGCATGGCTCGTGGCTCCTAGAAACCTAACAAACCAGCTGCCTGGCCTGGCTGAGCATTCACCTTTGAAGTACTTCACTGTTTTGACTTTGAGCTCCAGCGTGGCGTCCTCGTCGCACACGAACACGGTGTTGGGGTGCTGCTGGAAGGCCGACACCGTCCACATGTGGTTGACTCCGTCCTCGATGGCTTTGTACAAAGCAAAGGCTTTGTGGGCTCCTGTGATCAGGATCATCACCTGCACCCCCAGACACAGATGGGCAGTCAGGGCCTGGCACGGGGCCGGGGAGAGCCCAAAGTCACCCTGCCAGGCTGAGCTCGGGGACAGCCCTGTGAGCCTCCTCACAGCCACTTCTCTGTGCTGCTGCTCTGCTCCAGCCCTCAGAGAAATCACAGCCTGGCATGATCCCTTGGGCACCTCTACACTGACATTTAACAAGTGTAGATCAAGGAATGGACTCCAGTAAAAGTGGTCCCACACACTTTTCCTGACCTGCTGGTGTGACACCAACTCAGCCTGGCTGCTGCAGTTGCTCTGCAGGTGAGATTCCTAACCAAGGATACCCTCTCAAACCTGCTGCAGGGTTACACAAACACCAGAGATGGAGCAAGAGCCTTCCCATGGTGTTGCAGGATGTAAGAGGACAGGAGGATCAGGCATTCTGTGGCAGGAATACCCCAGAGCAGAGGACAAGGCTGCTCCATAACAGGACAACCTTTGGCTGCTCCACAGGGACTGCAGGAAGCCACTGCTGCTTTCCTCACCTCTCTGGCGTCCATGACAGTGCCCACTCCAACTGTCAAAGCCATGGTGGGCACCTTGGAGAGGTCACCATCAAAGAACCTGGCATTGGCCAGAATGGTGTCCATGGCCAAGGTCTTCACTCGTGTCCTGGACACCAGACTGGATCCCGGCTCGTTGAAGGCGATGTGACCGTCAGGGCCAATACCTGGGACAGGACAGAGTGAGCACAGGGTCAGCAGAGCCTGCAGAAGGACAGGCAGTGCTCCAGGAGCTCAGAACAATCCCTGCAATTCCTCAGTGCTCCAGGAGCTCAGAACAATCCCTGCAATTCCTCAGTGCTCCAGCTCTGATTTGTGTCAGGTGGGAACAACAGCAAGAGCCCCCTCAGAAGCCCCCAGACAATTCCCTGACTGCACTGGGACAACAATAAAGCCAAGCAGGTGGCAGAACCTTCTGGCAAACTGGTGGGAAGAGCTTGTGTGGGAAAAGCTACTCCCAGCAGTTTCCTGTCAGCACTGACATTGATAAACACTTTGTACAATTCCAGCCCTTCCCATTTCTCCTGCCAACATTCCCTGCACAATTCACTGACTGCACTGGAAGACCTAAAGCTGGGAGTGGCGCGTTGGGAGACAAGGCTGCAGGACACATCAGTGCCCAGGGCTGTGGACTGTGGGGTGGCTTTCACTGCAAATCCACTGAAAATGAACAATCCTGAGGACAAGTGAGAGCTGGGGAGGACAGGCACAGCTCTGGGCAGGGTTTAGAGGCTGCTGCTCACCTCCAACAAAGAGCTCGATGCCACCTGCTGCTTTGATTTTCTCCTCAAAGGCATCACACTCTGCCTGGAGATCAGGGGCATTCCCATCCAAGATGTGGACATTTTCTGGTGAGATGTCAATGTGCTTGAAGAAGTTATTCCACATGAAGGAGTGGTAACTTTCTGGGTGATCCCTTGGGAGACCTGGTAAGAGAACACGCAGGACTGAGGCCAGCTGGAAACATCACCTGGAACATTCTACACCCTTGCAGTGGCTTTGCTGACAGAGCACTGCTCTCCTGCTCTCTTTGTCACTCCCTCGACTTTCAGAGTTTATTTCCCTAAATACCAGAATTAAAATCAGCTCCTGTAAGACATGTGCCCATATTAGCATACAACAGCTGTTCAAAAAGCAGGTGTGTGCTATGCCTCAGCTGTCAGAACCTTTTCAGCCTTTTTCCCATTTCATATTAGTAAGAATGCTTAAAAAAACTGTGCAGAAGTCTGGGAAATAATAATTATTATATAATTATTGCATATTTATGCTCCTTGAATGCTTTAAAGCCACACTGGACTTATTCCCTAATGTTGCTTGATTGGGATTATTCACAGAAAAAAACCCTCTTGACCAGGGCAAAACAGCATTAGCAAATATTTAGCCTGTAGGTTTTTCACCTTTGGATCTTTTTTTTTCCTGAGGAGACTGTTTGACCACGACTTCAGAAATGTCAGTCCTTTGCTATGTCATCAGGAGATACCAGAGGGCACTCAGGGAACACACTGCTCCTTGTAAGGGACCTTTATAGCCCCCGAGTAAAGGTGGAGTTAGTGCTGCACACTGAGCTTGCAGTGACAGGCTGTTCCTTACCTGGTCAGTACCCGAGTGCAGCTGAAACACAGCAGTGTCTGTAGTAGTGTGGGCAGTACCCACTTTTGTCCATGTGCTTTCAAACCCATGGAAAAATTTCAGATTTCCTCCATAGGTTTTTAAATTGCCCCCCTTTTGCTGATTCCCTGGAGGTGTCTAAGGAAAGACTGGACGTGGCACTGAGTACCACGGTTCAGCTCACACGGTGGCGTGGGGTCGGTGATCTCAGGGGTCTCCTCCATCCTAACTGATGCTGTGGCTCTGTGAAACGCTGCCCGTCTTACCTGCACAGGTGGGTGGATTTTGGGCCCCGTGCGGGGGCGAGGGGGCAGCACAGTGGCACTCACCCACGTACTCGTCCATGTTGAAGGTCTTCACGTACTTGAAGGAGAGGTGCCCGTGCCGGCAGTACTCCGCCAGCTTGCTGTAGCAGCCCAGGGGGGTGCTGCCTGCGGGGAGCGGCCGCCTCAGCCGGGGCAGGGGCCGCGCTCGGCCCCGGCCCC
>VZRX01013488.1:63872-115630 GCA_013398075.1 Notiomystis cincta | reverse complement strand
TCGCTCGGGTCTCTCGGGTCCCTCGGGTCGCTCGGGTCCCTCGGGCTGCTCGGTTCCCTCGGGTCGCTCGGGCTGCTCGGGTCCCTCGGGCTGCTCGGGTCGCTCGGGCCCCGCGCTGCGAGCGCGCCTATGCCCAGGCAAAGCTGTGGCAAGCAAGGTTTCCTCCAAATGCGTTAAAAGGGCCGTAAATATCTCGCTGTGGTTCTGCGGGAGTGTCAGCATCCCTGCAGGGATCCACCCGAGTCCGTCCTTCGGCTTTTCAGCCCTAAAGCGAAGTTCCCAGATTCGTCTCACCAAAACGAGCTGCTCTCACGCTTGAACTGCTCTGTAGGGACCCGCTTTGGGGCATTTTGGGGTCGTTCTGGGGGATGGAGGGACCATGTGTCTGTCCTTCCTGGTCGCGGCACAGTGGCATCCCCAAAATACCTTCCTGCTGTTGCTCCAGCTGCCTCCAAGCTCTCGTGGAAACGTGCCCGAGCTCTCCTTGCACGGGCTTGGTTCATTGTTGGGATGCAAAGCTCTTACTTCAAAGTTAGACTGATTTTCAGTTTCACCAGAAGGAAGAACGAGCTACAAATTGCTTTGCTGGGATCCAGCCCATGCAGTTCCTTCTTATTTTAATAATTTAAATGGCCTGGCTAGAACCAGAGCTGCCGGTATCGTCTCATCCTGGAGAGCCCTTGGCTTGCGCGGGACGGGGAATGATGGGTGAGGAGCCTGTAACTGGAGGGCTGCGGGCAGACACGGGAAGAGTTTTAGGCCACAGAGACGAAATAAATTCCATGGCCATGTGTTTCCATGAGCAGCCAGCCCGCGGGCAGGTCTCTCGGTGGCCGCTGTTGGAGGAGGATCTGACAGCAGCGGCATTGCCGGCTCTGCCGCAGGGCAGGGCAGGGCAGGGCAGGGCAGGGCAGGGCAGGGCAGGGCAGCCTGGGCTCTGGCTCTGGGGGACACAGCTCTCCTCTTGTCCTGTCGGGGCCATTTCGGCGGGACAGACCCACGGGTTCCACGGACACCGGCAGGAATCACGGCTTCGGAGGGTTCCGAGGCACGGGACCGAGCTGCTGGGCTAACGGGAGCCCCGCTGGGATGGAGGGGATGCGGACCCGGCTGAGGTCTGACCCCTCCCGTTCTGGAGCTGCTTCAGTCCTTTCTCCAGGTGCTGCCGGCACAAAGCACACCTGGGGAGCGCACACCTGGCCTGGACACGCGCGTGGGAGCTCCCACACCACCTCTATGGTGGCACAACTGCAGCTTCTGGCGCGCAAAGCCGAAACTGCTGCAGGGCTCGGCGGGGAGAGAGCACCGGCACTCTGCAAAGAGCCCTCACCGCATCGCTCGGTGTTCCCATGGAAACGCGGCCAGGGCTCGGAGACTTCGGAAAAGCAAATCCTGGAGGCACAGCCCGCATAGGAATTGATTGCAGGAGACACCGTGGACTTCCCTGACGGTGAGCTCTAGGGCAACAACCGGGCTGACCTGCGGGCTGTGGGCTCTGTCTGCCCTCGGAGCGGCCTATGGGCAGTGTCAGCCCGTCCTCTCACCTGCCCTGGGGCCCCGGGGACGTGTGGAGAGCTGCTGCCTTTGCCATCGGCCTTGCAGCCCCCCGAGCTTCCCGCACAGCCCCGGTGATGGGATGGGGTGGGTGGAATCCAGCGCTGGGGGGCTCTGACTGCAGAGGGTCCGGCTCTGGCTCCATCCCCTCTGCGAGTGGCTCGGGCAGCTGCAGGGCACAAAATGCAGGGGAGGCGGCAGCTCGCTGTAAAAACAAACCATGTTTGGTGGGAGCAAATCTGCAGCAGAGCCGGGCAGGTGTCCCCGCGCTGTCCCCGCCCAGCGCATCCCGCGGCTCCGCCCGCTCCGCCCGCTCCGCGCTGGCTCACGCGTGTCACTCGCACGCGGGGTATTTTTAGGTATGATAATTTCTGCCCGTTATTGTTCCTGCATTTCCAGCGAGCTGTTCTCATGCTGAAGAACTTCCTGGTGTCTGAACAGGCTGATTTTCCTTCCTTGCGAAAGCAGCAGATGGAAGGAAACAAACACTTCTCTGCAGGAGAAGCTGAGGTTTAATGGGGGAGCTCGAACAAGCACAGGGTTTTCTTTTGCCCCACCTTGAAGGGATCAGAGTCAGCAGTGCTCAGAGACCAGGGCTTTTGCTATTAGGAACTGCTTGGGAGCACTGGGATTCTTTTCCTGAAAAAGCAACAATTAAAAAATTATCTCCATGAAGAACCCCCTCTCCAAATCCTGTAATTAAAGAGTCTTTAATATCCACCATCAGGCACTTTTTCCTGCTCCAGCATGTTCCATTTACCTTCTGACCCCAATTTATAAGAAAAGGAGAAATAATAGATCTGGAGGGGAGCTGCTCTTTCCTGCAAGCCCCACTCACATCTTGGCTCTCCCAGCAGCACCCAAATCCCAGTTAGGACTTTTTGGGGTCACAACAAACCAGTGTGTAGGGCAGTGCCTGAACAGGCAGCTCTGGAGAGCACCCATGCCAGTCCCTTCCCGTTTTTCAGGCGAGGTTCCCATGGCAAAGCTGCCAGGACTTCACTTCTCACCGGGTCCAAAGCTGCCAGCCTAAGCAGCACGGGGTTAGTCTGGAGAGCAGGGTTAAATCAACCATTGGTTAATTTCGCTTTCCCTGGTAGGCTGAAGAAATAACGGCGCAGCAAAGGACGGTGGAGATCAGTGAGCTGGGGCCCCTCAGGTCAGGCTGGACCGAGCTGGCTGTGCCGTGTGGAGCCAGTTTGGAGCTCAGCTCTGCCTTGCCTCAGCCAGCACAACTCACTCATCACTCCGTATCTGCCCCTCGGTTCTGCTGCTGCTGGGCTTCAGGAGAAGTCCCGTTGGGAAAGGCTTCCACCTCACTGCTGCTGTTGTTTCCATCCCTCCTCCTCACAGTACTCGTGGCTTACTGGGGTGTAATTTTCCAGAGCAGTGAGCAAGGCCCAGCTCCCACCCCGCTCTGTGCGGGCCGTGGGCCGTGGGCTGTGCCCTCCTCGTTCCAGCAGACCCGGCGTGACCGAGTGGCTTTTGTTGCTGCAACAAACACCGAAACTGCAGCTGCCTGCTGCAAAAAGAGCTGTGTACAGAGCCCACACCTGCAGAACCTGCTGCTTCTGAGGCAGTGGGCAGCTGCCTTGGGCAGGGGCTGCCACGGAGTCACAGAATGCTTCGGGTTGGAAGGGACTTTAAGATCATCCAGTTTCACCCCGTGCCGTGGTTCCACCACTCCAGGTGGCTCCAAGCCCCATCCAACCTGGCCTTGGGCACTTCCAGGGGTGGGCCAGCCACAGTTTGGCTTTTTGGGCAAAAAGCACAAAGATGGTTCAAATACAAAATGGTCCCAAAGCACAAAAAGTCTTCATGGCCAAACAATGTTTTGGGGAGGAGCATTTGTTAGACAGCATTTATTAATCCATAACAAATCTCTCCAGCTTAATTATACAGCTCTAATTCAGGCTGTTATTCCACAGTGGGAAATGACATCTATGTATACTCAAACCCTGTGAATCCAATTCTGGCACACGGAGTGTCTCTGCCTCCAGGGACACAGGAGTACTTTCGAGTTGATGATGAACATGCGAACACTTTGATTTTGTTTTGTTGTTTTGTCTTTGTTTGGTTTTTTTTTTTTAATTGGGTAATTTAGCACTAAAAGCTTAGAAGAAAGATCTAGTTTTAATGTCCTGCTCAGTTCTTACTAGTTTAGCTTACACGCCCTGCTTTTGAGGTTTAGTATTCAGCTTTTAGCGCTCAATATTTATTGCAAAGTGCAGATTAAAAGTGTTCCCTTTACTGCTCAGTTATACTCAATAATTAAAGGAACACATGTACAGCTCCAAGATTCCAGAGGACTCACTCTGCTGCACTTCTGTCATACTTTCAATTGCTTTCAAATACTTTCACAGCACATCCCCTACGGAAGTCACTGAAATCAATGACTTCAAGCTTTGAGTGTCTCTTGGGAAAAAAGACATTTTGTACTGGAGAGAAAGTCAAAAAACACAGAGGCATGAAGTGATTTGCCTCAAATCACTTGGGAAATGAAAGCAGAACCAGTCACGTGCTGTAACCACAGCATCATCTTTCTACTGAGCTTCCCCACCTAAGAAAACAAAATAAATACAGGGAGAGCAGCTGGAAGAAATTGCTTTTACCCCTCTGGAATCAGTCATGCTCAGACTAGATGGACTAATTAGGCTGTGATTTGCCTCCACTGGCCCCAAAATGGCTTTGACACAAATGGTTTCACCATTTCTCCAGGATGCATTCCAGCATCTTCTCTGAGGACATGCACAGGTTGCATCTTATTTTAGTCTCTGTGTTGTCCAAGTTAATCACTGTGCAGCTAATTACCACTGCTGCTGCAGCCTTGCTTAGGGATGTAATCCCACCTCAGCAGTGAGGGGATCCATGCATGTCCTCAGGACAGCTCTCACTGCAGGGAAATTCTCAGTGTAAACTGTGAGTCTTGTGGAAAGGTGAACCCAGAGTCTGTCAGTGCCTGCAGCTCTTGCTCCAGCTCCTTCAAAGGCACCTGTGTTGCAAGAACCCTGCCTCGTCCTTGTGTCTCCAGCACTTCTCAGGAGTCACTCTTCGAGGTTGTTCATGGCTAAAACCTTCACAGTTCCTGCCTCTCCTTCAGCATGAGAACTGGGATGTTCATTCATCTCACCAGGACATCGATGAACTGCCTACCCCCCAAAGGCAAAACGCAGGGAGAAAAGAATCCAGGCTGATTATGGCACGGAATAATGAGCATTGAGGCCTGTATTTATGACTGAGTGTGCAGTTCAAAACCATGTCCTCGGGCTTCAGTGCTTGCAACTCTCTGAATCTGCAGTTTGGAATCCCAGCGGGGCTGATTCAGCCTTCCTCATCCTAAAGCTGATATATTTAAATCTCATCCACCTTAGGGATTGATGTGGGTAATTTTGTGCAAGCCTGACTAGAGCCGAGCTGCGCATGCAGGAAACAAACGTTACACAAGCTGAGAAGTCTTTTGGCCAATGTAACACTGAAGAACTCAGAATAAACCAACTTCTCTCGCTGCGTGGTTTCCTACACGTGCTCCTTCTGGAAGGAGGGAGCTCAGCACCATCTGCTCCCTGTGGATATGGGAGAGCTGTCGGAGGAGTTGGCCAGCACCTGGGGTTTGCTGCAGCAGCTGGTGGCCCGTTCCCTGCCCGCCTGGGACAGTGATGGTGGTCATGTGTGGCCCAAGGGCGGGCAGTGTGGCTCAGCTGGGGCTGGTTTCTCAGTGCTGGCCCCAGTGTGTCCCTGCTGAGGTTCCTCAGTGCTGGCCCCAGTGTGTCCCTGCTGAGATTTTTCAGTGCTGGCCCTGCTGAGTCCCTGCTGAGGTTCCTCAGTGCTGGCCCCGCTGTGTCCCTGCTGAGGTGACACTGTTTGTCAGCACGGCCTCAGGTCAGTTTCCCTCGGTTTCACTAACACATCCCATGGTGTGTTCCACTCTGAGAGTTCTACTCGGGTTCCACGATGCACATTCGGTGCACGGAGGGGTCACTGCCGCGGCTCGGGCGGTGCCGGGGATGCGCTGCTGCCTCTCAGCGCTCCCGCAGGCAGGGGCACAGCCGGGCTGGCTCCGGGCTGGCTCCGGTCACCCTCCAGCTCCAGTGCAGCTACCCGGGCTGGAAACCAGTGCAGAAGGACCTGGGGGTGCTGGCTGACAGCACCAGCGTGTGCCCAGGAGGGCCAGAGGCCAGCGGCACCTGGCGTGTGTCAGCAACAGTGACCAGGACTGTGCCCTGAGCTGGCACTGGCAAAGCACCGCGAGTGCTGTGCCCGCTCCTGTGCCCGGCGTGGTGGGAGAGACCCCGAGGGGCTGGAGCGTGCCCAGGGCAGGGAACGGAGCTGGGGAAGGGGCTGGAGAACCAGGAGAGGCTGAGGGAGCTGGGAAAGGGGCTGGAGAACCAGGAGCGGCTGGGGGAGCTGGGAAAGGGGCTCAGCCTGGAGAAAAGGGGGATCAGGGGGGACCTGGTGGCTCTGCACAAGTCCCTGACAGGAGGGGGCTCGGGGGGTCGGGCTCTGCTCCCAGGGCACAGGGACAGGAGGAGAGGGAACGGCCTCAGGCTGGGCCAGGGCAGGCTCAGGGTGGACAGCAGCAGGAATTTCCCCATGGAAAGGGTGGGCAGGGATTGGAACTGCCCAGGGAGGTCTGGAGTGCCCATCCCTGGCGGTGTCCAAGGAAAGGCTGGAGGTGGCACTCAGAGCTCTGGGCTGGGGACAGGATGGGGATGGGCACAGCTGGGACTCTGTGGGCTGGGAGAGCTTTCCCNGTTTGCTCGGTCCCGGGGCCGGGTGTGTCCGGGGCCGCCGTTTGCCCGGTCCCGGGGCGACCTTGGCGCAGGGCGCTGACCCCGCCGGTCGTTTCCTTTCCTCCCCTCCCCGGCCACCGACGGCCCCCGGGGAACGGTCTCGTTCGCATCGCGCCGAGGTCACCGTTAGTTTTATTCCGTCTTTTACGCGTGGACTCCTGAACGCCCCTAGGCCGGGGGCTGGCCTTAAAGGGCTCCCTGGGGAATTGGGGCCGTTCTCCTCGCCCTGCCGCCGTTTGTCTGCAGCAGCGGCCCGCGAAAGGGCCCCCGGCGTGACCCAGGTCTGGCAGGCGCCCTTCTGACATCAGGCACGGAGAATCTGTTATTAAAGTAATGGAGAACCCCCTCAAAGCAGCAGACAGCTCGCTCGGGCTGAAGCGAGGTTGTCCCGGGAAATCGCTGTGTTGTGACTTTTCCTGGGTAGCATTCCCAGCGTGGGCAGGCTCGCTCGGCACAGTTCGAGATCCGCCTTCCCAAGGGATGGAATACTCGTCTCATCTGACAGCTGCGGGTCTCCGTGGTTTTACATACTGCAAATGTGCAACTTAAGTAAAACTTAGGCTTTTTTTTTTGTTCAGTGCAAAACATGTGCTCACTTAGAGTGCCACATCTCTTTGGGATGTTCTGGGAGCTGCTGGGGACAGATAACCGGGTCTCTGCACTAATCGCCTTTCCTGGCAGTCCTGCTGCTGGTGTTGACCCCAACAAGTCTTCACAAATGCGTTTTCCCGAGGGATCTGCAGCGTGTCCCAGCGCCCGGAGCCCCTGGGGTGGGAGCCAGAGGCTGAAAGAGCCCAGGGCCGGCTGGTCCCTGGCTGATGCCCACACCCCTGGTTTCCCCCGGGAGCGGGGTGTGGAGCTGCCCTGTGCCTGCTCACACCTCGGGCAGACCCAGGGCAGGCTCTCTGCGGAGATTAGGGAGCCGAGCTGTGCCAGAGGATTTGCTCTGCTAAAGACAAGCACATAATGGAGGCCTGTGGAGCCACTGGTTTAACTGGAGTGAGAGGGCAGATTCTCACATGTAAATGTATTTACTTTTGTGCAGGTGTTTAGAAATTGCTTCTCTTTCCTTCCCCTCTGCCAGCACCCAGGTATTCCTGTGGGGAAGTGTCAGTTATCACTGAACTGGCTCCAAGTGCCTGTGTTACTTCAAAAACCCTGCAAGCTGTGGAGATGCTGTTGGGATTTAGATAAAGAGAGAATGAGAGAGTGGGAGAGTCTCTGTATCACTGAATGTGTCAGTTTTTTTCCCATGTTGTGAAACTTACCATGTTTCTGAGAAAGCTTACCATGTGTGTGAATGTACAATAACAAATGTACCCTGTGCCAAGGAGGAGAGCCTGATAGTGAAGTGATAACTGCAGGGGTTAGAGGTGAATGCAGGACCCAGCCAGTGGAAATAGCCTGGAGAAATTCACAGCAAATTCATTTAATCCTTTAAATTATTGGATTATGAAACAGTGGAGGAAATGTTAAAGCTTGATTGTTTGAGGATGCATTAATGGAGTTGGTTGTGTATGTAGGTGGTTCCTGTACAGGTAAATGTGACTGACTGTCCAGGCGTGCCAGGGATGTGTAACCCTCGCTCTGGGATGGATTCCTGATGTGTCCAGGTGTGCCTGGCAGCAGCCCTGCTGACTGTGGGCACTGTGGAGCCTGTACAATACTTGCAGCATTCCTCGAGCGCCTGTATTTTCAGGAAAAAAAAGCTGAGAGTTAATGACCATGACCTGAGCACGGCAGAACTCAATAGTTGAGTTTGAAAGCTGTGTGCTTCCTCTCCCACCTCTTCCTCAGCCCTGCAGGTGGGATGTGGGAATGTGGGAGTGGGGGCTGTGCTCCCTCAGCGGCCTCTTTCTCTCCTGCAAACTCGCAGCGTGTCGTTCACCCGCGCGGGCAGCGGGCAAGGGGCGTGCACTGATTCATTTTCCAAAGCCAACTCCCCAGCCCGTGGCTTTGTTCAGGCTTTAGATAATCTGATAAAAAACAGCCTGCAGTGCTGCCTTTGGGTGATGTGAGTCTGAGCTCACGTACTGAGGAAGTGCAGCTCCATGTAAAATAAAACTAAAACTCTGGAGAAGGGATTTCAGCTTCCCCGACCCCTTCCATGGGGAGCAGGGCTGGAACAGGGTCAGACTGCTGGATTTGGATCCTCCTCTGCAGGCCAGGTGCTGGGCTGTGCTTGAGGAGGTGGGAATGGAGCAGTTTGGGAAGCAGGAGAGCTGCAGCCCGCCCTGGTACTGTTATTCCAGGCTGTACTGTGTCCCCAAAAAGGGACCCTGGCAGGCTGCTGTCATTTCAGCCTGCCTTTGGAAACTTATACAGGGGTGTTGTTGGGATTAGGGGGCTTAAAGCCTTTCCAGCATAACCCTGGATGGAGAGTTCACTTGGCAGAACTGTGTTTCATCCTTGGAATATAGAAATTACCCTCTGTTCTGGAAAAAATAGCCCAGCTTTAACAGGTTTATTTACACTCTGTGTTTTCCAGGCATGCTTTGCACTTGGAGCATTCAAAAATACATGTGAGGTGTATGAGTAATGTAAACCCACCTAGGAAATGGTGGGAGTGTTAAATAATGAAGACATATTCCTTTTTAAATGCTGTGTCTTCCTGTTCCACTTGTTGAAGGTTTACATAGATCATGAATCATTCCATAAAGGGGGGCATCAATGGGAAAAATAAGGGAGAAGGATTTTTCCATTTGTTTTTTGTTCTGTGAAAACTGTAGAAGAAATACATTGCTGGAGATAGAATGGGAATAGAGCTTAAATCCATGAAGGACCTCAACACTTCTTCAATACCTGGGAGGCTGGAGTGGAACAGGGAGGCAGATATCAGTTACTGCCTTGTGTGTACCTTAAGCTCATATTTAATTTTTCAGCTGAAATGGGCACACAGCTGGAAACTAAAAAATGAGAACATCCCAAATCTTTTCATGTTAGCAGTTAGAACCAGAAATGTCAGTGACTGTTTTCTCAGTGAGGTCCTTGCAGTGTGCAGGATGTGCTGGCTGAACATAAGAATGGTAAGAAAAGTTGCAGGGTAGGTTGTTTGCATATTTACTTATATATTTTATTTTATTTATAAGTAGAATAGGAGATGCCATTGACATAAACCCAGTAAAGATTAGAAAAATTGCAGAGTAAAATTGTTTGTGCAGCCTCTGCTCGGAGGTTCTGCTGAAGCTGCCCTGTGTCCAGCCTGGGCTGTGCTCAGGTGAATAAAATCTGATTTTTCTCTGAAACATCCACCTCTGTAGGCAACAGCACCTGTCAGGTGAGTCTGCAAGGGTTTAGTGATTCTGTGTGAAAAAGTAATTATAGAATTTAAATACATTCTGTCCCTAAAACTCAGAAGATGTGGGAAAGGCAGAGAAACAGCAGCAGTCCAGTGTCATCTCACAGCTTGTGTAGCAGGAGAAAATAGCTTTGCATGCAAACTTTTAAATACAATATTATCTCAGGTGTTTCAGATGTTGAACTCTGAGTTGGGCTTTTTTGGTAACTTTTCTCTCATCACTAAAATTCAGTGGGGCTCAGTAGCCCCCCTGGGAAGCAGCTGTAGGAACAATCCCTGAGGGCTTTGGGTTGTTGAGTGCTCCCAGGAGATGAGGAACCTTTTTCTGTGGGTTTGGCTTCATGACTTAGAAGTAACCATACAGAAAGCAAGGAGCAAAAGTTCTGTGTGTGTTTGTGAATTCTGATCCTTTGTCATTGGGAGCAGTGAGAAAAATTCAGTGATAAGGGGTATCCAATCACTCTGTTCCTGCCTGTTGTGAAATATCCAGATTTGTTATATGGTGGCACAGTGGGATTTTTTTTCCATTGAAGATACTTAACCTTCTTCATATGACCCTTTAAAAATGTGATATTTAAAAATATTTAAAGTCTTACTGTAATGCCATAATGTCCAGAAAAATATTAATCTGATTCTAAATATTATGAGAAGGCCTTATGCTTTAAGTGTGGGAAATTTAATTTACAGCTATACAAGATTATTGGATATTTTTTCCATATTAAGACCTTGATCTCTCAAGTCTAAGGCCAGGGTTTGGGCACAGGTTTGTGCTGGCCCAGGTGCTTGTTTCCAGTCTGTCCAGACCAGTCTGACTCCCTGTTTGAACAGAAATAAGGGAATTAGACCAGCTTGTTTGCCAGGATTGAGGAGCATTTCTGTGGTGTCAGGCCCTTGGCTGCAGTGAGTCAGAGGACAACACCCTCAGGAGCACAGGTTGTATTTTATGGACATAAAATAGGTTTTGATTGGTGTCTTTGCCTCGGTGGCTCGCGGGGTCGTTGCCACTGGCTGCTGCTGGTTCCTGCTCTGTGTGTGCTCCCAGGGTGCCAGGGAGCTGCCCCAGCTGGGGAGAAACAGGGGGGCTTTGGGAGGGGGAGTGGAGGCACAGTTTTCAGTCCTTTGGTGAAAGGGAGGAGAACCTCAGAATCTCAAAGTCAGTTTGGAAAAGCCCTCCCAGCCCATCGAGTCCCACCTGTGCCCATCCCCAGCCCAGAGCTCTGAGTGCCACCTCCAGGAATTCCTTGGGCACCTCCAGAGATGGGGACTCCAGAGCTCCCTGGGCAGCCCCTGCCAAGGCCTGAGCACCCTTTCCATGAGGAAATTCCCAGGTTGGGAGGTCACTCCCTGGAGCTGGGCTCTGCTCAGGGCAGCAGCATCTCCCCAGGGAGGGCTGGCTTGGCACAGGTGCCAGATGTGTCACCTGAGAGGTGCTTGGCACACCTGGGCCAGGTGCAGGAGCTGGGCCACACACTCAGGGCTGTCACTGCTCCAGGGAAATGGGACAAAACAGTTATTTGCTCATCAGGGAGAGGGCTGAAGGGTGTGGGTTGGCTTGTCTAGGAGCTTATCATTATTTCTGCTGATTAATAAGATGACATTAAGTTATAGGAATTTGCATCAACATTGGGCAAAAATCAGGATTTTAAATCAGGGTGTGTTTAATTAAGCAAAGCATAAGTCTGTAAAAATAACTCTCCTTTTTCGAGTTGGTAGTGACTTTAATTTACTTCCAAAAGGCTGAAGATATGGAATGTGTGTTCTATTGCTAAGGCCAAGCTTGTAGTAATGCTGGTTTAGTGCAGTGATGCTGATTTAGTGTAAGGAATATTTACGTGCAGCCTCGGAGCTTGGCAAAGGGGAGTTAAAAAATAAAGATTCAAAACTCTGTCAGCAGCCCATATGCTGAGTTTAGGAAATTTGGAAGAATTAACCAATATATTTATTGGAAATGCTTTCTTCAAAGTTTACATAGAAATATTTCCAAACAGCTTGGAAGATTTCAGTTTTTATGCTGCTGTGCTGTGTATTTACATGGGACAGGTGTCAGTCAGGGCAGGTGGCAGCCAGAGGTGATGTCCTACTCAGTGCCAGTGCTTCTGATGCTGGGGGTCTTTTTGAAAATAAATATCCCTGGGTGTTCTATCAGTCAACTTTGGTTTAGCAGTCTGGTGAAGAAATCCCAGCCAAGCTGTTGTTTTAATAACTATACACAGGGCTGTAAAGACTGTCTTAGTTTTTAATAAGCCACAAGTGCCAGAACCTGGCCTGAAAAGCTAAAATCCATCAATGAATCTAGGAAAGAATTACCCCAGAGCCTCAGCAGAGCAGACTGAAGTCAGATACTGCTTGAACCAGGCTCTCTGGTTCTGAATCCTCAAGGGAATTCCCTGGGAGCCGAGTCCATACCTGGAGCTGTGCAGGGCAGGTGGGAGCCAGGGCCAGGCCAGGGCAGCAGTGGGGGCCCTGCCAGGCCAGCTGAGTCATTCTTCCTGTCACATGAACCCTCCCTGCTCTGCTAATAGGCACTTAGTTGAATTTTAGATGCCTGGAATCATTAAAAAGGCTGGAAGGCATTTGTGTACCTTGTCCATTAGAAGAAAAATATGTTTTCTATAACTGTAACCTCCTACAGCCTCGAGCTCAACTTCAGAAAGTAGCTGTGTTTTTTGTGTCATTATCCATTACCTGAATTGGGATGTTTGAAGGCAGCAGTGAATTCAGCTGCTTTCTCCCACATGACATTGGTGGAAGAACATGTATTTCTTTTTACTATTGAAGGAAGAACCAGTGGTAGGAGTGAATATTCCACTCAATATCTGTGTCCTCTTTTGTTTCATCTCTTCCAGTGTTGTCACATGTGGTGCTTTCCTCCCCCCTCCCTGGTGACTGTGCACTCAGGCTGTACCTGTCTTCTTTCTTACAGGTTTGAGGGGTTGAATTTCTGCCACCCCCTCACCTGGAGAGCAGGTAACAAAGGGCATGAGGAGCCCAGAGTGTCCCAGGAGTGACAGAGCCTTTCCTCCTGCTCATAGACCAGGTCCTGCACAAGCAGAAGGAGAAAAGAAGTACTGGATTTTCATGGACAGACTGACAATGAGCATGTGGAGCATTTTCTGAGAATTTAAAAACTACAGAGCTGGGAGACTCATAGAATCACAGAATGGTTTGGGTTGGGATCACCCTAAAGATCATCTCATTTCACCCCCTGCCATGTGCAGGGACACCTTCCATTATCCCAGGTTGCTCCAAGCCCCTCCCAACCTGGGTCTGGACACTTCCAGGAGTGGGGCAGCCACAGCTTCTCTGGGCAGAGACTGAATCAAGCAGTTTGGCTCTGTGTTTCTGTGTCCCTTCCATTGCCCCTCGTGCTCTGTGCAGGGTGGTTTGGGATTTCTGGAGTAATGCTCTCTCTGTTTTTTTTTTTTCAATTTTTAAAGCATATTTTAATGGGCAATTTCTTCTCAAGTTAGTTTGCATTTACTTCTAATGCCAAGCTCCATGGGGTTTATAAAATGTGGCATTTTTGTTTCGGGATGAAGGTGGTGGGCAGCTCCTCCCATCCCTGCTCAGTGCCCTGGGGCTCAGCAAAGCTGCAGGTGAGGCAGGTCCTGCCAGCTGCACTCCCTGGGATTGTTTGCTGTGCCTCACATCTGGCCAGGGCCCAGCCCTGGGCTGTGTCCTGCTGACAGCTGTGCTGGGAGCTGCTCCTGCCTGAACACGGATTAAATTTTCATCCGGATCACTGATTTCTTCTTCTTCAAGGAAATGGCTCAGCGTTGTCATGTGAGGATTTCTTATCCACAAAGCCTGGGGCTTACCAGCACCCTTTTTTTTTTTTTCCCCCCATCTATTTTGTTTAGAAAATGTTCCTGGGGAGCAGAGTGAGCTTCAGCTGACAGGGAACTGTAGTGCAGGGCTGTGGTACTGTGCTGTACAGCTGCAGCTGGACTGGCAGCAGTGCTCCTGATATTTTTCCTGGTGCTTCCCATTGTCATTTGCTCTCTTTTCCCCCTCTCTGCTGACCCCTTGGACCTGCCAGCAGAACCACTCATGTTGTCATCTGCTAAGCCCTGTCAAGACTTCCCAGAGGATGTGGATATGGTGTGATCTGGAGCAGACCATAGATTACAGATTTCCTTGGCACAGAGAAGCTGTGGCTGCCCCTGGATCCCTGGCAGTGTCCAAGCCCAGGCTGGATGGAGCTTGGAGCACCCTGGGATAGTGGAAGGTGTCCCTGCTCAAGGCAGGGGGTGGAAAGAGATGGGTTTTAAGAGCCCTTCCAACCCAACCCATTCTGTGATCTTTGATCTTAAGCAGCAGAAGGAATAAAACTCCAAACCACAGAACACTTGGATATCCAAGATCTGCATTTAGAAGTGTGAGCTGATTTATTTTCCCCTGATAAGACGTTCAAGTAAGATGAGAACATCCCCCTACGCCCCCACCCCCTGTGTTAAATGCTCAAGGAGAATGGCAACATGTCTTTCTAAAGAAAAGAAAGCAAAATAGCTTGGATGGCTTCAGGAGCAAATGTGTGGGATTGCTGAAGGAGACATTGCTTGGTGGTGATTTCAAAGGAGGGCAGTGCTCCTGCTCAGCCCAGTGCTTCAGTCCTGAGGTGCTTGTTTGAGAGGAGTTGTTCTGCAGAAAACCTCAGTGCCTTTGCTGCTGAGATGATGAGAAATGGAAGGAAGTGAAACATGAGATGGCAGCTGTAACCTCCTTTCTGGCCTGGGACTGCTGCTTCCCTGATCCAAGCTGCCATGGCACACCTGCCTCGTGCGAATGATGCTGGGTCTGTGAGAGCTCCTGGTTATTTATACAGAGCCTGTGGGAAGCACAGTGCACAAAATAAACCATCTCCTTTTCAGTCATGCAGTGTGAAAGGTTGAAGGGAAATGGCAACATTTATACTTTTGTACATCGTTATGTAATGTATCAGTGGAAAAAACCCTTCCTTAGCAAAGCCACAGGCAGCAGTGGAACCTTTTGTTGGGTATCTCACTGTATTTCTTTGACTAAAACAGATGCAACTGCAGCTCCTAAGCAATGCGAGCTGAGGAAGTGCCAGGGAAACAGAAAGGTACTGGAAAGCTTTGTGCTGTCTTTGCTGGAGTCCAGGTGTGTGAGGAGAGGATTTAAAACCCACATTCAAACCGAGACGGAAGATTGATCATTTCGAGCAGGAGCGCTTCGGAGGGAGGCTGAGCAGCTGCTCCTTCCAGAGAGTCTGTGTGTGCAATTAAAGCTGCAGGGGCGATGTCAGGCGCTGAGAAAGCCCCTAACCCGTGCTCTGTGTGCTTCTGTTCAGCTGCAGAACGAAGAGGAGCCGGGCGAGGCCGTGCCTGCGGTGAACGACGCTCCCCCGCCCTACAGCAGCATTTCTGCCGAGAGCTCAGGTACTGCCCCCGGCTCTGCGAGTGCTCTGCGAGCGCTCTGCCGTCCCTGCTCGCCCTCCCGCCCACGGCTGGCACTGCAGCACCTTCCCAGGCCACAGAGCTGGGGACTGAGCCACAGCCTCTTGGTGCTTGTGGTTCAGGAGATGCAATTTGGCTGCGTTCGTCCGATGTCATCCCATCAAGGGGTGGTCAAGTTACAGTTCACAGTGTTCTCAGTAAATTGAAGACTGTTCAAAACCAAAGTGCTGTGAGGATTTGTGGTTCCCCTCTCATTATTTGGCTTTTGGATGATGCTGTATACCCCTTCCCTAAAGGATTTGTTACTTGAAAGGGTTTCAAGAATTCACTTTTCCTGCACTTTTCAATAACTAAGCACTTGGTCAGAAGGATGGGACTTTGGCTCATCCTCCTGTCCTGTCACTAATAACTTCAGTAAGCACTTGGATCTGGAATCGTGACTGTTTCTGAGTGTCCAAGTCAGCAGAGGCACAGATGGGGTGGTGTTTGAAGCTGCAGCAGAGCCTGGCGTGCTCAGTGAGTGTTCTGTGCATCGCTGGCTGGCACAGAGAGTGCTCCCCTGCTTTTCCCCTTCTCCTCTGGGGTGGCAGAGGGCTGGCAGTGACGGAAGGGTGGCGAGGGGACAAGAGCCTGGGGAAAGGGGCTCCCTGGAGGTCCCTGCTCCTTGCCAGCACGGTGCTCTGAGGAGGAGCTCAGGGCTCTGCTGTGAACTCTTTCCTGCAGCTTACTTTGACTACAAGGAGGAGGCGGGGTTCCCGAAGCCGCCGTCCTACAACGTGGCCACCACCCTGCCCAGCTACGACGAGGCCGAGAGAGCCAAGGCTGAGGCCACCATTCCCTTGGTTCCTGGCAGGGTGAGTGTCCCTGCCTGGCCCTGCACCGCCGGGTGCAATTGCAGCTTTAACTCCTGCCCGTCGTGTGTCGCGACTTTTAAATTTTGTGTTGGGTTCTCTGTGTTTTGAAGCTCTCTGGGGTGGTGATATTCCACGCTCCTGAGAGTCCTGTGGCTGTTTATTTTTATTTTTTTTTCTTTTTAATTTTCCTCTGAGCACTGTGATGATGTCAGACATCTCAGTAATGCCAGCATGTGCTAGCCAGATTAGCTTGGCAAGCTGACAGAGGGACTGTACTGTATCCCTGTGCACTGACACTGGGGGTTTTGTTGGATTTTTTTTTTCATTTTAAAAAAAGATTTAGGATTAATTCTTCAGCTGTCTGGCATATTTACCCTTGATACTCCTACTGCTTACTTAGTTGACTTTTCTGGAGGTCAGTGTAGCTGATACAAGGAGGATAAAACCATTCTGTCAGAATTATTTCTTGTTTTTTCAACATTATCTCTTGTTCAACCACTCCCTCCACCCCTGCTAGCATTAGAAGTCCACTGCTCATTACTTTTCTTCACAGAAGCCAAATTCCATGCTGAGATGATAATTTTTTGATGAGTAGAAGAATTCTTCACAGTGAGAACAAGAACATGCTGGATCTTGACTGTGTTAAAAATAAAGACACATTTCCTATTACACAGATAGCATTTCATGCCCTGCACCATTTCAGGATGAGAAGCAGGAATTTTTTCGTGCTTGCATTTGTAGCCTTTTGAGATTTAGGATTCCAGCCCTTTCTTGAAGAGTCACACCCAGAAGTGGGGTTGCTGTTTGGAGTGGACTGAGCTCAGTCCCCCATGTGCTGCCTCCCTCTGCTTTGCAGGATGAGGACTTTGTGACACGAGATGACTTTGATGACACTGACCAGCTGAGGATAGGAAACGATGGCATTTTCATGCTGACTTTCTTCAGTAAGTACCTGATGGAATGAACTTTTTCCCAAGCAGTGACCCAGAATAGTTTGGGTCACATTTATGTTTATGTAGCACCAGGAAAAACCTGTGTGCAAGGGGTTTGTGGGTTTTTCCCTTGGAATATAAAGGTGTCTTGACCTGCTGCTTTTCTCTCCTGCTTTCTCAGTGGCATTCCTCTTCAACTGGATTGGATTTTTCCTGTCTTTCTGTCTGACTACTTCAGCTGCAGGACGATATGGGGCCATTTCTGGGTTTGGTCTGTCTCTTATTAAGTGGATCCTTATTGTCAGGGTGAGTTGTGTACACAGACACTGATGCTCTTTTTCCCCAGCAGGTTTTTATCTCATATTGATGTTAGTGATAAATTTAAGGGGTTTTTTTAATCATGAAATAATTTTTGAGCTACTTATTCACTAAGAACAGAGCTTTTTCATAATTATATCCTGTTTATATGCTGGAATTACAATTGCAGTAAAAGGAAAGAAAGATTGCACACCTGG
Source organism: Notiomystis cincta (assembly GCA_013398075.1). NCBI lineage: Eukaryota > Metazoa > Chordata > Aves > Passeriformes > Notiomystidae > Notiomystis > Notiomystis cincta. Next base: position 98,270 of record VZRX01013488.1, on the reverse strand, counting down.
ATGAGTGTTGGGGATGCTCCATCCCTGGAAGTATCCAAGTTTAAGCTGGACAGGGATTCCTGGGGTAGTGGAAGGTGTCCCTGTCTGTGGCAAAAGAGAGGAGCTGTGGGATCCTTTCCAACCCAGCCCACTCTGGGATTCTGGGCTTCACTGTGGGTGTGTCTGCCTGACAGAGCTGCTGTCCTGGAGCAGAGTGTGGTTTTGTGCTGAGCAGCAGCAATGCTCTGATCCTGGGGAAACCTTCACCCAGGCAAAGCCAGCCCTGCCTTGGGCCTCTGCAGCCTGCTCTGCCCTGGGCTGTCCTCTGGAAATGAGGGAATTCTCTGAACTGTGGGAGAGCTGATGAGTAGAGGGAGCGAGGGCCGTGGGGAGGAGCCAGGTTTGGAGCAGCAGAGGGAGAAGGCCGTGGGTGCCCTCTGGTGCAGCCTCCCTGCGGCACAGGAGCAGGGACCAGCAGCAAGCTGCCATCCTGCTCCAGGCTCCTGGGCCCTTGTAGTTTTTGGAGGGATTGGGAGAAAAGATTTCCATCAGGAAATCTTTATTTGGAGCCTGTGAAATGATGGCCTGCACACATTCCAGGCTGAAAAGTTGGATTTCAAGCAAAGCAGCCCATTGGCTGTAAGTAGAGAGCATTAATGTCAGAGCTGTCACTTCCTACCCTGCCTTTGGGGCTGGCAATTCTGATTTGTAAATACAGCATCTCTTCACCTTTCTGTAGACAGTTTTTGTGGTCAGAGGTGTTCAGAACTATTTGCTGGACTAAGAAATATGACAGAAAGAGGTGATATTAACTGTGAATTTGATCTAAACTTCAGTAACAAGTTTATCTTTTGTTAGGTTTTTAAACTTGAATAGAACAAACCCTGAGGAATGATGCTGTATTTATACTGAAACTGTGAATTTCAGTGCTCTAATAGTGTTGGTACCTTTCATTTAATTAGCAGGAATTTTCCCAACTGGGAATCTTGTCAGTGGGTTCCACAGATGTGGGATTTCTTTTCCAACTCTTACACCATCCAGCCTTCCAGTGTAATGAATGTGCTGCACGCCTGCTCTGCCCTTTCAGAAAGTGCAGCTTTATAAGCATCCAGGACAGTTAAAAACAGGAGTATTTGCCCAGTAGTGTCCTTGTGCCCTCCTGCTTGCCAGAGCTCATAGTTGGGTGTTGAATCTGTCCCATTCCCCTTGTTAGAGTTGGTGCAGAAAACCTCTAAATAACAGTTTGTGGAGGTAACTCATTCCTGCAGCTGGTGAAATGCAGCATTCCATGAGATCTCATGTGCAGCCTTGACTGGTTACTGCTAAAACTGGTGGGAATAGACTTGGGTTCAATGTTCCATGTGCTCTAAGCTGTATTTTTTTGGCTGTTTTTCAGTTCTCCACCTATTTTCCTGGTTACTTCGATGGCCAGTACTGGCTTTGGTGGGTCTTCCTTGTACTAGGTGAGTGTTTAAGGGGGAAAAAGATGCCTAAAAATTCTGTAAAGTCAGTTAGGGTTTTGTGAGCATTCCTGGCTGTTAAATTCCTGTGTGTGGATGTCCTGTGTGATTCCTCAGACTCCTCTGACTGAACACATGCAGATTTAAAGGCACATGTAAACACTGCCCTTCTGTTGCCAGTTCTAGGTGGCAGCATCCTGATACCACCCAGAAGTTAAGGAGAGAACAATGCTTGTAACTGATGTTGTGTCTGCTCTTGCACCTTAAATGGAAGAGTGGATTGTTGCCTTCCTCATTTTATTTTATTTTTCCTGCTTTGGGAGTGACTGGATCTTAGTTGGGTTCCAAAGTTTTGTGATTGCCCAAGGAAAGTTTGTTTCTGAAGTTGCCTGAGGTGGAAAGATGAGGTGTTACTGCTGCCAGAAATAATTCCTGTGTGTGATCAGCTGCTGTGCATCACAGGGATGAGGTCCCTCTGTGGTGGTGGCAGGGACTTCAGCTGCTCCCTCTCATTGAACAAGCAACACCTGTGCTAACTGGACAAATGTGTCTCTCCCCTGCAGGTTTTCTGCTGTTTCTCAGAGGGTTTATTAATTATGCAAAGGTTAGGAAGATGCCAGATACGTTTTCCACTCTTCCCAGAACCAGAGTTCTCTTTATTTACTGAAGGTAAGTTTTCTGCTTTCCTGATTTTGTTCTGCTTTGATTTTAACTCTATTTAGTGACTTTTCTAGGCTACACTTTCCATTGTTTGAATATTTTTAGAACTCAGGGCAGCAGGGAACAGTTGTTTCTTGCCATCCTCTACCCAACTCCTGGGTCTGCAGAGCCCAGACCAACCTGGTGGGAGGCAGAGGAGCACTGGGCATTTCTCCCTGAGTTTTTGCTGTGAGGAATTGGAAATTCCTTTGATTCCATGATTACATATTGTGACAGCAAACCCTCTGCCCCTTGGTGCTGCAGCACATTTGGCAAGTGTGTCTTTGAGAATAAATCACATGCCTGAAACACGTGGTGAGTCCCAAAGCCGAGGAGAGGCCACAGAATGTTGACAGAGGGATGTTCCAGTGCCTCTGGCTCTTGTCCCAGAATGAGCAATTTGTCTGAATTCTGCTGTTGGAAATTGCTGCCAGGCTCCTGAAGAAGCAGCCCTGCACACCTTTGCTCTCCCCAGCCCTCTCCCACACACCTGAGCTGTCCTGCTCCAGCATCTTGCAAACCCCTGGGTGCCTGGGAGTCTTTTCCTTCCGTGCTGAACTCAGCCTGGCTGCCTTAATGGGGCTCGAAAGGAGGAGGTTTAAGTAGCTGAGCCTTGCAGCACAATTTCCTGCTCACAGCAGATAATGGCCTGGCATTAACTGTCCCTCCCTGAGGGGAAGGAAATCCTGGAATAGGTTGCTTCCCAGCTGGGGAATGCAACATGATGCTCCCTTTAGAAATATCATAATAACACTCCATTTCCCCAGACAGAGGCAATTGCAGCTGGGACAGTCAAAGAAACCAAACCAACCCCAGCTTTAAATTGGGGGTCATTAAATTGTTGAGATCTGAAAATCAAGCCCTGGGTTTCCAAATGCACTTCCCTTTTATTAGAAACTGCAAATTGCCCACGATTCTACTTCATTTCCAGTCTGTGAGGAGAGCCTGCAGCACAGAACAGCCTTTGTGCAGTGTTTTCCTCTGGTGATAGTGTGTAAAAATAGTTCAGCCAATTTCTTTACGTGTTTCAGTTCTGTTTAACAAAGTTCTGGTTTGTGACCTCCTCCAGGATCTGTAATATCCTCCCAGGTTCCTGCTGTGTCACCAGAGGGTTGATTTCCCCCAGTTTATGGCCATGGAATGGGAGCATTTAAAGTCAGCTTTATCTCTGTATTTTGTCTGACTGAACATTTTTTTTTTAAATTTTGCTTTTTTACCAACATTTTATTTTTTATTTCCTAAAGGAACTCTGTGGTTTCTTATTGCACAGACTTTTCCTATTTTTGAAATTTGAAATTAGTGTTTCAGAGACCTGGCTTCACTCCTTGCTTGTGGAGGTGTAGAGTGCTTAAATTCTTATTTATGTGTCATTTAACAGCATTTTCAAAAAGCACTTTCTCTTTTAGATATGCTGAGATAAATGTCCAGAATAATTCATAAATACTATAACTTTGGTACTTCCATTGATAATAAATCTTTAATCCTGAATTCTGAGTGAGAAAACCACAAAAGACTTGGATTTTTAGTGTATTATTGTCCTTAGATGAGATCTTCTCTTCAGGGTACGATGCAAAGGGCACAGTGAGGGGTTATTTTTATTTTAGGGCAGGGATAATTTTTAGAAGATTAGGAGGGGAATAGTGAGTGCAAACCAGAAAATACAACCTGGTGGAATGAACCCAGTGGAAAGCTGGAATTTACTATTCCAGCTGTGTGTGCAGTAATGGACACAATCCTGGCATTATCCTGTAAAATACACGGATTCCTGAGCAGTTTGCTGGAGTCACATCATTGTGTGCTGAGACACTTCATAAGCCCTTAGACATCCTGTGCTGTGTGAACGACATCCTCCTGGTATCCAAAATAACCCTCTGACTGCAGGCTCAGTGTTCAATATCCTTCTCCAACAGATGTTTTCTGGCAAATGTCTTCCTGCATTAGTGAAATCCCCCCCAAGAAGCAGCAGGACACCTGCAGGAAGTGAATCAAGGCTCTGGAGCAGAAGAAAAAATAATCACCTGCTTTAAAATAAATAAATAAAAGTACTGTTGGAAAAAGAAAAAAAAAAAGAAGAAGCATTTCTTTCTATTTGTTTTTAGGTGTAAAATTTTAATAATTAACGCCGAATTCTGTAATTGTTGACTCATTAGTGGCTAATGTTTGGAGCAGCTCTCGCAGTGAGTCTGTGCCGTGCTGATGGAGCCCTTCAGCCGCAGGGTGTGGTGCTCGGGCAGCAGGAGCCGGCCCGGGGCCAGCAGGGGCCAGGCTTGCTTTAGTTCCTCCTCCAGCCCGGGAGCTGCACCCCGGGGGTGTGGNTACCAGGTCCTGGACAGTCTGTGCAGTGTGTGACACCCTGTCCTGGACAGTGTGTGTGTGACACCCTGTGCTGTGCAGTCTGTGTGTGACACTGGGTCCTGGAACACCCTGTCCTGTGCAGTGTGTGACACCCTGTGCTGAGCACTGTGTGTGCCCTGTGTCCTGTACAGCGTGTCCTGTACAGTCCACATGTGCCACATCCTGTACAGCCTGTGTGCATCATGTCCTGTACAGCTCATGTAACTCCATGTACTCCATGTCCTGTCCATCCCTGTGCTCCATGTCCTGTCCTGTCCATCCCTGTGCTCCATGTCCTGTCCATCCCTGCACTCCCTGGCCTGTCCTCCCTGTCCTGTCCATCCCTGCACTCCATGTCCTGTCCTGTCCATCCCTGTGCTCCCTGTCCTGTCCATCCCTGCACTCCCTGGCCTGTCCAGCCCTGCTCTCCCTTCTCCCTGTCCTGTCCATCCCTGTGCTCCCTGTCCTGTCCATCCCTGCTCTCCCTGGCCTGTCCATCCCTGTCCTCCCTGTCCTGTCCTGTCCATCCCTGCACTCCCTGGCCTGTCCAGCCCTGCTCTCCCTTCTCCCTGTCCTGTCCATCCCTGTGCTCCCTGTCCTGTCCATCCCTGCTCTCCCTGGCCTGTCCATCCCTGTCCTCCCTGTCCTGTCCTGTCCATCCCTGCTCTCCCTGGCCTGTCCATCCCTGTCCTCCCTGTCCTGTCCTGTCCATCCCTGCTCTCCCTGGCCTGTCCAGCTGCACACCAGCAGTGCTGAGGTGGCAGCACAGGGTGGCTGTGCTCCTGCACCCGGGAGGAAAAGGGGTGGCTGCAGTCCAGACTCGGAGGTGTCATTGGGAATTTGGAGGTAGCACAAGTATTAACTTTTAACAGTCTTTATTCTGGGTGTGGTAGTGTCCTTTCCTTTCGCACCACAACGTTTTGGGCTCTCCAGGGGTTTTCACGGAACTAAAGTGTGTAAAACTGAAAGATCACGTTGCAACTTTGTATAAAAATCATCTTGCAAAACAAAGGCCTTTTTTTTTTCCTTTGGCTTGGGACTTTTGAGACAATTCCTAACATACCTGTAATTCTTGCTTTTATAATTTGTGTTAGCAGAGACTGATGCGTTGGAAATGTAGATTTAATGTGCACTCCTGTGCTTTCTGCCAAGTGGTCATTCACTTTGGAGTTTTACTATGTTCAACCTGTAAATACAGCAGAATGTCAATAAATGTCACTTCTGTAGCAATTGTTGCTGTAGGACAATGTTTAATTGAGTTTTGATGTGTTATTGCACCTGGTTATTGATGACAAATGCAGATTATCTGGGGAATTCCATCACTTTCCATGGAAGGAGTAACACAAATCTCCAAGGTGTCCATCTTTTTTTAACCAACCCTGTCAGGAAATAGTGGTTCCATTTTGGGGGTTTGTTGGAATTTTTGGCAGTTTCATGACTTACCTGACCCATGAAACTGGTTTTGGTTCACAGCTGAACTTCTCAAATGTACAGTCCCCACAAAAAAGCACTTGGGGCTGACAGAGGTGGATAGAGATTCCACAGATCCCTCTTTGAACAGGCCTAAAGGAACACAGAATTGGGAATTTTATCCTACAAGGCAAAATCTGCAGCATTGGGGAACTCTGAATCACATTTGCCCAAACTTGGTCCATCAGCTTCGTGTTTGCTCTGGCATCTGGGCCTTATTTGGGCTTGAATATCCAGAGAACTGGAATATTTGGCATTCCTGTTGCTCCTCCTGTGGTGGCCTGAAGCTGCAGACACCTCCAACTCCACGTTCCTGCACAGCCAGAGGCTCTGGGGGTGGGGAGGGACGGGGGGTGACGGGGTCTGCAGAAGCCACGCTGTGTTTGCTGAGGGTTCACACCGACCCCAGGCTCAAATACTTGTTTTGGGTCTGGGACAGCTCAGCCACTTCACACCACGGAAGTGGCAGGGCTGTGGTCACCTGCAGTGACCAAATAAACACCTCTGGCCTTCCCTGGCAGCCAGGCTGGGGCTGGGGGTTCGGGTGCTGTGCAGGGCAGACATCACTGCAGAGCTGCTGGGAAGAGCTGGGCTCCCCAGGGCTACTGACCTGGGCACGGAGTGATGGGATAGGGGGAATGGCTTCCAGTGCCAGAGGGCAGGGATGGATGGGATATTGGGAAGGAATTGTTCCCTGGGAGGGTGGGCAGGCCCTGGCACAGGGTGCCCAGAGAAGCTGTGGCTGCCCCTGGATCCCTGGCAGTGTCCAAGGCCAGGCTGGACAGTGCTTGGAGCAGCCTGGGACAGTGGGAGGTGTCCCTGCCCATGGCTGGGTGGCACTGGATGGGCTTTAAGGTCCCTTCCTACCCAAACCAGTAAGAAGTACATCTTGAGGTCTGATTTCCAGTTTCCATGAAAAGTGGAAAAGCAAAGGGGAGAAGGCTCAGCTGAAGGGAGAGCAGCACGTGCTGGAAGGAACCAGAGCTGCCTGTGGAGGAGTGGGAGCACCACAGGGAAAGGAGTGGGGTCTGCCCATTGTCTGTGCTCTTCTCCCTGCTCTGCTGGGAACCCCAGTGAAAATATTGCTCCTAATTGTCCACGTGAAATAGAGCATCACACTGAGGAGTAAAACCACTCAACTGGAGACCTCCCAGTTTCTTAAACTGGACATTTCCCCTCTCCTCTCGCTCTGGGTTATACAGTTACATGTACCAGGAGTCAATAACCATTGCTGGATTTAGGAATGATTGCTCTAAACCTTTTGGCTTTACTGCAGAAGTCCTTTCTCACCAGAGAAACACTGCAGTGAATTAATCCCTGTGTGCCTTGGCCACACAAAGCCAAGGACTGACTCATTTTCGGTGGCTTCGTTAGTGGAAGTGATTCATGGGCTGGANGCTGCTGCAGCTCCGTGTGCCCAACTCGTGCCCAGGGGTGGCTGAGGAAATTCCTTTGTACGTGGAGTTTTCATACCACCTACTCTTGTTTTCATTGCCCCGAGTCCAAAAGATGGCACAGCTTCCCTGGGAGGGAAAAAGAAACCGAAGTGTTTGAAAATACCCACAATATTCCAAACCTGGTCGCAGAAGGATCAAGGAACCTCTTTTAAACCTCCTTGGACGTGGAATGTTTACAAGGGCTGCTTTAGTGCTGATACCTGTTACTCATCACATAAAACACTTCCCAGTGGGGGGGTCTTTGTGCTCCCCCCAGGGCCTGGGAATGCCCAAATCCATTCACTGCTCCAGCTGCTTGCTCAGCTGGGCTCTCACCCCATCCCACCTCAGCTCAGGGCTGGGTGCTGCTCAGAAGGAGAATTTCCCCTTGGCTTTTAAATTTTTCTCTGATATTTTTGGGTTAAATGGACAAAAGCCAGGCAGGGAAGGAAATTATCAGAGCAAAAGGATTAAGTCACTGTTTAAAGTAAAAATCAATCACAAGATGTATCCTAGAAAGTAATTTTAAATCATAGGACTTCCATGGACACAACTCCTACTTTGCTAAGCTTAAAATATGTTAATAAAGCTTCATATCAATGAATGTAACAATAAAGCAAAAGGCAGGGATCTGTGCCAGGCTCTGGAGCATCAGGAAGGTCTGTGCTGGGAGCCAGTGGGTGCCAGGGGATGAAACGTGGTCCACGTCCCAGGGCCAAGGGAGTGAAGAACAAGAGCACTCTGGACTTGCTTTTTAAAAACTGGATTTAATAGAGGCTCTGCCAAGGAAGAAACTGTTTCCAAAACATCCACCCCCCCTCAGAGAGCTCTCATGGCCCCTGAGCTGCAGCCTCGGGTGTTTTTCCCCGGAGCCACCTGGGCACCAGGGGATCACCCCGGAGCATCCCTGGGGCCCTGGGGTGGCAGTGGGTGAGGTGTCCCCTGCCCGTGGGAGTCACCCGCAGTGGTGTCACCTCTGGGTCTGGGGGCAGCATGAGGGGCTTGGTGGCCAGAATGCCCCGTGCCACACTCGCCCAGCACGGGGACCAAGTAGGTGGCAGCTCAGAGGAAACCCTGAGAAGAAAAGCCCCTCTTCGAGCAGATCTGTGTTTGTTTTTGTTGTTGCTTTAACCAAAGTGGCCGGAGCGTGGTAATTAAAGGCTCAGTGGCTCTAATTGGAGTAGGTTTAAACTCGAGGTCAAAATCCCTTCTGGCACTTCCTCTGCCTAATAACCATCAACAGAAATCAAAAAAATCCAAGCGGCTCCAGCCCCTAATCTGTGACCAGCAAAGGTCGTGGTGGTGATAAGGGAGCTCAGCCGGCCCCACAGTGCCGAGGGACAGCGGGGACAGCGGGGACAGCGCCGCGGCCCCGGGCGGGCCATGCCGGGGACATCCCTGGCCACGGATGCTGGGATGTCCCTGTGCTGCGGGACAGAGCAAGGATGGAGCATCCTGTGCCGGCTCAGCCCACGGGACGGGACCTGGCATCACAGCTTCACCAAAATCCGTTCGGTCCGGGCTCAGGGAGGCGCCGAGGCCGGAGGAGGGGGAGGCTTTCCAAGGCAGCGCCGGGGCCGGGGCGCCCCGCGGGTGCTGTGCCCCCCCAGCCCACCCACGGCTGCCGCTTCCTGCCACCGCCGAAGGTCACTGCCCTCGCCAGGCCGCCACTTTAACTGCTTTGCTAATTATGCCCTAAGCTGGACCTTTAAAGTGATCTGGGAGGAGAAAAAAAAAGAAAAAAGGGAAGCAAAGGGGTTGCAGATGTGCAAAGGCCAAGCTCGGCGGGCCGGGATGCGGCGGGAGCGGGGCCATCCCTCCCTGCCCGTCCTCCGGTGACTTCTGCCTGCAGATTGTGTCATTTTAGCAGTTTGGGGGCTTTGTTCCTGCTCCTCTGTGTGCCAGGCCCCGCTGTGGCAGCTCGATTAAAGTGTGTTATTGTGCCCGGCTCTCGTTTGGAGGGGTCATTCCCGTGCCAAGGCGGCCCCGAGCAGCGGCGGGATGGAAGCGGGGGCTGCCCCGAGGATGCTCCGGCCGAGCTTTGCCCAAGTCTCCTGCGGGGATGGAGATGCAGCTCCTGGGCTGGCAGCACAAGGCTCCTCCCGTGCAGCACCATCGTGTCCCGACCCAGCCGGTGCTGCTGCGGCTCTCACGGCACGGGGCAGCTCAGGCCGCCCTCCTGCTGCCTCCTCCGGGGGCTCCGCGGCCAAAAGGAGCCCGGCTGGCGCTGGGGGCTCTCGGGCAGCTCTGCCACGGCAAAAGGGCCTCCTGCCACTGGCGCTGCCACTCCCAACAGGAGCGTGGAGCACCCAAAAAATCATAGAATCCCAGGGTGGCTTGGATTGGGAGGCAGCTTAAAGCTCGTCTCATTCCATGCCCGGCCACAGGACCCCTCCACTGCCCCGGGGGGCTCCAAGCCCCCATCCAGCCTGGCTTTGGACCCTTCCAGGGATGGGGAGAAGGGAGCAGCTGCATCCCACCTGAGCCCTCGCTCGGCGCTCGCAGGGCAGCTGGGATGTGTTTGCAATCACTTCCCACTGCCTCCCACAGCTGCAAGTGGGTGGTGGTGCCCAAAGGCCCCAGCCCTGAGGCTTTTGTTTTATTTGTTCTGGGGCTCCTGTGCCTGCAGCAGGTCATGGAGCTTTCTCTAGGGGAAAACCTGTCTCCCTGCACCCCAACCCTGCTCTGGGACTCTAAATAAGCTGCACCCTGTGCCAGCACCATCCTTTGCCATGGAATGTGCTCCTGGTTTGTGTGAGGACTTGCCTGAGTTACTGCTTGGTTTCCCAGCTCCCTGAGGTAAGTGAGAGCAGCACAAAGTCCTGCTGACAGTGGGTAAAATGGACAAAAGCCAGGCAGGGAAGGAAATTTGGGGCACTGGGCTTTGTCCCTTTGGATGGGACAAGGTTGGGGTGGTGAAATTCTTGATGGAGCTGGACAGGTCCCTCCTGAGACTGACCCTTGGTTTCAGGGTCAGACCTGGGGCTGGCCATGGAGGGACAAAGCCTGGAAGGGTAAATTCTCTTGTAGTTCCCTGAGGAGAGAGATAAGGGGCTGGATTTGCACAGATTAAGTATAGTTTGGATTGGGAAGCCAAGAGCCTGATGCTGTTTCCTGGTGCCAGGGTATTTTGGTGGGTGGGCAGGGGCTGCCCAGTCCCAGAGGGGGTGACCTGGCCCCACAGGGGCAGCTGCTCAGCCTGGACAGGTGTTTCAGTTTTAAATGTCTCCTAGGGACTGGTTTCCTGTGGCATGGGATGCAGAACTCTGGGCTGGGTCTTCTGGATGAGTCCCTTGTGCTTAATTCCTGCATTGTGTGGGTGTTTGTCAGTGTCTTTTGTTGGTTTTAGTCTGTTTGGAGCAAAATAGCTCCCAAATTCTTGGAGGAATTTTATAGCCCTCTCAATCTGTGTCTCAGAGGACATAAAGTGGCCCCAAAATGTTCAGGATAAACCTGAGGCTGGGACAGGTGAGAGGGGTGCCAGAGTCCCTCATCCTCAGCACTGCAGGTTTGTGACAGGCTTTGCTCAGACCCGGCTCCATCACCCCAAACCTCCCAGCTGGAAATAGAGAGGAAGAGGCACTTTAGAGGCCTGAACTTCCTGAAGCTGCTGGCAGTGACTCATCCATACGTTGGCAGAGCCTGAGCCAGCTGCCAGCAGGAGCAGGCAGGGCTGTGCTGGGAGGAGGAGGAGGCAGGGAAGGCTCTTCCTGCTGCTTTTCCCCTTGGCCATCTCCAGTGTGTGCCCTCTGCACTGGCACAGGGCTCAAATCCCAGCAGGGGCTTTGAAAAGGAAGAACCAAGGGGTTCTTCCCCCCCACCTCACCTAAAGCAGGCTGTGGAAGCTCCCAAGTGCCAAGGGATGCAATTAAGGGAGCTGCTTTTTTTCGGAGGTGCAGTGCTCCTATTAAGCAACTGCTCTGGTTTGTCCCTGCTAATTGAAGTAAATTGCTTTCTGCCATCAAATTGGGAAGTTCCCCTTCCGATCCTAATGTGAGTTTAGAACATGATTTCCAGTCTTTAGTCTGCTTTTAGTGCTCTCCCTTTAATTAATTCCCTGATCCAGCTGATTCCTGCCAGCCTGCAGAGGTGGTGTTTGGAGGACTCTGTTGGAACCAAGGGGAACAGGAGGGATTTCTTTGCTGCTTTTCCTCACCCCCAGCCCCTGTTCCTGCTGTGTGGCTGAGGCAGAGCTTGGATAATTTTGAGCCTGGTTTCATCCAGGCAGTGGCCAGTGCTCCCAGTGTGGGCTGCTGCATCCCCACAGCCACAGGCTCAGCAGGAGGAGAAATAAATTTAATCTGGTCCTGCAGTAAATTACTATTCCAGATTAGAAATGAAGACCATGAAGTGGGCATGAGTCACTGTTTGCTGTGGTCACAGTTTTTCCTCTCATTAATCTTCTGTCCTGTTCTCACTCCGTGTTCTGCATGGGAGGGAAGATGGAGAATGGGAACCTCAAGGCTGTCCATGGCTCCTTGGGCCCTGCACAACTGCTGGGATTTCTTATTTTAATTCTTTCCATGCTGGGGAGAATCTCAGTGTTGTCCCAAGAGTTTTGCAATAGCTGTGTTGAAAACCAAGGCCTTATTTGCAGGCAAGCATGGACCACTTTCATGTACTGAGTGCAAAGCCATGTTTTGTTTTATGCAGAATCCCAGACTGGTTTGGGTTGGAGGGACCTTAAAGCTCATCCAGTGCCACCCCTGTCCTGGCAGGGACACCTCCCACTGTCCCAGGCTGCTTCAAGCCCTGTCCAGCCTGGCCTTGGACACTTCCAGGGATCCAGGGGCAGCCACAGCTTCTCTGGGCTCCCTGTGCCAGGGCCTCAGCACCCTCAGAGGGAAGGATTCCTTCCTATCCCCTCATCTAAATCTGCCTTCTTTTCTCTCAGCTTGAGGCCATCCCCCTTTGTCTTGTCATTATTGAAACTGATTTCTTTTGCTTAAGTTTAAATTGATTTCTAACTGGCATAAAACTGAAAGGGAAAAAAGCACAACTGAAATAACAAACAGCTCAAATAATGCTTGGGAGGCAGGTGAGCCACGTTAGGAGCAGGTGGTGTGAATTGAGGAGCTTGGCTTGGTCCTGTTGCCAAGTCTAAAGCCAAATCCACTCTGGGACAAGCCCACTGCAGGCCCTGGTGCTGATCAGGCTCAGCCCAGGTTTTCACTTTCACTTGTGGATGAGCAGATTTGGGTCGCTTGTGGTGGCTGGAATTCCTGTCTCTGTGGCCAAGAGGCAGCAGAGAGGAGCCAGTTGTGCTCTGGGCTGCAGCTCTGTGCTGTGATGACATGATCAAAACATTAAGGATCCTGCTTCTTGGGGAAATGCAGGAATCCAAAACATCTGGGCAGTTTGTTTGTGTGTGTGCTGCCTTCCTTCGTGCCTTTGTTCATCCTGTCCAATTACTGCTGCTAAGTATAAACTTAAAACAGAGATGAGGCTGAGCTTGTGGGGAACATATGGACAAATGGAAAATAAACAGCATGAGGAATTCCTGCCTAATGAGCTCTTGGATGATAAGATACTACAAAACAAAAAAAAAAAAAAAAAGGAAAAGAGGTCTGAGCTTTGCTTCTGTTGTATCATGAGAAGAAAATTTCTCTAATGATGCCCAGCATCACTTTAATGCTGCACTGCAGCATTTCCTTTGTGGGCTGCTGGGGACACCGTGCTCTGTGTCCACTCTGCATCCACTCTGGAGGCTCAGTGCAGCTGTGCTGGGCTCACACAGGGTCTGGGCCATGGTCTGCAGCCACCAGCCCTGGGAGGGGATGGAGCCTCTGCCTCTCCCTGCATCTCCCCCCACCTGGCTCCAGGCTGCCTCTCCATGCCCAGCTCCTGGGTTTCCCATCTTGGTCTCTCTCGTTAACACATGTGATTAATTGCTCCAGCTGAACAACAGGAACAGGCTCCTTCCTCCTCAAGTTCAAGGTTTGGGTCTGGTTTGAGATGTTTCCTTGCTCTTGAGGCCAGAGCTGCCCCACCAGCTTTGCACTTTGGTCATGGGTTGGTGGCTGTGGGGTGATTTTGGGGCCAGGATTTGGGATTTGCACTCTCTGAGAGCCAGCACAAAGCCATGGAGTCACTTAGGTGGGAAACCTGTGACATCAGGAGGTCCAGCCATTCCCCCAGCACTGCCAAGGCCACCACTGACCATGTCCCCAAGTGCCACAGCCACGTGGTTTTGGAGCACTTCAGGTGCTCATCTCTGGCACCTGGATCTGACACTCCTTGATGTTCTCCAGGGGGAGACAGGAAGGGAGGACTGAGGCAGCAGGGACCAGGATAGGGTGGCACAGCACATGGAAAGGGCAAATCCACTGAAAAGAAAACCAAATAAAATGGAAAAGAAATAAAAACTCCTATAAATGTAGAAAAGTAGATGGAATGCATAGGAAATAAGAGCAGAAATGTTTCCAAGGGGTGTGTGAGTACCAAGGAGTTTCTGCCCTGGCAGGGCACTCTCAGACTCTGCTGGCTCTGGTGGGTTTGGGCTGGGGGTGTTTGTATTTCAAGCTGCTAATGTGATCCCAAATAGCCACGTTCAATAAACGCAGCAGTGCAGTGTTTCCTTCCAGAGGGCAGGAATGCAGTTGGAAGTGCCTCAATCACACTCATCCCTCTGGCCAAAACGCTATTTAAGCATCAAATCACATGGACCCAAATGAGGTGACAGGTTTTGGTTCAACTTAAAAACAATCAAAGCAGCAAACTCATTGTTTGTTACAGGTTTGTGCTTTTAATTTTTTTTTTCCAGGGGAAATTGGGATTCTTTAATTGGCTCAGCTGGAGTAAAAAACCCCAGATCAAACAGTGAGTGAGCTGGAACAACAAAGGAATGTCCTGGTATTTCTTTTTCCAAGTTTAGAAATGGCAGTCAGGGCAGCCTCGGGATTTGTGGAAATTCCTCTGTGCATTGTTGGGAGGTAGAGGAAGTGGTTTCGAGCTGAGCTCCTGGATCGTGCCTGCGGAGCGGGGCCAGTTTCCACTCGCCCGACTCCCGCTGTCCCGGCTCGGGCGGCGGCTCCTGGCGGCAAAAATGGTCCTGGACACTCAGCCCGAGCACTGCAGGGACCTGGGGGGGCAAAAATGGTTCTGAACACTCAGCCCGAGCACTGCAGGGACCTGGGGGGGCAAAAATGGTCCTGGAACACTCAGCCCGAGCACTGCAGAGAGCTGGGGGGGCAAAAATGGTTCTGAACACTCAGCCCGAGCACTGCAGGGACCTGGGGGGCTCCTGATCATCCTGAACACTCACCCTGAGCACTGCAGGGACTTGAGGGGCTCCTGATGATGCTGAGCACTCACCCTGGGGGGCTCCTGTGCCTGTGTTAGGCAGGCAGCCTAGCAAAATACATGGGAACGTTTTTCCATTCCTGCTGGTATTTCTTTCTTGCAGCTGCTTGGCACAATTGGAGCTGGAAAAGGTTGTTTTCTGTCCACTATCAGCTTCTAGCCATTCCCCCAGCACTGCCAAGGCCACCACTGACCATGTTCATGTTATAGATCTATCATGTTATAGATCATCTTCATGTATAGATCATAATTTTAAATTTTGATTCCCGTTACCCACAACCACTGGGGTCGTTTGATGACAAAAAAAGCTTTCAGGACCCGCAGGCAGAACATCGATGAGAGGAGAGAGGAGTGCTCCTGGTTTAAAGCGTGTGCTGTTCGTGTTCCTGTTCCAGCAGAGATGTTTTGTTGGTGTTTTTTGGTCGTTTTTGGGTTTCCCTCGCTGTTTTGGCCGGCACAGCCGTGCAGCTGGAGGGGAGAGCCTGTTCCCCAGCAGGACATGAATGGGATGCGCCGTCCGCGGGGTCCCTGGGGGGGGATGTCCCCCCGCCGGGCAGGAAGCGAGAGCCCCATCGGCTCCTGCCAAGGAAAACCTCCCCAGAGCGTCCTCTGGGCGCTGCTGAGCCCGGGCGGTTTCGCTGCGCTCCCTCTCCGCGCGGGGTTATTTTCCAGCGCGGCCGGGGCAGCTCCCGGAGCCTCCCGCTGCTGCTGCCGGCGGCTCGGGCGGTGCTCCCCGAACTGTGACGGCCGCGGGCAGCAGGGGACGAGCCCCAGGGGCAGCGGGAGGCGCGGGGCTGTGGTGCGGGGGCTCTTCTCGCTCGTGGGCTCCCGGCGTGGCGAGGGATGGCCCGAGCGGGGCACCCGTGGCTTTCCGGGGCCCTGCTGGGGCGGTTTCAAAGGCAGGGATAATTCTGGATGGGCTGAAGCTGCAGCATCTGGCAGATGCCCACATGGAGCAGCCCTGGCCAGCGCCCATCTATCTGTGTATATATATTCCCCCTTCACATATATATTTTTCCTGCCCATCTATCTGTATATATATTCCCCTTTTACATATATTTTCCCCTGCCTATATATATGTATATATATTCCCCTTTACATTTATATTTTCCCTGCCCATATATATGTATATATATTCCCCTTTACATATATATTTTTCCTGCCCGTATATATGTATATATATATTTCCCTTTTATATATATATTTTTTCCATATGTGGCTGATTTTCTTTTTTTTTTCTGATGTTTTAATGCAGTTTTTCTCCAGTCACTGAAGTGCTTTGGATGTTAATAGGAAACAGTATCACATTTTTGTGTGTTTTGGGTTATTTGTCTCGGCTTTTATTAGGCTTGCCATGCAAGTCATCAGGCAGAAACGTAAAAGAAGAAATTGTGTGTGTACTGGGGAGCAAACCCAAGGGCCAGCAGTACATGATGCGGGGAATTGTTCTTTGTTTGCCAGGGAAGTCGGTCCCGGTATGAGGAAGCCCTGGGGGCGATGAGCGGTACCTATTGTTTTATTCCTGGTCTCTGTCAGTCAGCGCTGCCTCCCCAGGCACGGGGCTGGGGCTTGGGGACAGCAGCACCTCCCACACCAGCGCTGCTCCAGCGGGTTTTGTACAAATCTGGCCCTCGGCAGCGGGCGGCTCCTGGCTGGAGGGGTGTCCGTGGCTGCAGCACTGCCCGGTCCGTTTGAGCTCCACGCGGGGAGCTGGGGCTGCCTCTGAGGGCACAGGGACCTCCTGAGGTGCGTGGCAGGAGCGAGAGAGACTTGCAGAAGTTGTTCCCTCTATGTCAATACGGACTGAGCCAATCTGAGCAGAAAATCCAGCTGCAGGCCCCCATCTCAGAGGCACCATCCTCCCTTTGGGCTCACCTTGGTGCCCACGAGAAGCTCTGCTCCTTCTGCAGCCACTTGCAGTGGTACAAAATAGCTGTAAACTCCTCTTTTGGTTCCACTCCCGGTCTTGAGCAGTTCAGAATCCTTTCTTTGTTGGTGTTTTCAGCCTCGGTGGCAGCAGGGTCCCTGCCTGTCCCCCATCCCAGGGCTGCTCTGGCAGGGAGATGTTATTGGTGCTGAAAGGGGCTGCTGAGATGTGTCCTTTAGCTGGTGCAAACAGCAAATTATAACACTCCCAGCTGGCATTTCAGGGATGTTTAGCTCCCTTGCTCCTTCCAAGGGATGTAATTTTGGGGGTAGCCTTTTTGTTGTAGCACAATCATTGCTACAATAATTTCATTTCCGGTGCTTGTGGTGCAGGAACCCAGGAATCCAGAGGGAGCAGGAGCAGTGTTTTGTGAGCTGGCAGATGGGATCATGTGAGCTGAGCAGAGATGGCAGCAGAGGTGTTGCTGGGCACTTCTGAGAGATGGAATTGCCCCAGGCTGAGGCAGCTCCCTCTCCTCTCTGTCCTCCCATTAATGCTTGAGAAAGCACACGAGCAGGCAGTGGCTGGTGCGTTCCCTCAGGAAAAGGAAATCTGACAGTAAAGGACAGGATTTGGTCTCCCCTGAGCTTTGGGCAGTGTTTGTCATGTTGAGGTGCTGGGGAGGGCTCTGAGCTGCCCTCCCAAGGGCTGGGTGTTGGGATTTAGTGTCAAACAACAATTTAGAGCACAGAATCCCAGACTGGTTTGTGTTAAAGGTTATTTCATCCCACCCCTGCCATGGCAGGGACACCTCCCACTGTCCCAGGCTGATCCAAGCCTTGTCCAGCCTGGCCTTGGACACTGCCAGGGATCCAGGGGCAGCCACAGCTCCTCTGGGCACCTGTGCCAGGGCCTGCCCACCCTCACAGGGAAGGATTTTTATTTATTGTCTTACAATCCTGATTGTATTTTTATCTCCACGTGTGAAGTTGGTCCTGTGAGTCCCTAAATGCCCCCATGTGTCACCAGTGCTTTCCTTGCAGCTTGGATGAGCTGTTCAGGGCTGGCCGTGGTTGGGGTGAGCTTGGGTGGCTTCTCTTGAAGCTGAGATCCTGTTGTGTGAGGTTTTCACATAAAAATCCCTCAAAACTCGCTGTTCCTGGTTGCAGTTTGTGCATTCCAGCTTTAGCTGGGCTGTGTGTGCTGAGCCCCCTTCCCTCAGGACACAGCAGGACTGGCACAGCCTCTGTCTCCCGAAGGGCTGGTGGCCTTTCCTCCTGGCAGCACCTGGCTGCTCCACCTGAGGGTGGGGCTGGCCCTCCTGCACACCTCCAGCAGCCCTGGCTCTGAAGGGATCTCCCTCAGGGCTGTCACAGGATCCCACAGTGAGGCTGGGCTGGGAGGCACCTAAAGCTCATCCAGTGCCACCCTGTGCCATGGGCAGGGCTCCTTGCCCTGGGTGCTGGAGGTGGTGATGAGGGAGGGATGCAGTGCTGGTGTCCCAGTGTCCTGGCACGGTGGGGCAGCCTGGCTGCAGCAGGGCCGACCTGGGAGAGCTTTAACGCACCAAGGTGGGAAAAAATCAGATTTAGGAGAAAATCCTCCTTCACTGAAGGGCGAAACGAAGGAAGATGGGGACAAGTTGTTTGTTAATAACAAAGAATGAGCTTTTACAAAGACCTCGTGTCCAAAGCTCTTTAAGTTTTCCTGGCATTTCCCATCCATTCCATTGTTAAGTCCTTTGCTGTCGGGAAACAGCGCTGGGCCAAGGCGCTCGATGATCTCATCCCCGAGGCCTCTGCACTCGCCTCTCTTTACCCGCCCCACTGCATTTGCTCCTCAGATTTGGTTTCCTACTTTGAAGAAAAAAATAAGAAGGAAAAAAAAATTTAAAAATCTTTCATTTGTGCAGTGTCTCCCCCCGCCCCCGGCGCTGGGCTCTGAGGAAAACAGCACCTCGGTGGTTTTCAGGGAGAGGATGGACCACAGAGCATTCCCACAATTTATATGAGGAGACAGGAAGGCCTCAGTGACTCATAAACACTAACAGATTCTGTGTATGAGCTTCTCTTTGTTGTTTGTTATCCTTAATTTCATGGTTTTCCTTCTTTTGAGCGTGTTTGTGTATTTTAGACGATGCCATCATTTTGTCAGGACACTTTGTGTGTGGTTCCCACACAGGAGCAACGTTGTCTGCCTGATGGCTGGGCTCACAAAAATAAGGCAGCAGCCAGTGGAAACCCTTGAGGGTTTTGTTTGGTGCCACATCCTGACATGGGGACCTGGGACAGCGAGGCTGAGGGAGGGACCCTTCCCTGGTGTGTGACTTTGCATGGAAGAGGGTCAGGAGCTCCTGCATGGCAGCAGCTCCCCTGTCCAGTGACCCTAAATCCATCACTCATGGTCACTCCCGTGGCACTGGGAGGGTCAGGCCACCGTGGCCAGTGTGAGCTGCCCTTCTGAGGGTGGCTGTGCCCCATCCTGACTCTCAGTGCCGTGCCCTGGGCTCCCAGCCATGGCTCTCTGAAAGCTGGGTGCATCTCTATGTGCTGGTTGTCCCAGCAGCTTTTTCTGGTTTGGTTAAAACCCACTATTTGTCAGAGGACTGGGATGAGTTTCCTTGAGCAGGGAGGATTTAGTGCTTTGTGTGGACATTGCCTTTGTTTTCCCCTTGCCATCCCACCAGAACCTCCCCTCTTGCTACTGCAGAGGGCAGGAGCTGCACCCACTCTTTTCCTGAGAGCTGGAGATGGTTAAATCCTGCTGGGCACATGGAAACCTCCTCAGACAAGGCAGTTCATTCACATCAGGTATTTTCAATTAATCCTGGAATGGTTTGGGTTGGAAGGGACCTTCAAGGCCCTCCATTTCCACCCCCCTGCCGTGGGCAGGGACACCTTCCCCTGGAGCAGGTTGCTCCAAGCCCTGTCCAGCCTGGGTTTCCAGTTCAGTTAAGCCAAGTAACCACCAGCTGTTAAGACTGCTGAGCAGTGGTGGTTGGGTGTGCCAGGAGCAGCCTTGGGCTGTGCACAGGGATCTCCAAGCCCTCTTCCTGCTCCCCTCTGGATCTGGGGACAATACCAGTGCAGCTGTTTAAATATGCTCAAAAACTCAGAAACACAAGCAAGCACTAAACTTTCCCAAGGTGGCTGAGTAATCATGTTTGTTTTAGCATTTTAGTCCCCCAATTACCCAAGCCAAGGATATTGCCTCTTTAAACAGAGTTCAAAAAGCCCAAGAATTTTTTATAAATAGCTCACATCCTCTTGATAACAACCCTGCTGCTATTTATTGCCCACTTCCCCTCAGACAGACAGGTCAGGGGATTGAAAATCGCACTTCCCATGAAATCCAGAGGAACTGGGCTTTTCAGGTTCCTACAATTGTTTGTCATTCTGGGTTTCCTTTGCAGTTTACAGCGTTCAGCCAGGCTCACCCTGCAAAGGAGGCATCGTTAGGATGTATGGAAGCCCTAAACCCCACTTTCTGCTCCTGCCTTTGGGACCAGCAGGGAATCCCATTCCTTCCCAGCAGCATGAGGTCCTTCCAAGCCATTTTTTTATCTCCACACTTCATTGATCCCTCTCTGGTCTTATTTTACGCTCCCATCTTCCCTTCACTCCAAAACTGTGTGGCCAAAACTCTCTCTCCTGCAGGTGGGAGCTGCTTCCTGAGGCTTCCTTGGCTCTGTGGAGAGGGAGCTGCAGGCACAGGGAAACTGAGCTGGGATTTGTCCTGCCCATAACTCCCACTAACCCAATCCCACCAGTCCTGTGCTTCAGTCACTGGGCAATCACAGGATCAGACAGAATGGTTTGGGTTGGAAAGGACTTTGAAGATTATGTAGTTCTGACCCCCAGTACAGCTGGGGATTTCTTAGCAGTGGGTACAGACAGTCCTGCAAAGAAAAGAATAAATGTAGTTGTACTCCTAAGGATAATTAACAGGAATATCAGGAGAGCTGCTTTGTGCCAGCCCTGAAGTTATTTGTGATGGTGCAGCAGTGGATGAGGCTGCTGCTGAGGGAAACAGAACTGTAACTCCTCCTCCTCAGGCAGGGAAGATGATGAAAAATGGGCTTTGCTGGGACTCTAGACTTGTTAGACCATAGCCCTGTAGGGTTGGAAGTGGAGGATCTGTGCTAATGGCTCATCTTCTCCATGAAAAACAATTAAATAGTGCAACAAGGATGGAGCATTCTGTCATTCTGTCATTCTGTCATTCTGTCATTCTGTCATTCTGTCATTCTGTCATTCTGTCATTCTGTCATTCTGTCATTCTGTCATTCTGTCATTCTGTCATTCTGTCATTCTGTCATTCTGTCATTCTGTCATTCTGTCATTCTGTCATTCTGTCATTCTGTCATTCTGTCATTCTGTCATTCTGTCATTCTGTCATTCTGTCATTCTGTCATTCTGTCATTCTGTCATTCTGTCATTCTGTCATTCTGTCATTCTGTCATTCTGTCATTCTGTCATTCTGTCATTCTGTCANTTCATCCTTTTTCTTTCATTCATCCTTTTTCTTTCATTCATCCTTTTTCTTTCATTCATCCTTTTTCTTTCATTCATCCTTTCTTTCATTCATCCTTTTTCTTTCATTCATCCTTTTTCTTTCATTCATCCTTTTTCTTTCATTCATCCTTTCTTTCATTCATCCTTTCTTTCATTCTGGGTGGAGGATTTTGCTGCTCCACACGTGGCTGGGATGTGCAGAACGTCCCAGTTTCGTGCTCCCAGAAAATTGTGTTTCTGATTAGGAACACCCAGTTACATAATGGCATCATAATCACAAACATACCTGGCTCTGAGCACAACGGGGCTGGATGATTTATTCATGAGAGTTTCTTCATGCAGAAACTTCTATTTATTCCCTGTTGTAAGGGCAGGAAAATGTCAGTGGAAGCTGCAGTGGTGTGGTGCTAATGGGAAGTACGTGGTTCAGTCTTCCCTCTCTTCAGGAATACTGAAGAGCACATTTTTTAGGTTTTTATGGAGAAATTCCTGTGCCTTTGTGTTTGGGAGCACAAACCTTGCTTGGCTTTGCAGAGCTCAGGTGGCCTGGGAAGGGAGTAGGAGGTGCTGAGGGGCTGCTTGCCCTGCCCAGTCCCTCACTGCTGGTGGAGGTTGGTGTTGCAAGAGTGATCAGAAACCTTAGAAATTTGAAATCCTGGCTGGGTCTTGGCTCTTTTCTGGGTTTAACAGGCTGTGGTGGGGTTGAACTCTGGTCCTGAGCCCAGGCTGCTGCTGGGGGGCTGCTGAGACCATGTGAAATAAATGCAGCTCTTTACCCCAGAGAGACACAGAGGTGATTTGGTATTTCTTGATTTATTTTTCTTTATAAACATCTTTTGAATATCTCCTCCAGTCACACCTTTGACTGCTGTTTCTCAGCTTGCTGATTGTGTTTTAGTTGCCATTTTCTTACTTTCTGCAGCAGCAGAAGCCTTGTTGTGTCCTAGTTGGTTGTCCAGGGCTGTGATGGGCTCTGGTGGCCTGGGCATGGTCAGAAACTTCTGTGAAGCTTCTTCACCCCTCTTGTGGCTCCAAACCCTGGGTCCAGCTTGGACCCTGGGGTCTGTTGGGGGTGGCTCTGTCCCAAATCCTGTCGAGGCTGTGTGGGTGCAAGAGGAGGGCTGAGACCCTGCTGAAAGGCTTTGCCTTGACCTCTGTAGCCACCTCCACCTTCCCCTGGAAAGGAAAGTTTGCCCTGTGGGACCCCCTCTGAAGGGCTGTGGCCATTCCCAGCTCCTTGAGGACATCCCTGAAGTTTTACTGCGCTCAGCAGGGGCTGGAGGGGGAGCCCAGGGCCTCAGGGCTCCCACGGGAGGTGGTTATGGGGAGGAAGCAAACCAAAGTGCAAAGGCAATTTGTCTCTGTCCTGGCCATTTGTCTGCTGCTCACAAAGAGGCCAAACCTCAGCCCTGGGTGCCATGTGAGGAGCTGGCTCTGTGTCTGGCCAGGGAATGGGGCTCTCCCTCCTGGCTCAGCCACCATCACCCCATTCACACCCACTAATCCCAGTGAGAGAAATGATTTATTACTGGGAAGTGGTGCTGTGGGAGGTGGTGCCCCTGTGGGAGCAGTGCAGCCCCCCTGTGCTGCAGCATCTCCTTGCCATGCTCAGCCCAGCAGCACCCCTGGAAACTTGAGAGATAAAAGGAAAGTTTCTTGATCACCAGCATGATTTGATGATTTTTAATAACCCTTTTTATTTGTTGTTCAAGCCAGGCCAGTCCTTGAATCCCTTATCCAGTTTCCATGTAAACACAGCAGAGGTGCTCTCTAAGGAACACCAAACAGTCCCACTCTGCCTCCTTTTGTGCACCTGGTGGGAAAATGTGTGTAATTCCAAGAAGTAAAAAACCCCTTTCCTGGAGAAGCTTGGGCAGGTGCTGTTTTGGGTGTCCCTGAGCCATGTGAGGGGACACTCTGCTGTGGCTGGGTGGGCTGGGGGTGCCACCCTGCTGTGCCCCATGGCAAGGTGGGCTCTGTATGGGCACTGCTGCCCTTCTGCTCCCCCTGGATGGCTCCACCCCACTGTTCCCCTGCCTCTGGCAGAGGTGGCTCAGCAGGGAGGAATGTGTCCTGGTCCCTGGCCAAAGCACCCACCTCAGGGCTGCCAGAGGAGGAGAAGTTAGGGCTTATTTTATTTGAATTGGTTTAAAATTTATTTTTCATGTGAAGCTGTATCATCAGAGTGTTTGCCTTTGAGGGTGGGTGCAGCTTCTGCCCTGTTGTTTGCTCTCCTCATCCCCTCCTGCCATTGCTGGCAGTGCTGGCAAACCTCACATCTCACCCAGGGTGTTTCTTACACCTTTGGGAAAATCTCAACGTGGTTAGAAGTACATATTTTAGAAAAATAGTTCTAAAAGGAATGAAAAATTAGAGGTTTATCTCATTTTGTAGAATCTCAGAATGGTTTGAGTTGAAAGGGATCAAGGAATGAAGCCTGCTGGATCAGGTCACTCATTTCTGCAAGTTGATAATTTCTGTAAGTTTCAGCCCATTCTCTCAGAATGAATACATTGATTTAGGGTATTTTTAGGGTGCTTTCATTCACTAGAAATTCCCTTTCAGGTCTGATATCCAGGAGCTGGGCTTGCTCTAGGGCTGGGAAGTTTCTTGTACTCTTAGCTCTGTGCCTCTCTTTGCCATGTTATTGCTTGTGCTTGTGGAGTTGGAGTTGATTTCCTCTGAGGGTCAGTAACTGAAAAGGGTGTGAAAAAGGATAAAAAAAGAAGCTGATAATTCTGATAGATTAAAAAAATATTGCTTTAACATCTACTACTCAAATCAAGCAGAGTGCTCTGGTTCTCTTCCAGCAGAGAGACATGAGCGCCGTGTTGGTATTTTTAAAGCTTTATGTGCAAGACATCAGTTGGTGTTGCCAAACTCTGATTTAAATTTATACATCCTGGCTCAGCCTGTTTGTTTAAAAAAAAAAAAGGAAAACCATCACCAGCATAGCAAATTCAGTATCTTTTCCTTATTGCAGATTTTTTGGCATCAGACACCATGATCTGCACAGTGTAGTTATTGTCTCTTTATCTGATCCAGTGACTAATTCAACATTATTGTTTCAATAATATTATTTCAGGCCAGGTAGCACACTCAGGTTACCTCTGTGATGACACAAAACATGGCACAGCTTCCAGTGAGTCACAGCTCCACAGTGTGTGCAAATAAATAACAGGAATGGTGAAAAATAACCCGGATCCTGTATTTTTAGCAGTCCAGTGTGATGCTGGTGACACACGAGGAGCTGGGGCAGGAAGGGGGGTGGGTGCTGCTGGGTGGGAGCCCCAGGGTGTGGCTCAGGGGCTGGGCAGGGTGAGCTGGTCCTTGACAGCTTCTTGCCCTTTTCCAAAGAGATGGGGGAGTCCTGGCTGTCCCCATGTCTGGGGGGGACCTTGGGGTGGGCTGGAGGGTGCTCTGCACCCACCCATGGCCCCAGTGGGGCTGTTCTGGTGAGAGCAGCACAGCTCTGCTCCTGGAGAGGAACAGCAGAGAGCTGGAAGTGGGTGTGAAATGCCGAGGGAGGCTCTGTGGGACGGGGTTGGCACAGCCCCCCTGTGCTGGGGGTGGCTCTGGGGTTGGGTCTCTCTAGTGCTGAGCCCTTGTCACACTGAGGGCTGAGCCTGGGCAAGGAGCAGCCTGACTTCCAGGCTGGCAGGTTTTAGAGGAGCAGAGAAGGGGAGGAGTGCTCCTCTGAGTCCCCAGAGCAGGGTCCTCCTCCTCACCGAGGAGCTGGCTCTTCCCACTGCAGGTGATTTGAGGGATAATTAATTGATGAGCCCCTGACATGCCAGGCAATGGGGCAGAGCAACCCCAGCATCACCCTGAGTTCCTTGGCAGGGCTGGAGAGCATCAAATAACCAATTCTGGGTTGCTCTCTGCTTGTATTTTTAGAATAATTGCTATAAACATTCTTGGGATTTTTTTTTCAAAGAACCACAACAGCCATTTATATATTTAACAATATATATTTATATATATATATATAATTTCTAGATCAGTACATTCATCAGTACTTGTTTTTCTTCACAAACAGAAGAACTCTTACAATAGTAGACTTTCTAAAATAAATACTATTAAAATAGAGCTTCAAAATAAATATTCTATACAAAGAAAAACCTTCTGTGGTAACTTTTCAGGGTGTACATGTGAGGGGACGGTAAGACGAGAAGGGGGAAATATTTCTCAGGGTGTCTGAGCGTGGGAGGGGATGGGAATACCCAGTGCTGGGAGGGGTGAGGGCTCATCAGGGTGGCCCAGGGAGCACCAAATGTGGGATCTGCTCCTGGCAGCCGGTGGGCACTGGCACAGGGCTGTGGGGATGGTGTTTGTCTGCTGGGGCTGCTCTGCTCCCGTGGGAATGTGGGGCACCCTCAGCTCCCCCTTCTCTCTGCCTGGGGGCAGCCCTGGCCTGAACCTGCTGCAGCAATTAGCAGAGCTGCAGCAATTAGCAGAGCTGCAGCAATTAGCAGAGCTGCAGCAATTAGCAGTGCAGGTGCCCTGCCATCCTCCTCCTCCTCCTCCAGAGCGTGGCACCTGTCCTGGGCCCTGCCCTGCCCTCCCTGCCCGCAGAGGTTTGCGCTGTTCGCGCTGCGCCCTCGTTAGCGCTGCGCCCTCATTAGCGCTGTGCCCTCGTTAGCGGGGGCTCTGGCCAGGGGAGCACGGCAGAGCTGCAGGGCTGTGACACAGTGACAGCACCGTGCCCCTGGTACCTCTCTGGGCTGGCAGGAGCTGCGAGTACCTTCAGAGGGGTGGGGAAAGGGGCTCGTTGGCGTGGGGGACAGCGGGAACACCGACACTGCTGTGGGAGCTGCTCCCTCCAGCAGGGCCCTCTCCCAGCTCCAAACAGGGCTCAGCACCTCCCTGCCATGCCTTGGGCTGGGGGCAGCTGGAGCAGGGTCCCGTGGGAGGAGGGAGGGTCCCTGCTACACTGACCACTGCTCTAACACATCCACAACGCTTGACAGGCTCCAGCGCGGCATCGTCGGCTTACAGGGCTTCGATATTAAACCAAACCAAGAGAGAAGTAGTTTACAGCTATGTACAAGGAGGGGCAATCCAGCTGGGAGTGCTGGCAGTATGTACATGAGTGTAGATTGGCACAGTGGAGACCATTCCAGCGGCGGCTTCGCTCACGAGGCCCACGCAGCCAGGCCATGGGCTCTGCCAGTGCGGATTTGCAGCACAGCTTCCCCAGGAGCAGCCAGGGCAGAGGGGCAAAAAGGCAAAGCAGCCCTGGGTGGAGGCCATTTGGACATGTGTGGTCCCAACAGAGGAGGGCAGCAGGTAAATGCCTCTCCTGCTGCTTTTTCTAGCTTGCTTGTGTCTTAGGAAAATGATTTCTCTTATTAAATACAATATCTTATACATTCAACCAACAGCTCAGCTAGTTTGGGGTTGGTTTCTCTTTTATCTTTTCCCCTCCAATTTGTGCAAGATAATAAATACAGCTCTGGATCCTCACCTGCCTCCTGGTGCCCACATAAGTTAAAACATGAGGCTACCCTATAGGAACTGGCATCTGGTAACAGACATTACATCCTTTTTTCCGTGATTCAGCATCTACAGGCTAGCAAATATTATAAATAGAAAAGTTGGTTGGGTTTTCTTTTTTGTATTTTTTTTTCTTAACTCCCCCATCCAATAAATATCTACATTTCCATTGAGCTAAACCCCAAGTCATCCAGCTGAGCTGAATTCTGAAAGCCAAAGACCAGAGTCCAATCAGGAGGCTCCTGCCAGCCCCAGCCCGTGGCTGCATCACAACCAGGCCAACGGGATTCCTGGAAATGCTACATGAGCTCTGCCTATTGCTTATCTAATTAGAGATGACATCTCACTGTCACTGCTGTGCATTTACTGAGGAAATCTCCTCTAATTAAAAACACCAAGAGAGACTAGGTCAGTTTCCTGCATGCAACAAGTACCTACCTACTCGTTAGAGTGTTGCATGTTTGGACCAAGATTCTCCTTTAGCACCTTGTAGTTGTCAAGAGAGAGGGGTTGCAGCATCCTTGGGGAAGGTGGAACCAGCCCCAGGATGAGTGCACGGACAGAGCCAAGATGTGTGTGCTGAAAACCATGGGCCTGTTTGTTAACTGCACTCTCTTCCTTCCCCTGGCTTTCCCTAGTGTGTGTTAACACTAAAATAAACATTAAAAGCATTCTTTACATTTAAAAGGACGCTTTTGTACAGAAGAGGCAAAAGTCAAACAGCAGCAAGAGGGGGTGGGGAATGCGCTGTACTTCAAGCAAATGCCATTCACCCCCCAAGACAAACCCAAATCTTAATATTTAATGAGCAAAGAAGAGCTTCTTCCAGGAGAGGAGGTACTGGATTGAGATCCCTAGAAAAATACACCTATGTGCATTGTACACTTAGGTTTGTGTGACTTCTTAGCAGAGCTTAAAGAGGTTTAGAGGAACAAACCCTGCCCATCTTCACTCTGTGGCTGCAGTTAAATCCCCTCTGCTCTGGCACTGGGATCAGCCACCATCCTCCTGGAGCAGGGCTGTTCTCTTGATGGAAAATTGATATTCCATCGAGTGAAACCTGATGCTGTGGATCAGCTTGCAGGCAGGAGGACCCGGTGTTGATCCAACTGCCTGAATACATCCTGCTGCAATCCCCCCTGGGAGGAGCGGCCCTGCTACCATCTTGCTTTAGAAAGAGGGTCCAAACCAGTGGTGCTGGGTGGCAGACGCCCAAAGGGCAAAAGACCCTTCAACAAATGAAATGTAGCTTCACTTCTGATTCAAAAATCTTTGAGGGACACAGAAAGCTTTTGAGAAACACGTGCTTTGTGTGCAACCAGCCCTTGGAGTGGTGTGCAGGAGGGAAGGAGGGCGGAGGGAGTTCCTCTGTCACCTTCAACAAGCTGCTGGGAGCGAGCTGGGGTTTGGAAGGAGACAGGAAACAAGAAGCCCGCCCTGAATCCGAATTCAAAGCAGCTTTTTGCAGCTGGGAATGGGATTGGTTGTGAGGCGGTGCCTGCCAAGCGAGCAGTTAATGGTTCCTGTGGTGTGCAGGCCTGGTGAGCAGCCGTCCATCCAAGTGTTTCAGCAGCTGTACTTCATGATGTACACGGGTTTGCAGCCTTCACTCTGCATTATTAACATTCCTCCTTTGGCCCCATCCATTTAAACCGCAACCAGTTCCAAAAACCCTGAATAACCCAAAGTGCTTCAGTTTGTGGAAACAGTTGCTTCTGCTTTCTCCGAAGGCGAGAGGCTAACGCTCTCCTCAGGACACAGGTTACTAGAAAGAGCCAACACCACCCTGCTCCACGGAGCATCCTCCAGCTCTGCCCTCCCAGACTATTAAAAGGGCTTTTCTGCCCCTTTGCTCTCGGGGAGCGCCTTGCAAATGACACTGTTTGTGTTTTTGCATCTGCATCCGGGCCGGCTCACTTGGTCGTAGCATCGCTGGGACAGCTTGACGCAGCCAGTGGCTGGCAGGTAGCAGAGCAGGCAGGGCAGCACCAGGGACAGGGCGCTCATGAAGGACCAGCGGGCGCAGCAGTTGGAGTGGGAGCAGGAGCAGGGGTGGTCGGCACACGTGCCCTCGTCGTCCTCGTTGGTGCAGTGGTAGAAGACGCCCTTGACCAGGCACATGCAGGTGGAGTAGTTGACCAGGTTCTGCGCCGAGCAGAGACACTCCTGGTTGCACACCCAGCACGACGGCAGAGTCCGGGGCAGGGCACACTCCTTGCACTTGCACTTCCCGCAGGCCTCGCACAGCAGGAAGTGCTTGTCCAGCTCCTGGGACGCGGGGCCCTTCAGGTCCAGGGGTTTGCAGTTGATCGCCTTGGGCTGGATGCGGACGGCGCGGGGGGAGGACTGCTCCGCCACGGGCACCGGCGCCATGTGGTCCAGCAGCCTTTGGTCCGAGGACGTGCTGCTGCTGCTGCTGATGGAGCTGGGGCGCCCGCTGAAGGAGATCCAGGGGTGGGTGACGTCCTGCTCGCAGCGCTGCGGGGCCTGGCCGCTCGGGCCCAGCTCGTGGGCGGCGCGGGGGCGCTTCTGGGCCGGCGGCTGGGAGGCGCCGGGGTTGTCGGTGTAGTCGTTCTCCACGTGCGTGGTCTTCATCTGGTCGATGGGCAGGATGGGGAGCGGGTGCTGCAGCCGCCCGTAGGGGATCCGGCTGTCCAGCAAGGGCTGCACCATCACAGAGTTGGGCACAACGGTGATGTTGTGGGGAATCCGGGGCTCCATGGAGAAAGAGGTCTGGCTACGGGGGGAAATCTCTGCTTAACTGTCCTGGGGAAGGGAAGGAGAAAGAAAAGGGTGGGGGAGAGAGAGGGAGTGAATTGTTAGTGAGGTGTCCTGCAAGGCCAGCCCAAGGGGGCTCTTTACTGGACTGGTTATTGTGCTGAAGGTCTTGTAAGGTAAATTTGTGTCCGAGGGAGGCAGAGCACTCAGGTGTAAAGTGCCTCACTCCTCCTTTGCTACCGTGTCCCTCTCCCTGACCTGGCCATCTACAGCTCTTCCAGCCTGGAAGGGCTGCGGTCACTGCAGGCTCCTGAAGAGCCCACTCATGGTTTTACTGAGGGAAAGCACATCTTGGGCCTTCTGGTGTATATTCACATGTGGTTTTGTCAGCAAACTTCCTGAAATGGCTTCTCTAAACTTTGGAGGTTTTCCCCAACTGACCCTGAGCCCTAAAAAACCCGGTGCAGGATTGTGGCTTGTGGAAGAATTGGCCTGGTACAGAGGTGCTTCTGAGCGTGGGGCTGAGCACCTGTCCTTGCTAAGCCAGGATCTGCCTGTGGGAGGATGGCTTGATTTTGGTGAGGAAGTGTCCCCTCTCCATCAGCAGCCCCTGGTTCCAAAGGCTCCTTTATCCCTCCCTGTGGGAGGGGGAAGTGCTTGCTCAGCACCTTTGTCTGGTGGCAAAGCAGGGTGTGAGCCAAGGGTGCAGCTCCCAGGAGAGCACCCACGTGGCTCAGGCTGGATCCATCACCTCACACAGGTAATGAGACACTCGTGCAGCCCACTAAGTGCACTAATATTTAGCTGAAGTGCTGTTTACCAGCCGCTCTGGCTGAGCCTCACTGCCGCAGTTTCTAATTTCATTGAAAGAGTGCAATTTATCCTGGAGTCAATCCAAAGATTCAGCAGTGGCGTAGGACAAGAAACCACAGGAAGTAACTAAACTTAAATCAAAGAACGGAAACGACTCGGTTCAAATTTAGAAAGTGCACATTGTTTTCTAGTAGATGTGCCATTTCCTCACGGGGTGACCTTTATTCATAAATAATATAATGCTGCAGATCAGTTGAAAGAAGGGGTGAGTAAAGCCTCAGTTGCAGGAGGGGAAAAGCTGCTGGTATCAAGAAAAAGGAAGCAGTGAACAGCTTAAGGCATTGCCAGTTGTTTGTGTTCAACAAACAAATTAACCTTCTCCAACAGCGTGAAAGATTTGGACTTGGCAGCGCTGGTTTAACAGCTGGGCTCGATGATCCGAAAGGTCTTTTCCAACCTAAAGGATTCCCTGATTCTATGACTTTAATATCACAGCAGTGGGAAAAAGTCAGGAAAAAACTGCACCCAGCTACAACCAAATGGGGTGTGAGAAGTGTGTGTGTAAATGTGTGTGCTCTTCTGCAGGAGCACATCTCCCCTGAAACAAACACGGCACCTCAAAAATCGGAGCAAGGACTGATTCTGCCCTTTCGGAGGAAAAAAAGAAAAGCCCATTTTTACCCCCTGAAAAATGCCAGCAGAGTCCACTCTTACATTTGTAAATCGTTGCTGTGATGGATCACTTGGCACTGGGGGCTGGAGCTGTGCCAGTTCTGCCGGGATCAGCAGGAGCAGCAGCGTGGGCAGGACAGCACAAGCCGGGGCCGGCGCTGCGTCCGGCCCGCCGGGCCCCCTTTGTCCCTGCACCACTCCAGCAGGAAGAAATGCTTTATTAGCAGTAATGATGATTATTGTCATGCAGCCCTTATGCTGCTTCTCTTCCCCAGTTAAAATTTTCTGCTGGGTCTTAGCCATTCATTTGGAATTTTTTTTATTTCATTATTCATAGCTCGTTGACATCCTGACTGGAGGAACAAGAGAGTTTATAAAGCATCTATTCCTAGTTACTGTATGTAAAAAAACAAAGCGAAGCAATGATTCTGACAACTATGGGGCGTGCAGAGGGAAAAGAACTTGATTTTCTTTTGTGCATCAGAATCCAGTGTCATGATATAAAAAGTATTTGCTGCGAGTCAGAGTTTAGCAAAATCATCAGTTCTGTATCGGCTGCGTGTTACATTTGCAGGGAGACTTTGATTCTGCTGGGTTTTTTGGGTTTGTTTTTTTTAAGGAGAGAGATGCAGCTGTTTTGGTTGCCAAGAGTAAGTGCAGCAGAGCTGATCTTAGATGGAAGGTAGCTGGAGGAAATGGTGGCAGCGCTGCAGGTTGTTACCAGCCTGCCTGCTCCTGCCCAGCTCTGCCTTCTCCAGGGCTCTCTGCTCACCCCCACCAGCTCTCAGGAAGCTGCTCCATTCCCCACATTCCCACTGGACCCATGGAGCAGGTTTATTTTCAGGTGTCCTGTGTGCCAGCTCGTGTGTGGAACTGCTCAGCTGGGCAGTGACCCGGTGCTGCCTGTGCCCAGCACGGCACCTCTGCCCCAGGGTGGCACAAGGAGGTGCTGGGCAGCACTGGTGGCACAGCCTGGCAGCCCCTGGAGGTGGCACTCAGGCTGTCATGAGCTCTGCAGTGGCTCAGGCTGCCACAGCCCTGGGCCAGTGATGCCATCACACAGCACTGGTGGCACCAGGTCAATGTGGGGAAGGATCAGAGCCAGCCGGGGCCTCATGCAGGCAGATGTTAAAGATGGCTTATCTGAGATAATGCTAATCAAGATTTCAGTTAATTACCACACAAAGGAGAGGGACCCTGGACTAAACAACGCTTCAGGACAGTTAATGACAGAAGCTTCTCATCCTCTTTTTTTGCTGTAATACAGTTTCAAATTGCTTTTTGAATAGACCAACTATTTCTGCAGGACAAGGGGAAGGTGAACTCAAAGACCCTGCAGGTATCTGGGCACAGGATCTACTTGGATAAAACCTCTGGAAGGAAAATAGCCAAGAGACACCCATCTCTCCCAATTCCCAGCCCCTTGCTCTGGACTCAATGTCTCTCTGGCTCAAGAGTACCTTTAAAGCACCACAGAAGTGCAGCCTGGCAGGTTGTGGTGCTTGGACACGTGCTCCTTCATCTTCTGCCCTGCCCTCTCTCTCCTGAGCAGAGGGTTTCCACAGTTAACTGCTCTCCCCTTTCACGCCACTCTTAACAGACCAATATTCCTGATATTTATGGGATTTTCCAAGGCCCATTGCTGCTGCTGGCCTTGTCACCAGAAGTTCCAGCAGTGCAGCGGCATCGCTGGTGACAGATCCAGGTCAAACACCTCGGGTGCTGACCTCGGAGTGAGCTGGGTGCTGTTCATCCTGCCAGGAGGCTCTTCTCCCCTGGGACCTGCCCAGATGGCAGCCTGGCCATATTTTATGGTGTAGTTGCTCTGGTTTTTGGCTGTGAGCACCTTTCCCCCAGCAGTTTGTGCTCAGGGTTGTGCCTCGTGCCAGGGGAGGCTCCAGGGAAGGGCCCCGGGCAGCTGAGCGGGCACCCAGTGCTCCACCTGTCCTGGCAAAGAGGAATCCAGACAAGTCCTCAGGGCAAGGGCTTGTGCTGAGCCAGAAGGAAATCATGAAGGCAGAGTCTGCTGAGGGGTGTCACAGGCTGAGATGTGCCTGCCTGGGTGGGTCCTTGTGCCCCCTGGATGATCCTCCAAGATAGCACAGCCTGACCTTTCCTGGTTGATGTGGACCCAGCATTTCCTTCACCTGCCCCCCAAAACCCACCTCACACCTGGGGTGTTTGCTGGCAAGGGTAACATTGCCTTCAGCAGCAACACTGGTGTCTTATAAACTGAATTTATAAAGCTTATCCTGGCCAGATCTCAAATAAAAATTGATGTCTGGGGTAACCTGGCAGAACTTCAGACCTCAGGAGAGAGGACAGGAGCTGAGGGGTGTAACCTTGGGGCTCTTTGTTGTCCACTGCACTAATCCTGACTGTAAATTGCATTCCAAATGAGGGAAAAAAGCCATAGAGCACACAAAATTAATTAATTTTTGATCATAGGTAATTACAGATATATTACAGCATTAACACAGGCACAAATTCACAGGTTGCAACTGTACAGGTAATTTTCTTAAAGAAGACAACAGGAAGAAAAAATTCCCAACTACATTCTTACGTAGGGAATTTTTCATTCTTTAGAGGCAAACAGTGAAGTTCTTTTCAAGGCAGCAAACTCCCATGAAGAGAAAAATTTCTCTTTCCCCATGACTGTGCAGTCACTCACCACATACAATTTTCAAGTCAAAATATACTTCCTTCCCAGGGAGTAAAATTGGGCTCAAAAGTCAAGTTCATACACGTGTTGCAGTGTTTGTTCCATCTCTTCATCAAGATATGGCCAATTTAAAATTACTGTTGTACTGGGTAATTGCAAGTCCTGAAGTTGTAGGAAACCAACTGTTATTGTAAAGTGTTTCTGTATTATTTCAGGCTCAAAAGTTTTGTAGGATTTTGAAATCAGATGAAATTAAAACAAAAGGCATTTTATGTTTTAATGGGATTTTGGATTTGCCTACATAATTTTAGAGAAAGTTACATCCTTGTAGGCAATTCCATAAGGAAGTCACATAAACCCTCAGGAAAGCTCATTCTCATTAATGTCTTCAGAGGAATTTTTGAAATAATAATGCTCTAATATCTTTATTTTCAGAGTGGAGTTGGACAACAAATCTTCCAGTTGAATTAAAAATCCAATGAGTGCAGGAATATATAATGTTCCTAAGTGTCTGAGTCACCCATTGGTGAATAATTTTAATAAATTCCTTCTCACATGTTTAACAATATTCTAGATGTTTGTGGTAATAAAAGAATAATGAGAGTAAGGAACTCAAGTCCAGAGGAGGGTCCCATGTGGAAGCAATCCTGGAGATCCCCAGTGCAGTCAGCAGGAAAATGGGAAAAGCTTCCATGGGCTCCTCCTCTGCAGCCAGCACCGAGGTCCCCCAGTTTTGCCCAACCCTTTTTGGACACCAGATGCTGCCTGGAAAGGTCCAAGTGAGCCTCAAATGTCACAGAAACCCAAAAAGGCCCAGAGGTGCTGCTTGGGGTGGGCAGGGAAGTGATGCAGCCACCAAACTCCCTCTGTCCTTTGTCAGCTGCGTGCACCAGATCAGGGGCCACTTTATCTCCTAATTAATTACACCTTAATTACACCTCACGAGCAGCCTGTCCCTTCTGTTGTGTCTGACAGC
>VZRX01013488.1:35001-58804 GCA_013398075.1 Notiomystis cincta | reverse complement strand
TTTTTTTCCCCCTTTTTTTTTATGAATGAAGGGCAGCGGCAGCTGCGCATGCACCGCGCCCCCCGCCCGGGGCTGGAGGTAACGGCGGGGGTGGGGGGCANGTGCTGAGAGCTGCGGCTCGTCCCTTTCACTGCAGCATCGTCACACCCCCGTGTCCGGTCCGTGCCCGTGCCCTGTGCTCTGTGCCCGGCAGCTTTGGCAGCGTCTGGGTGAAAACGCGAGCACAAACCCCGCTGCGTGTTGTGTGTGCAGCCTGTGGGTTTATTTCAGGCTCTCATGTCCTGAGGAGCAGACGGGGCGCGGTAGAGCTGCGCAGGTTGCCCGCACCCACGGGCGCCGCAGCTGCTCCGGTCCGCGGACGTGAGGCCGCTCCCGGCTCCGCTTTTTGGGCGCCGCGGGAGCCCCAGCGGCAGCAGGGCCTCCCTCGGGCAGGACTCCCAAAGCCCTGCCGTGCTGCTCCGCGCCGGGCGCGGGGCTCTGAGGTGTCCGGGCGCGCCTCAGCTCCGCTCGGCAGCGCAGAATCCCCGCTCGCAGCTGCTGCGGAAGCGGCTGCAGGTGGGGCCCCGGGGCGGGCGCTCCCCCAGGAGCCTCCCAGACAGGTCGCTTTCCTGAAAATACATTAATGATGTATTTTAATATCTGCCAAGAGTCATCTGCAGGGTCCACACCGAGGCCCTGCTCGTTTCCTGCCGTGTTTATGGCGTGTGTATTTCAAAGCTTGCACAACGCTGAGAAAAACCCCGTTATTTATTTATTTAGTGCTAATACAAACAATATATCTTACTGCAGATACAAAACAAGGGAGATTTCCTTCTCCAGGAAGGATCTTCCAAGAGCTCTGCTCTGAGGGTGATCATTTACCTTCGTGTGTTTGTTTCTGAGTGGAGCCGTGTTGTGGATCGTGGGCAAATGCAATTTAACAAGGAAAGGACAGAAGATGGAGACTCCTAACAAAGAGCTTTTCCAGAGGGTTGCATAAAATATTACTGGCCTTCAAATCTATCAGATGGGTGCTTTTGAAAATAAATAGAAGGTGGTTGGTAAAAGTGTGGCTTTGCTACTGGTTGTGTTCTTTGCAGTGAAATGCTGCTGGAAGGGCAGGCAGCAAGAGAAATTCGATGTCTATGATATTGGAAATTGGCAAATAAAGATAATGGAAGCAAATGTGATTTTGAAAAAGCTCGTATGGAAATAAAAATGAAAAAAAAAAGATCTTGCTGTATTTAGTGCTGGAAATCAGCTTGAAGCTGAGACACTCAGATTCCTGAACACAAAAATTCTCTGATCCCATCATTTTACAACACCAGCACAGGACAAATTCTGCACCTTGCTTTGAGTGCTGCCAGTGTTCTGTAATGTTGCAGCAGTGGGAGAGTCAAGTGCCCCTGAATTCAAGGCTTTTATCCCAGTGTTCCAGGTCCACGGGCACAATCCCCGGGGAAAGTCCTTTGTTGCAGAGCTCTGAGCATCTCCCCACGAGCCCCCAGCTGCCTGCTCTGGGCTGCCTGAAGCTGTGATCCCACGGCAGCCCCTGGCACAGCCCCTGCCCTCCTGAACCCCCCCAGCAATAAAACTGAAAGAGGAAACAAAAATTATGATCCATGTGGGAATGGGTGAGGAGGAAACAGGGTCTGGCTGTGTGGTTCCAGGGAGGGACAGCTGGGAATATTGCTGGTATGGCTGTGGATTGATGAGACCTTTTCAAGCAGAGAATTATGAGACTGTAAATCTTGGAGCTCATTCACCTCTTCCTTAAGATGTATTGAAAACATTATTTGATTAATTCTCCCCTGTGGACAAAGGTGTTTCCTGCTAGATCTGAACCTGCTTGCTGTCTCAGGCATGCGAGGCTTTGGGTTTGGAATTGGGTGTGCAGTTGGAATTGGGTGTGGATTTGGAATTGTGTGTGGTTTCCTCCAAGCTGCCATTCCCGTTTGCACCAGTGGGCTCTGCTCTGGCTCAGGCTCAGGCTCCACAAGCTGGGCTGGGTCACTGAGGCACAAGCCCGGCGTGAGGGTGGTGGATGCTCTGCACTCTGGAGCTTCCTGGCCCCTCTGGAGTCTCTCTGCAAACAGGAGGAGCTGGAGCTGCCCGTGCTGCTGTGCTGGGATGAGCAGGGGAGGGATGGTGTCTCCCCATCACTGCTGGTGCTCCCTCTGCTTCCCCAGTCTCCTCATGCAGCTGTAAAAAGCAGGTTGTGCCCGTGGGGAGGAGACTCCTTGTCGAGAGGGCTCTGGGGCTGCCGCAGTGCCAGGGAGGAGCTCGGTGTCATCATCGCGGGGTTCTGGAAGCCGAGGCTTTAGGGGAAATACCACTTCTCCCGGGACATGGAAGAAGTTTACACGTGTTGGCAGTGCTGCTGGCACCGAACTCTGCTCTCCTTCCTCGTGCAGGAAATTAATTGCTCGCTCATTTCATGCCCGTTTAAACCCTGAAATGGCTGCAGATTTTTGATCGCGATTTCTTCGCGGGGATGAACTGTGGCACTGCCACACTTGCTCTGCCTCTAAAGTGCTTTAATTCAGCTCTTGTACATCCTGGGAAGAGCGTGCCTGGCCTGGGAGAGCTGGGTCTGTGGCAGTGCAGGCAGTCCCCTCGGAGCAGCTCGCACTGGAACGTGGCTCTCCGGCTCTGCCTCTGCTGTGTGGGCTGGCAGAGCTCCAGGCAGGGCGTGTGTGTCTTGGCCCAAAGCTGGCGGTTTAAGGAAATGCATGGTTCCTAATCTGCCATCAGAAAAAAGCAAATATGCAGGCAATTTAGGAAAGTGAAAGTGCAACCCCCTGGGGACCGCGTAACTCGGGCTTCAGAGGCGTCCTGAGCGCGGAGCCGCGTCCTGTCTCAGATCCTGGGCCGCTTGGCTCTCTGCTGCCTTTGGGCTGCAGCAGGAGCAGAGGTGTGGACTTCATCTGCAGAGCTTTTCGTGTTCCTCCAAATCCGTTCTGGCTCTGCTCGGAGCCTCGCGGTAACGCGGCCTGAGGAAGGAGCTGATTCCCCGTCCCAGCTGCTCCTGCCTCTGGAATTTTCTCATTTGCTGGCAGTGGGTGCAGGTTGTTAGGGAGGAGGTGGTTTGTAACCTCGGCCCGGCCTCTCTGAACCAGAGGAGCCCACGTGGGTGGCTTTGCCATCTCTTGGTGATAGATCTCTTGATCTTTTCCTTCTCATTATTTACTTGAACATTGCCACGCACGTTACAAGGGTGGGAACTGTAGATTAAATTTTCCTATAAAAAATCAGAATTTCAGATTTTATCATCTCTTAGAAATAAATGATAAAACCTGGAAAATGGAACATTTCTCTTTTAATCCACTGACACAATGTGCCCCTTGCATAAAAATGCATTGCTGCACAATCCCTCTGGGGCAGCATCCCATATTCCTGGGGCAGCATCCCATGTTCCTGATGTGTTTGATGCTTGTGATGCCTCCAGCCATAGGCAGAGTAGGAAGGATTAGTCCTTCTCATAAGTACTGGTGGGTTGTGCCAAATATTTGTCATACTTAAGTCAGGGAAATTGTTTGGATGTTGCTATAGGAATTCTCCTCCCCTTGTGCATTGCAAGCATCGGTTACTGAGCTGCTCTGTCACGGAGATGAGTGAGAGGGGGTGGTGTGGAATCACAGAAGTGTTGGGGAAACAGTGGGATCGTGGGCTCTGGGGCAGAGCCCGAAATGGGAGCGTGCCGAGGTGGAAAGAGAACTCAGGTGCCACAAGAGAGGTGCCAGCCCGAGAGCAGCAGTGCCAGCCCAGCTCTGCAGCCTCGGGGGGCAACTCCCCGGGGCTGAGCTGTGACAGTGGCAGAACCCGGCAGGATGGGAAGCGAGGGAGCCGGTGGCTCCCTGGGGAGCAGCAGCTGCCAGGAGCTTCCCTCTGGATCGCAGCTCTGTGGGAAGTGAGAGAGAAGCCCGGGGGTGTGACCCAGAAAAAAGGGCTGGTTCGTCACCTCAGTGTAGCTCGCGTGGGTGGAAGGCAGCGCGGGGCTCACCCACGGGGGACACTCTGTGGGAGCCTCCCCGAGCTCTCTCTTGCTGCCTTGAAAGCCCTGGCACGCAGCAGGGGCCTCGCCCTGGCAGCCAAGCCCCTGACACGGGCAGCGCATCCCTCCTGCTATGGAATCACCTCCTAAAGGCTGCAGACTGCCCGGGGGGTGACTGAGGATCGCTGTCTCTGCTCCCAAAGAGGCTCTCCCAGCGCCGATTCTGCGGCTCAGATGAAAGGTCTGGGCTTCCTCCTCCCTTATCAGGCACCTGTTGTTGTATCCAGACATTACTCACATCCTTGGAGTCACATCTTGTTTTGCATAATTAACACCAACTGCTTCGTTTCCTTCCTTCCCTTGCAGTTCTGCTCTGTGGCCTTACCTGGCTGTGGAGCACTCAGGGTTATTTTGGGTTTTAGAACACAAGCAATGGAAATTCGGGAGCACCAGCTTGGGGAAGATGAGAAGATTTTGGTCAGGTGCAAGGGATGCTCTTTATTCTTGAACTGGTGCTGCAGCCACGGTCTGTGGTGGGGAATTCTTACCAATTCCTTATGAGTGGTATAAAAAAACCTGAAACAAACCTGAAGAAAAGTCTGTGCAGCAAATTTGGGCTCAGAAAATGGCAAATCAGAGAATCCTGGAATGATTTGGGTTGGGAGGGACCTTAAAGCCCATCCCATTCCATGGGCAGGGACACCTTCCACTGTCCCAGGCTGCTCCACGTCCTGTCCAGCCTGGCCTTGCACATACAAAGTATAGAAGGGGTTTTTCCAGGTTTTGTTTATACTTGTTTACTTTTGCAATTATATCTGACTTATGTGGCAACTTAAATTCCACCTGAATGCCCCATCTTTGCTTTTTGCTGCTTTGAGGATGTTTTCTGGCCAATGTTTGCTGTGTGCTGGCTGTGTCATCATCTCAAAAGCTGAACTCAGGATATCAGAGCAATTTGCCATTCACTGGCATAAAAAAATCCAGAGAAAAATGCAGATTCTGAAGCTGGGACCTGCTCAGGGTTGGGATTTGCAGGTCTGGAAGCTGCAGGTCTGTGCTTTGCAGGGGTAGAGCTGCTCAGCAGAGAGCAGGTCCAGCCTGGATGTGATGGATGAGCAGGGTTGTGAGGCTGCTGGGATCCTTCCTGCTGCCCTGCTGGCAGAACAGCAGTGCTCCTTATCAGCCAGAGACTCAGCCTGAGAGATGGATTTTCCCATCAGGGGCTCCAGCTCTGAAACTGGCCCTGCCTCTCAATCTTCTTGGAAGGGCTGTGGGTTATTTTCCAACCTGCAGGACTCAGCCACTTGATAGTGGATCAGGGAGGGAAATATTTCAGCCCTTTCTGACTGATGACCTCAAGGACCATAAATTGTGAATATGTCCATTTTTTCCCTGAATATTTATTTATGGTTGAGGTCAATAATCTCCAGAAACACAATTCTGCTTATAAACGAAATTCCTGGGCTGCATTCCCAGGCATTCCCATGTGACTCGAGCATTTTTAGCAACAAAGTGAACAAATGCAAACATGTTTTCAGGGCAGGGGAAATGTTGCTATCCACATTCCCCCCGAGAGCCTGGGTGCCCTGGGTGTGACAAGCAGAGCTCCCTTCTGGGAGCATCCTTGTCTGGGGACCCTGGCAGGTCTGCACAGGGACTTTGGCACCTGCAGCTTAATGATGCAAAGGGAAGGGTCCCTGTGTGCCACGGCCCCAGGTGTGGGCAGTGCCCTGGGTGGTGCCCTGGCAGGGCACAGCCCCTCTCTGCCCGTCTGGAACAGCGGGGAATTGTCTTTCCTGTGGATTTCTGGGCTCAGGATAGGTGGATATCTGTTGTTTAAATGCCAAGGAAGAACTGATGCCAGCAGGCAGCACCTGCTGGCTCAGGGCTCTCAGCAGCCCTCACTTCACCTGTGACTGAGAAATAAATTTTCACAGGGAGGAAATGGTGTTCCCTGGCCAACAAAGCAGCACTGTGGCAAAGTCCTGACCTCAGAAGTGCTGCTGACCATGCAGCAGTGCTTTACAGACCCTTTGGTGTCTGTGCTGCTATAGCAGGCCAGGCTGAGCCTGAAAAATCAGAGTATTGGGATTGTTCTCACTTCTCCAGTCCATGGACAGAGCTATGAATTATTGACAGCAGCTGAAGAAATGCTGCATCCATCCCTTAAATCCTCACTAGTACCCATCTACATTTGGGTCAGGAAACCCTCTCATTCCTTCCTAAAAAGCCACAAAACTTTTCACTGAACAGCAAAGCAAACACTTAAACATCAACTGCTTTTTTTGCACAGATACTGAAGTGAACAAAAGCAGACAGCAAATCCATCCTTATTTTGGCAGGAATGAGGTCTGTATCTTCCACCTGAGGTAGACAAGGACACTTCTAATTAACAGCCATGCTGTATTAATGTATCAGCAAAAAGTTCAAATAAATTGCTGTTATATTCTTGGTTTTCCTCCTTCTGTAGAATTGAGCTTTCCCCAAAACCAAACTACATCAAAACAATCTCTGAGGTCCCTTCAGTTAAATAATCTGTTGTCAGCTTTCAAACATTTTTTGTGTCCAATTAGTTTTGATTTTCTGGGGAAGATGTTGGGGCTGTTTCTTTAAGAGCTGAAGTGCTGCAATGCCAGTGGATAAATCCCTGGAGCTGATCACCAGCCACTGCCAGTGCCTTTTTCCTCTTCCATTTCTGGCCTGGAGTTGATGAAACTTGGAGCAAAAAGACACATATTTAATCCCAGTGTCACTGCTGCAGTAGTTAAAGGTATTCCTGTGGAATAATTTCTGTTATTTCTGAGGTTAAGGTTTAAAATGCAAAGACTTCATTGAGATGATGTCTGTGTGCTGCAGTGGCAGGGGCTGTGCTGGTGGGAAACCATTGGGTTGAGGTTTTTATTCTACAGAATCATTCTGGATTGCAGCTCTCTGCTGGCTCCCCAGGATGGGGGGTGATGAATTAACTGCATATTTTAACCAGAGCTCCTCTCTGGTCAGGTTTGTGTGGCTCCTGTCTCCAGCCCCAAGCCATCATTTTTAACTCAGTTTGGGTTTTGGGAGATCTGTAACACACATCACAACGAAAAAGGCTGAAATCAAGCATTTCATTCAAGATTTAGAGCTGCTAAAATGAATTCCAAGTGCAAATATTCCCCCACATTAAGGTTCCTTTAGGAAAGTGCCGTTCCTCGAGGAGCTGGGGCAGGTTTGTCCCAGGTTAAGGTTTGGTGTGGATGTTCCAGGGCTGATGGTGGCTCTGGGGGCCCTGAGGGAGCTTGGGGGGGGCTTGCATCTCACCCCAACCCCGTGTGGACGAGGGGAGTCTCTGTCCCTGCCAGAGCAGCTCTGATTGCCCTGGTTTCCCTCCCTTCATGTGTTTACTCCTCCACAGGATACAGCAGTGGAACAAAATCAACCCGACCCTTCCCTCTTTGAAGTATCAC
This sequence comes from Notiomystis cincta, assembly GCA_013398075.1. Lineage (NCBI taxonomy): Eukaryota > Metazoa > Chordata > Aves > Passeriformes > Notiomystidae > Notiomystis > Notiomystis cincta. The sequence continues at coordinate 51,385 of VZRX01013488.1, read as the reverse complement.
TGAGTATTACAGAGTCACATAATTGTATATAATTACCATATTCTAACACTTAAATATTTTCCTGACTAATTTCCTCCTGTCTCTGCTTTGAAAATACCCAGATTATATCCATTAAAAAGTTACAGACTGGAAAATATGCGATTTCAAAGGCAATTTTTTTTTGCACTTAAACCCCACTTTTCTCTGTGGCCTTAACCTGTTGCCTTTGACAGAATTGCTGGAGTTTAGTGTTCTGTTGTGGTTTGGTTTTTTCTTTAAAAGCCCCAGCAGCCCACAGCCCCCTCATGCTGTATATCAGGATGTTATGACAGCTCTGCTGGGCCCAGTCCAGCAGTCAATGCTCTGTCAAAATACCCATCATTTCCTGTAGTTTTGCCTAATTAATGGTGCAGTAATGTGGAAACTTAGAGCAGCACCAGAAGGAAAAGTAAATGTTAAATGATTTGCCTTTAATGGATCTCAAAAGCTTTTCTTTTTTGCTTTTTTTTTTTACTTTGTTCCTCATGAGCTCTTTTTTGGGCACCTCCTTCCTCTCCGCTGTTCCTGGTTCCCTTCAGAGTTTTCTTCCTTCCTACAAGTGGGGGATTTATCAGTGTCAGGGACTCACAGCACAAAGGACACCAGCTCAACACCTGGGAGGGGATGCATCTCCTCAGCACAGCAATTAGCCCTGGCTGCTGATGAGCAAAAGCAGAGAGGATTTGGAATTAATGTGACTAATCCAAGTTCACTTGACAGCAGCCTTTTGTTTCTGTCCCTCCTTAGCTTTCTACTCTTTAAATAGGATCCAGATAGTTTGGGTAAAGCATCCCCAGGGCCTCCTTTTCCTGGTGGGATGGGGAGGGAAAGTGAGGCTGAGTGGTTGGAACAGGTGGAAGGTGGGCATGNGACAGGGCTTGGAGTGGCCTGGGACAGTGGGAGGTGTCCCTGCCAGGGCAGAGGTGGCACTGGAGGGGCTCTGAGGTCCCTCCCAACCCAAACCATCCCGGGATTCTCTTTTAAAAGGAGAAGTAAATGAATGCACAGAAAATGAACAGGATCTCACTGGTTTAGGAAAGGCCTGTGCAGTCCCAGAGGGTTCCTCACCTGGGCACCCTGCAGAGCCATGCCAGGCTCAGGAGGAGCCTCCCCAGCCGAGGGAGAAGGGCAGCAGCTCTGCCAGGAGCCAGGAGGATGCAGGGCTGGGCTTGGCTGATCCTGGTTTATGGTGTTTTGGTTCGCTGAAAAATATTTTGTTGTGAGAAACTCCAGATGGATGTGGATGTTCTCAGGGGTGGAGGGAACAAGTGGAGGAGAAAGTTAGTCATCATCCTGGCAGTGAGAGCCAGCGAGGACAAGCTCTGGATGATGCACAGGGCAAAAATAGCCCGAGTTCCAAATGGAATGGGATGTGACGGCCGAGTTCCTCTGAGGGAAAACACTCCCGGGTCCTTGGGCACGTCTTCGCTGGAGTTCTGGGGCAGAGCAGTGCAGGGGCTTTGCTCATCTGTGGGACAAGTGGAAAAATGCTTGGGAAATGGAAAACTGGGCAGGAGAAACTGGTGTCAAAAGTTGTAAGGCCTCATTGGTCCCGAATTTTGGGAATGTTGAGGTTTGTTTCAGTCCAGTCTAAACCACCCACTTTTTCAGTCCTAAACCAAAGCCCTCTGTCCATCTAATGGATGGGAACACTCCTCAAGACCATCAGGTTATGTCCAGTATCCCCTGAAAGGGTTAATGTTAGAAGGGAAAAGTTATTTGTACTAGTTTTGACCTGTTTATCCTTTGGTTTTGTGAATTTCATTCATTAAAGCATGTGTTGAAAGAGACTTGAGATTTCACCTCAAAACTTGTCTCAGTTATCGAAGTAATTAGAACCAGAATGGATAAAGTTTGGAAATGACCCTGAATTTTCATAATCAAATCAAATCTTGGCCGCCAGAATTGTCAGGAATGTTAAATTCTTATAGTTGATGTGCAAATGGATATCCCTGACAGGAGCTTGGCAGCCAAAGGAGCAGGGAACCCTCAAAACTTTTTGTCCTCTCTTGACAAGTTCAGTGATACGAATAATGAAATGATGTGGACTTGTCCTATTCATCCAGGCCTGGGGGTATTTTAGGAGGAGGCCCTGGTCCAGCTCTGTGGGCTCTTCCAAAGGGCTCTGAGGTTGGAAGCTCCAAAGGGAGAGGTTTTGCTATCTTTAGGAATTCTAGATTTGTAGAGCAGTGAAACAACAGCTGAAAGGAACCTCCTGCCTTAGTCCACTTTTCCTGTATTCCCCATCCCAGGCACTTTACTGCTCCAGCCACATTTTTTTTCTTAAAAATACTCTTTAGGGGGTGCCATGTGTCCCTTTTCTGTCCCAGGCTCTCTTATTAAGTAACTTCAGCACCTCTGACAAGCCAGTTTTGCTCTGCCCAGCAGCAAAGCAGTGAGATGATTTAAGGACAACCTTCATGAGGGGCTGCATGCTCTGCCCACCCCGTGGTGTGTCTCTGTTGCTGGTGGGGTGTCCTTCCTTGCTCATCTTTCATTATCCTGGTGCTCTTCTGCAGGAACAGACTGGTGCCAGTGCTGCAGGGTCCCCGGGGTGCCCCGTGTGCTGTCGGATATTTGCGATCGGTGCGTTCTGGACGTGGCTTCTCCCTGCTCAAGGTTTTCGTGCCTCAGGGCTTGGACTGACTGCTTTGATGGAACAGTGTGTATCTCCAGTGGAAGTGTTTTTGTTTTCCAAGGCAAGCAGCACATTGTGGACACATGGAAGTGTGTGGCTTTCAAAAACCAGCCACTATTTCGGGATGCTTGCAGAGCCGGCGGCGGCCGGTTTGGGGTATTTTTAGCAGCAGAGACTTGACCATTTGATATGGAGGGATTAAGGTTTGATGATCTCGAGGCTGGAGATTCCAATTTCAGGTGTTGTCATTTGTTCCTTGGAGATGGAAGAGCCCTGGGCTATTAAAGTCCTGTCTCTCTAGCCCTGGAATAGCAAGCGAAAGTGTCCCAGGAGAAATGAGGATCTGATGCCACTCAGACAGGCTCGAGCTCTTGCATGGCAAACTGACCCTAACCTTGATCTTAGCCCAAAACAAAGTCCAGTCCTGGTCTTTGGCACTGTCAGTCACTCATGAGCTATGCTGAGGTTGAAAATCTGTCTAACAAAATGCATTTTTTTTAGAATAAAGCAATATTATTAAGATAAGTAATGCTATTATTACTTTAAAGAGAATGTGTGCCAGCAGTTTCTTCATCTTGCTTCTCTTTGGAGGACAAGCTCACCCTCCTAATTATTGTGTTCCTGTTCTTAGGCATAAGAATAGTCAGAGCATGACAATAGCCTGGGATTTAATGTATGCACAGGTTAAATGAATCTGTAATTTTTAGGAGAGCAGTGAACAGGTATCAGAAGCTGAGGAGACAATTTCCTACTGCAGGAGGACGTGTTGGTCCTGGCTGAGCTGCTGTGAGCACAACGCTGTGTGTGACAATGGGATCCCTGTACAAACAGTGCTGGCTTCTCCACACACACACACACAAAAAAAATGCAGCAAGGAATTTTTAGCACGTTGTCATGCAGCACTCTCTGTTTCCTGGCTTCTACATTCAAGCTGTGTAATAATATTTATATACAAATGCTGACTGTGATTTTCCACCCCGGAAAAAGGAGATGTCATTTAAAAGTGCCGTGTGTGATGTAAAGCAGAGATTTGACTTGCAGCCTTGCATATGGTGTGGGCGTGGGTTTTAATTGTTTGAAAAGAGATCACTTCAAAAAATGTAACAGTCCTGCTACATAAGCACATTCTCCTGAAGTAAAGGTCATTTTGCTCTTTAGAAGTTGCTTTTGGGAGGGAGGGGAGGGTCCTGCTCTTGCCTTTCCTCGTGCCCACCTTTGGAAACACCCTGGAGAACATGCTCCAGGAGAACAGTCTCTCACTGGGGCTGGAGCAGCTCTCAGACCTTGTTCAAGGTGGGGTCCAGCAGCAGGAGAGCTGCAGTTGTGACTGAGTGGGCACTGGCACTTGGAAGCTCGTTTTTCCCCTGAAGATCCGTGCTGTTCTGTGTCCCCCATGTCCTGGTTCTCCCGTGGCAATGATCACACTCAGTCTCTAAAGCTTTTCTGGAGCTGGGATTTATAAACAGTTCCGAGACAAAATCGCTGCCTTTTGGCTCTGGCCAAGGAAACTGTTCTGATACTTTGCCAGTTGCCAGCACATTTCTAATCCTGGTGTCCTGGGGCCTTGGTTTTCCTGTTGAAATCTCTGTTCCTACCAGGCTCTTGGTGGACTGAACACACAGAAAATAACGACTTGCTGAGCTGGGATGTGTTTGCTCATCTTCTGATCCACACTTGACCAAAGAAGGTTGGATCATGGCTTTGTTTTGTCCTGCTACAGTGACAGAATCCAGATGTGAGGATCCTAAATCTTCAGTGTTCCTGGTTTTCTCTTTCCTAAGCCCTTTGAAATCAGGGTTGTCACTCAGGCTGTGAAGCTCCTGGTCTGGCAGGGACCTACAGCCCTCCAACTCTAACAATGGGGTCATTGGGCTACAGGTGTAGCTGTGCCCAGCTGCATTTCCAGATAATCTCCTTGTTGATAACAAACCAGAGAGGTCTAGAGGATAATAAGGTGGTGGAATAAAACTCATCTGCCAGCATGGTATGAGAGACTCTCAAAGGAAAGGTGCTGCAGCTGAAGGTTGGTTGGCAATGGTTGTATCACATTTTTGCTGGTTCCTTGATCCTGATTCTTTTGGAATGGTATTTCTGGAAGAAAAGAATATAAATAGTTTTATGTGCTAAATTCAACAGAGATTAAGGAAAATACTCCTCTGGATCCACATCCCAGAAATGCTCCTCAGGAGAGTCAGGGCAGTTTGTTGGTGTTGGATTGGGTGGTGCTGGCAGCAGAGTCTATCACAGCAAAGCCAGGTCTGCCCAGGCGAGGTCCAGGGCTTTGCCCAGGATGAGAACTCCTTGGTGGCTCTGTTCCATGGGCCTTGTTCACGTGAGGATCCATATTCCATTCCAGCTGTTTTCCTGCAGGGTACTCCAGGAGCTGAGCTGTGTTCCTGCAGCATTCCAGGAGCTGAGCTGTGTTCCTGCAGTATTCCAGGAGCTGAGCTCTGTTCCTGCACTATTCCAGAGCTCTGTTCCTGCAGTATTCCAGAGCTCTGTTCCTGCACTATTCCAGAGCTGTGTTCCTGCAGTATTCCAGGACCTGAGCTCTGTTCCTGCAGTGCATTCCCTGAGCTCTGTTCCTGCAGTATTCCTGAGCTCTGTTCCTGCAGTGCATTCCCTGAGCTCTGTTCCTGCAGTGTATTCCAGAGCTCTGTTCCTGCAGTGCATTCCCTGAGCTCTGTTCCTGCAGCAATGCCCATGCAGTGCCCAGGTGTCGACATTGGGGGCACGACCTGGTGTTAAAAACTCTCCAGCTTGTCTGGTTTGGGGTTTATTGTGGTGACTGCCAGGGGGGGCTTCTGGCTCCTGCTGGAACTGTGCCCCCCTGCTTTCTGCAGCTGAGAGAGTGGGGAGCTGCACAGGGCTGTCTGCAGGTGCCCACAGGAGGAGATTTCTTCACTGCCAGGTGGAACGAGCTGTGTCCCGAGGTGGGTGTTTTGGGCTCCAGCAGCTGCCAGGGAGGGGGATCCTGGCTTTGCACAGGCAGAGTGACACAGCTTTAAAACCCTGGGCTGGAAAGGACAGTGAGAGCCAGCACTTCCTCCCCTAAAGCATTCAAAAGCAGTTTTAAATCGGATTAGGATTTAACAATCACTTCATGGTTTACTCACTGCAGGGAGGATCAAAGCCCAGGGAGGACTCTTCAGCTGTTTGCTTTTCCTTTATGTAGAAACTTCACCATGGCTGCCCTAAACCCCTCACTAAATACAATAAAAAACTCCCTTCTCAGAAAAGCAAATTACTTAACCACAGCCTAAAATAAGGTGTTCATTATCTGGTGACACTTTTTTTCTCTATTTGCTATTTCACTAAGCTCCCATTCTGAGGCAGTGCCTGGAGCAGCTCTGCATTCCCAGCTCCAGCTGGACTGATCCTGGGAGATCCCAAAACTGGAATATGGATTTGCCTTGATGTGCTGTGTCATCACAGTGCCTGGGCAAAAAAAGCTTCAGCATTTACTCTCTGGAATAATGGTGTGGTGTCTCAGGGAGCAGGGACTGCTGCAGTGCTGCACAGATGCTCGAGGGACTTTTCCTTGCTAGTTGGTGGAAATGGTTTTAAAATCTGAGAGGTTTGTGTGCATCTTCCTGCTCCAGATGATCAGGGGTTTATCCTGCTGGGAGAGGCTCAGAGACCTAAGCAAGGTTTAAAAAAATACTGGTAATGGGAGAGGAGAAAATAATTTTGTGGCTAAACCAGAGCACGTGTGTGTCCCTCTGGCTTCTTCCTACTGTTGTAATACAGATTTATCTGAAAGTGGCACATTTGGAGACTTTATTTAGTGGTGGCTCAATGGTTGGACTCGATCTTGGAGGCCTCTGCCAGCCTAAATGGTTCCATGATTCTGTGGCATCCCAGAGAGCTGCACCCTGGGGTGCTGAGCCAGAGATGCCCATGATTTATCTGGAAGCTAATGCCTGTTTTCTCCTCCCCATGTAATGTGGTTTAGCTCAGAAAGGGAACTAAATGCAGAATGAGGATTAAACTGTGTAAGCCTGATGGATGTTTTGTAGGTGATGCTTTGCAGAAAATCATTACTTTGAAATGTTGGAATAGAAAAGAACATTTTTCAGGCTTTTCAGACATAACATGTTGTGGAGAAGAAGCTTGGAACAGATGTACTCATAGTTTATTCCATTTATCATATTAAAAATAAAGAAAAGACAATTTCAGCTCATTTACTGCTTTATTAGTCCAAATAAACAGCTTTTCTAATCAATGTGTATGGCAAGCACAATGCTTTCATAATTGGCAGTGGTGGTTCCAAAATTAATGAGACTGTCCTTGTTTATGGTCTGTAACAAGTCACACACTCAATACATTGGTCTGATCCAGCCCTCATCTCATGTTCATTTCAGCACAGGAAAAATCACAATCTGCTTTGTAAATTTTAAACCATTTGAGGGTTGGTTTTTCCCCCCATCCTTTTGAGAAAGTGCAGTTGGAAATGAGGGGAGCTGCACAGGAAACGGTCCCAAGGAGAGCAGCTCAGCTACATCCAGGGGAGTCTTTTGCTCTTATTTATCTAGAGGTATTTATTGATTTTACCTTCCTTTGAAAAAATACTGATTAAATTTATGAGGTGATAGAAGAGGCTGGGAGAATAATTTTACCTATAAGAGCACAGAATTGTCCAACTAATTGCCTGGAAAAAAGAGAAAAGATCTGTTGATCTACCCCTGCAGATGTTTCTCATCTGGAATACAGACCAATTCCAGACATTTATTTTTTGATTACTGTTTATTTTGATGCTTTATTACACGGCCATCGCCAGGAAGGAAATGGTGCTCAGAAGTCCAGCGAGATGTTTTTTCTACTTTGATACTTTTATTCAGGAACAATTTGGGGTTTAACCCATTTCTCCCCCTTTTCTTTGTCTGATTGTGAGCCCTCACTTCCATCCTTCACTGGGAACAACAAAACTCGCTGGGTCTGGGCTCAAAATGGTCATGGTTGTTATTAAACTCCCTGAAATTTTATAGAGACATTAATGCTCATTTCCAGATTGTAACTAATAAGGACCTGTTGGCTTTTTTTGCCACCTAGTGCTGCTGTCCCTGCATTACTGTGGAGGGTTGTGTGAGTGAGGAGTGAGGAACCACATGGTGCTGCAGCTCCTTGGCCAAACGTCTGCTTGGTTTGTCACAGGAGCTCCCTGGCACGAGTGGAATAAACTCAAACCTTCCCTGGTTTGCTCGAGAGCCATCAGAGGCTGTGGAAAACCTTCTGTGTGCTGGGTGGCAGAAAACAGGGAGCACCTCCTGCTTCTGGAGTGATTGTGGTCTGATTTTAAACCTTCTTCCTGCAAGATGCTGGGTGTGCTGATGTTCTGGGAGTTTGATAGGATGGAGCCTGTTCCCACTGTGCACAGAGCTTCAATCTCACAGCTGGGCAGACAGAGCAGCTCTGTCCTCTGGCTGGCAGCAGTGATGCTCCAACACCCCCAGGCTGTGGCTCCATATGATTAAAAATGGCTGGAAAATTAAATACATGCAAAGCCAACAATCCCATGGCACTTTATTTCTTCAGATTTCTCCTGTAGCTGTGGGTGTGCCAAATGTGCCTCAGGCACTGCACTTACACCCACAGGTACCTGTGATTTGTGGTTTAAGGGGATGCTGTGCATTTCAGCTGGAAATGGGCTAGCCCTAGATCCAGCCTGGCAGTTTCAGGTGGGTCTGGGGGTGTGCTCATGCTGAGGGATGTGCAGCCTCTCCTCTCCCTGCACAGGATCTGCCTTGAGCAAACCCCAGAGCACAACGGAGCCGTTCTGCTCCAAACGGGAGCAGGAAGGTGGGTGGATTAGGAAATATTTTATATTATGGATTCTTTTTCCACTGAGCCGTGTCACATTCAAGTCCCACCATTGCTTTATGGCCATGTGCCTGTCCCACCCTGTGAGCAGCAGACCTGCTGCTGTCCCTGTGTCCGTGTGTCCATCCGTGTGTCTGAGGCAGGGCTCTGGTCATGCCTGGAGCCACAAGGGGCAGTGCTTGGCAAGGCTCTGCAGTGCCCATGGCTGTGGGATACAGCAGCACTGCCATGTGGGTAATATATTGCCTTTTGGTCCCTGCCGATGGCATCCAGACCTCCCAACCTTTCATAATCCACAAATGGAAAAGTGGCACTTAAAATGAATTTATTCAGGTGGGAGTGCTGTAAAACATGAAAATAAGGCTTTTGACTTGCTGCACCTACACTTGAGTGTCAATGAAAAGCTTTTTATTTGGTTTTAGAGCCAGACTAGCAGAAGTCAATGTGCCTTGTGGTCTGGACCTGTGTGTTATGGGAACCAGACTGGAACAGGGCACGGACAGCGAGGAAGGGATTGGGGTGAAGCTGCCCAGTGAAAAACCAGCAAACCTTCGAGCATCTTAGAGGGGAGAGTTTGCCTGGGGAAGGCTGAAAATGGAAGGGCAGAGATGAGAGAGACAAACCCCCAAATGAAATTCCTTTGGGATCAATAAGTCTTTATTTGCATGCCGTAATTTTTCATCCCTGCTTCGCACAGTGGGATCGCCCGGTGCTCCCTGGCTGCTGCCTCCCTGCTGGGCAGCACAGGAGCATCTCCTGCCAGAGCTTCCAGCTCTGTTCACCCCGAGGGGCTGAGGGTGGAGAGGAGGGAGCAGGGAGTGGTGGCAGGGCAGCGGCAGCAGCGGGCAGGCGCCGCTTGCCTTTGACCACTTATTTGATTTGACGCTGTCCTCAAACACAAGGTCATTTACAGCCTGCCGGGGGCTGCCAGACGAGGAAGCTACCTTGCAAAGGAAGGAACCAGCCCATGCTGTCTAAATATTGTCAATTGTGTGCTGAATGGAGGCCACAGCCTGAGGAACCTCAATAGTAGCTCTTTGTGTCCCCGGCTGCCTCCTGCCAAAGTACTTTCCATAATTAGGAGTAAAACATATTTACATTCCTGCCGTCCTCGGTGCCGGCACATACCTGTACGTGTGTGGGTGTTCACCTACGAGGTGCAAGCATTTATATTCCTGTGCTTTTAGAGTGAGTCTTCCTGCCCGGAGTCATGGGAATGGTGCAGCTACCAATGGAGGTAACTGGGATGTGTGGGACAGTCAGGGGCTGTAATGGTGAGAGCAGGAGTGTAACCCCCACAGAGAGAGATACTGTATTTTGTCCGGGCTGAATGCTCCCTTTTAAAATTCATTGACGTTTGCATGGAAACCAGAAAAATGGGCTTAAGTCAAGAATGCAATAACCTCACTCAAAACTGCTCTCCATGGCAGGCACTCACTTGCTCCCAGCCGCTCTGCTGGCGGGAAGACGAGAGGAGGAGCGGAATGCCGTGCACGGCTGCATGGGAGCGGGGCTAGAATACAGGGGGTGATGCACAACAGCTTTCCCAGGCACGTTTCTCCCCCTGCCTCCGTGATACCTCGCAGCCAGACATTGATTAGTTCAGTTTGGGGGGAAAAGGAGCTGTGCAGGACAACTGGATACTTCGGCAAAGAGATTCCTGAAGCGAGTCCAAGGGAGAACGGGGCGGTCACGTGGCGCTGGCTCTGTGCCCGCTTCCAGCTGCCGAGCTTCATTAGGAGACAGCCAAAATACATTAATTAGTCTTCTAGCATAACTCTCCTGTGCAGGCAGTGCTGTGGCTTTCTCAGGGGCAGAGGAGATGGTCTGTACCTTGTGTGAACGATGGCCGTGATGCAGCCTCTGTGTCAATGTGTGTCCCCTGCCTGAGGCTTCCAGGAGTCCCTCTGGGTGGTGGGATCATACTGGGGAGACCAGGGCAGAGCAGGCAGCCTGCTTTAGGTTTGGGCTTTCCCAAAGTTCAGTGTGGCTTCAGATCTAGGGCTGTTTTGTGTAGGAGGGTGTAGCCAGGTGGGGAACGGTCTCCTCTCCTGAGAGCAGGTGATGGGACAAAAGGAAATGGCCTCAAGGTGCACCAGGGGAAGTTAAGGTCGGATATTGGGGAAAATTTCTGCCCTGAAAGAAGAGTGGAGTCCCCATTCCTGGAGAGATTTAACAGCTGTGTGCATGTGGCACTTGGGGACATGGGTTAGTGGTGGCAGTGCTGGGGAATGGTTGGACTTGATCATAGAGGGCCTTTCCAACCTGAATAATTCTGTGATTTCTTCCATGATTCTGTCTCCATAGGAAGTCTCATCTGGCAGATCTCCCCAATAATGATTTCAGACAAATACCCTAAAATGGCTGCATCTGTGTTCCTCTTGCAGGGCAGCCAGAAGAGACACCCACAAATGTACCGGGGTAATCCCCGCTCCTGTTGCAAAACCACTTGTAAAATTCTGCAGAAATCCAAGGGAAAAGTCGTGCTCAGTCTAATCATGAGTTTACTTTTTCTCCGGAAGCTTTCTGAGCTTTCAGGCACTTAATGGAAACACCAGTGCTCACACTTGGAGGGCAGGCTGGAAAGTTTGCGTGGGCTTGTGTGTGTGCCAGGGACTCGAGTTTTGTCCGTCACAAACCTCTTTCCATTATGCTTTTGTCAGACTTTGCCTCCGTAAAGGGGAATTTGGGCTCTCCATGTCAAAGCCCTCTGCAAATGTTCCCCAAGACCTCTTGTCAGTGCTGTAGTTTGTACAGGAACACCTCCCAGTGCTTGCCCAGGAGTGGGGAAGGCAGTTCTAACACCCCTGCCCTTTGAGGGAAACGTCTGCTATTTGGGATTTCTCATTCTTTCCTCCCTCGGCGTTCCCCGTTCGGGATGCAGGCTCCTGCTCCTGCTCTCTTTAACAGCCTGTTTTTCCTCTAACCACTTCCAGCTCCAAAACCTCTCCACATCTTCTCAATGTAAATACACTTAACTTGCCCAGAGCAGGCTGGGGAGACAGTGGTGACCTTCAGCTGAGAGCAAAGCATTTCAGCCTGACCTACTTTGCTGCAGAGCAGGTTTGGCCGTGGCAGGGCAGCTCTGAGCTCCCTGCCCTGCTCTTGGGGAAGGTTCTTGGGGAGATGGCCCATGAGAGTGGCAGAGCAGGACTTAAGGAGGATGGAAACCTCAGGCCCTGAGTTTTGGGTGATGTTTGGGTAGCTGGGTGCTGGGTTTCTCCCAGCTTTTTATGTTTGCAGCTTTAGATGTTTGATTTTAAATAATCTGCCTTTAAATAATCTGCCACAGGTCAGTAACACAAAATGCCCATCATAAAATACACGTTTTTCATTCACTACCTCATTTTCCCCCCTTTTCTTGCTTTCCTCAAGGCTGGTTGTGTAAGGGAGCAGCTGCAGGAGGAGCCAGGCTGCTGTGGTCCTTCCCAAAGCTCCTTGGCTGCACCAAGAAAAGCCACGGTTGCTTTGTCTCCCTTGTCCTCTGTAAGAACCTCTGGGCATTGCCAGGGCAGCTGTGGCTTTGCCAGGGTGGTGATACCACGTGGCACCACTGAGTGGCTGGTTCTTCTCCCAAATACTTCAGGAGGACAATTCTAAGTGTAGAGTCAGTCCCCAAATCTCCTTGTCCTTTGAGTGTGTGAGTATTTATGGACATATAACACAGCAGCCTGCTGGTGCCAGGAGAGCTGGAGAGGGACTGGGGACAGGGGATGGAGGGACAGGACACAGGGAATGGCTTCCACTGCCAGAGGGCAGGGATAGATGGGATATTGGGAGGAAATTCCTCCCTGGGAGGTGGGCAGGCCCTGGCACAGGGTGCCCAGAGGAGCTGTGGCTGCCCCTGGATCCCTGGCAGTGTCCAAGGCCAGGTTGGAGTAACCTGGCACAGTGGAAGGTGTCCCTGCCCATGGCAGGGGGTAGAATAGATGATCTTTAAGGTCTCTTCCAAGCCAAACCATTCTGTATTTCTATGATTCTAGGAGTGTATTAAGTGAGGATAATTTAATAAACGCACTCTAGGATTGCTCAGCTCTTCAGGTTTTGCCATTTTCTGCAGTACTGGATTCTCAGGAGGGCTGTGAGGTGGCCCCTCTGGAAGTACAATTGTCTTTTGTTAGGGGACATATGTCTTTAAAACCAAATTCTCTCCTTATCTCAAGTTTAAAGTGCAAAATTCCCAGGTTGGAAGCAAGTTAAGATTTCCTGTTCCAGCTGCATCTGCATTCAGTCTTGGAAGCAGATACTTGGCTGTAATTTAAAAAAGAAAAGGAATAGAAATTGATATTGCAGGTAAGAAGGAGCATCTGAGGAAAAAATCCTTTCAGAAGCCCTTAGAGCAGTTTTCAGGATAATTTTCACTTATTTCTGAATAATTCCTCCCACTGGTCACCCATTAGAAATAACAAACCCAAACTCAACCCACGACCCTGCTGATAAACACCGTGGACTTGCTTGGAGCTTATCTAATGCCTGAACATCTGTTCCTCCCTTGCTGAGAGGTTCCCTTGGATGAGTAAATGCAATTCCCTATGCAAAGGTTAAACAAAGTTGAGAGGCTCTGACTGGTGGCCTCGTGCCAGAGTGGCCTGGGCTGCACAAACAGCTTCGCTCTGGAAATGTCCCACTGTGATTCAGGAAGAAGCTCAGGAGGGGAAGAGTCACCCAGCCTAACCCTGGCTGCAGCAAGGTTGGACTGGATGGTCTTAGAGGGCTTTTCCAGCCTTAATGATGCTGTGATTCTGAGCTGTCTACATACTCCAGCATGGAAAGGGTGTTTGGATGAGCACTTTCCCCAGGTCTGAAGAGCTGGTGCTGGTGCTGAGCTCTGCCTGTGCCATCAGCTTCTCATGGGATGGGCTTGGAAGCTGAAGCTGTTCTTGGTAGTTTGTGTGCCCAGGATTATTTACATTTTTGATTATTTAATCCTGTTTGTGTGTTTGGCAGCAGGACCTTTTCTGGCTGGGACAGAGAAGGTGGGGAGGCTGTGGGGTGATCCCAGCACCAGCTCCAGGCACTGCTGGGCTGAGCTGATCCCTGGGGGTCAGGGGGAGGGCAGAGATGCTCCAAGTGACACAGACAGAGCTCCTCCCATGGGATGTCACAGGGTGTGGGGGCTTTGTCACACACCTGTCACCCTGAGGTGGGATCGGGGTGGCCTTTGGATGAAGCATCCCCTCCCCTCCATCCCCCTGGCTTCCCCTGGGAGGAGCACGTTGGGTGCAGCCACACCAGGTCCCTGCAGCCAGAAAGTACCAGGGGGTTGTGCCTGTGCCCCTGAGCTGTCCCCAAGCACCACATCCACACTTTGCCTTCTGTGCCCTTCCCTTTCTGTCTCGGCTCCACATCCCGCAGGAGCATCAAAGAGGAGACCCTGAATAAACCCCCCACTTTATGACATCCCTTCAAAGTGCCTTTTTAAGAGTTCAAAGGACACGAGGACAGGAGGGGATCAAAATCAAAGGAGGATTGGGGGGAGGGAAATTAAAGCCTCAGAGGAACTTTATGGCAAGTTTTGTGTAACACTTTCAATGCCAAAATCACAAGTGTTCCCAGCACTGACTCTTCCCTGGCCTCAGATTCCCTGTTTACCTGCTCTGGTTTCAGAGCAGCTCAGCAGCTCTGGGTAGCTTCAGCCCCCCCCCCAGACACAGGACACCCACAATTTCACTTTTTCATTCTTTTTTTTTTTGAAAGACCAAAACTTCTCATTCTGCTCCTCCAGGCCAAGGGGGAGATGTTTGTTCTGACTGTCTGGAAGTCATGGGGCTGACAGCAGAGCTCACCTTTGAAGAAAAGCTTTTTTTTGTTTGCTTTCAGGAAATGCATCTCTCTCTTCTCTCACTGTCTTCTATGGCAGGACCATTATTTTGTCCGTGCTTGGGACATTCCATTACTGCTGGGGGAAAGGGACTTCTCCTGAGTGAAGACTGTGGGATCTGACTTGAAGCAAGACAAGAGAAGCAAAGCCTCTGAGTGAACACCACAGGTAACATCACAGACTCTGCTTTACAGGGAAGAACTGCAAATCAGTGAGGTTTAAACTGCTTAATATTCAGTTAGCTCTCATAATTTTATCAGTTTCCAGTCGGTTTTTAAACAGAATAGAAAAAAAAGTGATGTACAAAGCAAGGGAAAGAAATCAGGCTGGTTTCAGCTCAGGATCAAACCCTTTATAAGGCTGGACTGAGGTGAGCTGGAACCACGTCCCCATAGGGAGCAGAGTGGGGCAGGAATGAAGCAGGAAAGGACTGGGATGCACATTATGCTTTTTCCAGGTTGTGTTACAATTTGGGGAGCTTTCAGACTTTAAATGTGTCTTTAAATGGAAAGACTGAGAAGATGAACTAATAATCTGAGAAAAGAAAGTGGGTGTTGGTGGAGGGAGGGAAGGCTCAGGCTCAGAGCAGCTGTGCAGTTTCCTTGGGGTTCCTTGAGCCTGTGGCTCTGGTTTGGTGCTCCCACGTTTAAACCATCAGTTAACAAATGCATTTCCTCCACAGGGGGAACTGTTTCCTCATCCCACTGCGTTTCCAGAATCCACAGGGTGTGTTCCTGCAGAAATCCTCAGCCCTCGTCCTGCCCAGGTGAGCTCACCTGCACCAAGTGCTGTTCCCACAAGGGCTTTCCAGGGCTGCTGCTCAGGGAATGGCACAGAACTGTTGCTGAGCTACTTCTCATTAATTCATTCTCCTGGTTTTAATATCCTGAACTACACACCTTGCACTCTGTGCTCTGCTTTAGGCAGGCACCCAAAAATAGTCCAGAACAGTGCAAATAATGGGAGATAAAACTGAGTGAGCTCTGGACTGCAGTGGAGGTCTGGTGCTGTGCTGTGTGGGTGGTGGTCTGGAGGACAGCTACTGCCAAAAAACAAATTAAATTGCTTGTTTTCCACCCAGAGAGGCCCCAGTTTCACTAATTATCACTGCAAAGGACACCTCAAGGTGAAATTCAGTAAGTGGTTAATATATCAGCAAAAAGATAGTTTTATTCCCTGGTAACTCTAAGGGTGAATTTAAGGCATGTGGAGCAACTAATCAGATTGAAGTTCCCGTGGAGACCGTTGCTGGGACCTGTGGGTTTGTTTACAGGAGGGGATTTGCTCGGAGGACAGAGCCTGTAACGGGGGCTCTCTGCATCAATTGGCCCGGAGCTGGCCCGGCTCAGGGAACAGACGGATTTATTTCCCTCGCGGGGCTCCGGGCCACGGAGCGGGGGGGATTTCCTTTCCACACACGCCGTGGGCAGTGGGGACAGGCACAGAGTGCCAGGGCTGTGCCAGGGCTGTGCCAGGGCTGTGGCCGTGCCAGGGCTGTGCCAGGGCTGGGGCCGTGCCAGGGCCGTGCCAGGGCCGTGCCAGGGCCGTGCCAGGGCTGTGCCAGGGCTGGGGCCGTGCCAGGGCCGTGCCAGGTCTGTGCCAGGGCTGGGGCCGTGCTGGCACTGGCCGGTGGGGAGAGGGCACCAGGGGCTCGCCAGCCCCACGGCGGCTCCTCAGCACCCCACAAAGCACGGCTGTTGAAGGCTGGGCAGTGCCCAGGGGGTTGTGAACGTGTCCCCGCGGGAGCTGAGAGCTGGGGATTTCCATCCACCGCACCCAGGAACAGAAAAGGGCTTTTCCGAGCTCCCGTCTCGCTCCGTGCCGGGAGCCGCGCTGGGAGCGCTGCCGGCCCCGGCTGCTGCTCGGCCGGGGGAGAGCCGGGAGCCAGCACAGCGCCAGCGCCCGCGGGAGGTGCCAGGGCTTCCTCCTGCCCCGGGCTGTCGGACAGAGCCGTTCTGTCCTGGAGCAGCGGCCCTGGAGCATCTCCGGCTCCTCTGGGCTCACTCCAGCAGGTCCAGGTCCTGCCCGTGCTGGGGACCCTGGAGCTGGACACTCCAGAGCTGGACACCACGGAGCTGGACACCTCG
>VZRX01013488.1:32500-33952 GCA_013398075.1 Notiomystis cincta | reverse complement strand
CCCCCCCTCTGGATTTGAAGAAGGAGATATAAATCATTGATTTAAAACCAGGGTAATTTAACAAGATTATAGGAGAGGGAAAATCCACTTCCTACCCAAAGTAACAGTCTCTTAGGTCTCTCCACCTACACAAGCCATATGCATCCTCCGAGCTGCCCAAGATCCTCTTTTGTGTTTTTATGGCAGGACTGTGGTGTAATAATTAAAGTCCATATGCAAAGCTTTCTTGGTGGGTCTTTTAATTAGTTTGTAATTGGTCAGAGAGTTGCTGTCCCTCAGCCCTCAGCCTCCTCTCTGTGTTTGGAAAGTCCCAGAGCTGAAGGGATATTCAGAGCTCAGAGGGATGTGATCAGGGGTGGCCTTTCTGTGCCATCTCCCTTTCTAACAAACAGGAGTGAGCTGTGCTTTTCCTTGCAGGGAGAGAAGCTCTGGGATGGGGAGAGCAGAGGGATTTGTGCTGCAGCAGCATGGGTGGGGTGCTGGGTCCGAAGGGCTCTGCATTGGAGCAAAGGGGAGGAGAGAGGGATGGTGAAGGGAATGCTGATCCCTGGCTGGAGCTCTGGTTCCCAGTTGTGGGAAGGCTTCGTGGTGACCCCAGGGGGAGCACAGGATAACAGAGCTCCTCACTCAGAGTCCTGGCACACCTAAACCCAGGCAGTGATTTGGCTTAGTGACACCATCCAAACTCACTTGGTCCTTGCCATGATGTTCCCCCTTCTCCTGAGGGGTCCCAGGTTACCCAGGGCAGGGTGCAGAGGCTGTGTCTGTGTTTCTGAGCCAAATACTGAGTTCCAGAAACAGGTCCAGCCCCAGCTCTCAGTGGCACTGCCACACCTGAGCAGGTATCACACAAAATACCCTCAAAATAACAGGCACCCTGCTCTTGTTATTCCCATTCTCGTTGGGAGTCAGGCCTCTCACCAGGCACAGGGACTGGAGTCAACAGATCTTTTTAATAGATGGAGCAAACCACACATCATCCTTTGATTCTGGGAGCTGGAACTGAAAGCCCAGCTCTTGTAACACAAACAGGGGCGTCACTTGGGCTGTCAGTTCAGCAGGAACATGTCACCAGAAGAGGTGTCCTGGAGCCTGCCTTGCTCCCACTGGCAGCACAGGCTTCCAGTAATGAATTTCCAGTGAAACGTTTTTCTAATTATAGCAAATTATTTTTACAAACATTTTCCTGGGAATAGAGTCTGAAAGTAGAGCCAAAAAGGAGAAGACTGAAATTTAGGTAGTGCCTCAAAAAAAAAAAATTAAAGATGGATTGCAGGCTAGTTGGATTTTATTATCAGGCCAACCTGTAAACTTAAAATAATTGGGTTTTAAGGAACATCACTCCAATATGACCAGTTTGTGTCTTTGAAAATTGGAATGGCTTAGAACAAACCCATCAAACTCAGCTCTTCCCTTCCCTCTCCCCACACGGCCCCAGCTCACCCTGGTGGC
>VZRX01013488.1:0-27500 GCA_013398075.1 Notiomystis cincta | reverse complement strand
GAAGTGTGCCCATAGGAAATGAATGAATAATTCAATAATTTGTAGCTGGTTGGAGAGCTGGAGCACCTCCATGCTTTGGCCAGGGTTTGGAAAGTTGATGAGCAGATGGAATGTTGGGCTGTGTCCTCTTTCATGCCCCTGTAGCTTTGGGAAGCTGGGGGCATTTGGGAGCAGATGCTGGTGGTGACTCTGTGCTGGTGTCCTGTGCTCTCTGACTGGGATGTCTCTCCCAGTAAGGATGGGGGAACTGGGCTGTGCCATGGCTCTGGGCACCAGAGCCAGAGGAGAGGCTTCCTCTCTTTGGTGTGTGCTTGCCAAGACAGCCTGGAGGAGAAAACAGAGCAGGGAATCAAATAGAAAATCCGGATGTTTGGTGGAGGAGGGAAAGCTGGGGCATGGAGTGAAGTCAGCCTGGAAAACTGTGGGGTGTTCTGCAGCCTGAGAGGGAAAAGGGGGGTGACAAGGTCTGGGCCAGTGCCAGAGAACAGGAGGAGGCAGAGACCGTGCAAAGCAGCTGGGAAGAAGCCTTCTTTGCGGGAGGAAATGTTATTATTAGTGCTCAGTTTCCTGGACAAAAGATTCTTGTCTATTTAAATACTCCAGCTTCACGGAGCTGCAGTTCCCCAGACACAATAAAATCTGCCTTTTCTCCCTGTCATTGTCACTTCCCACTGGCAGCAGGTGGTTCAAGCTCCTGTGCTCTGGAGTGGGGCTTTGCAGGCTGCTGTGTGGGCTTGAGCAGGGAGGAGCCCTGGGGACAGGGGGCTTTGTCCCTTGTGCCCCCTCACATCTGCCCACAGAGATGCTGCTCTCTCACAGCAGTGCAGGTGCTGCTCTGAGAGAGATTAAGATCTATTAGATATGAATAAAATCAGCAAAAGCATTAAAAAAATTTAAAAGTTTAAATGTCTTGATAGAAACTACGTGTAAGAAACCTCCTGGGCCGTCCTCAGCCAACCATGGCAGGTTTAAAGCACCAGCAGCAAAATACAGAACCTCACTAATGCCAAATAATCACAACTAATGGATAATTGGAATTATTCTTTCCATCCAGGGATGCACAAAAACCACCCAGGAGTCGGAGCTGCTGTTGTGGGGGAAAGAGAGGAAGAGATCCAGGTTCAGTCAAGGTGATGCTCACACCTGAGCCATCTTTGGTGAGTGAGGTGAGGTGCTGCCCTCGCCCTGGTGTCTCCATGTGATCTTCAGCAGGTCAGGCTCTTTTCCACAGAAAATCCAGATGATTTCCTGTGGTAGGAGAAATACTTTTCCCACCTGTCTTGAAATGTTAAAATCTGACAGCAGTAGTGTGGAATTTTCATTGTAGAATCCTGATTTTGTTTTTCCTGCATTCAGGTAGCTTGAGTTTAATATCAAATCTACCCCTATAACGACAGAAATGGGACTTTTATTCCATAAAAGGATGGGAGATGTCTCACTCTGCTCTTTTCCTGGTTATAATCGTTGCTTGTTTCAAGCCCTGCAAGACTTTGAAAAGTCAGCCTTCCTGAATGTATGACAAATATATCACAGAACCGTGGAATATCCGGTGTTGGAAGGGACCCACAGGGATCATTGAGTCCAACTCCTGGACCTGATATAAATATATATTTATATTGAATTACTACAAAAGTGCAGATGTGCTTAAAGCAGTGTGAGGGAGCCGTGGAGGGGCTCGTGGCTGCCACAGAGGACACACAGGATGCACAGTTGCTAAACCACTAAAAGCACGTCCTGTTCATCTCAGTGGGGAGGGTTTCTGTGCTGGGATTCTGGAAAACTGAGCAGTTCACTCATGGTGAATGAACAAATGCAGCCAACCTGCAGTCGTGCCAGTGAGACACAGACTTTAACCAGAGAGTTCTGGAAGATAACAGCAGCCACTCTTGGAATGTGAAATACTCGGGGATGAGCTGCTGGTGTTTTATAGGTGTGAGTTTGATTTGCTCTTTTGGTCAGGGTAGGTAAAGCTCCAGCTGTGTGTGGCCTCCAGCCTCAGCAGTGATGTGTCAGCCCTAGCAATTAGTATTTTGATTTCTGTGATTGCACTGGTCTGTGCTGGACTTGTGCTTCTGCATCGAGCTCCGTTCATCCCACAGCTCCCAGCTTGTCCCCCATCACCTGGGGGTCCTGCTCCCCTCACCCCCATTTCCTGGGGTCCTGATCTCCTCACCCCATCACCTGGGAGCCNGGTGCCTCCCGCCCTGCAGCCCGGCCCTGCCCAGGAACCCTCTGGCAGCACACCCGGGCTCCCAGCACTCGCTGGGAAAGATCTTCACGCGTGATGATTTCATTGAATCTTGTATTTCTCCTGTTTTGCCTCTCACCCTAAGGACAAACAGCTCGAGGCGAGCACGGTTTCTCTGGGCAATGCTGGCTTGTCCGTCTGTCTGAGGCAATTACTGTGGCTTCCCTGGGGATTATTTTTCAGACCAGGTGTTGACATTTTTCCCTAGCTGGGTGTCAAGCTGTACCTGCGGGGGCGGTTTCGAGCGGCAGAAGCCTAAGGAGAGAGTGCCCTGGGTTAATGAGGTGTTGCAAGACAGCCCAGCTAAATCCAGCATTACACGGTCCAGCTTTCCAGTTTAATTAGAAACCTGCATCTCCCGCTCATGCATTAATTCACTTTTTGACTTGAGTGACAGCCCAGCCTCTCACAGAGAGAGCGACCTCGGTGTTTAAGAAGAGTGTGGGTGTTGTTGGCCGTCCACATCCCCCTGTTTTGCCCAGCCATGGGAATATCCTGCTGGTCCCACCAGAGCAGCTGAGACAGGGTCACCAGCAGTGCTTGGGTCCCTCTCTTGGCCAAGAGGAGCAGCTGGGACCTGCAGGATTAGCAGGATCCACCTTTCCCCTCTATTTCCTTGTGGATCCTGCAGGTGGGGAGCAGCTCTGAAGGGCCATAGGGAAGGTGCAAGGAGCTGGCACATGCTCCTTCCCAGCTATGGCTCCAGCATTGCCATGGCAGCTCCCTGTTTGCCTGGGAGCACTGGGGTTACAGAGGTGCTGTCAGTGCTGGGGAGGAGGTGGGAGCCAGCAAGGGCAGAAGTTCAGGAGTGCAGTAATTAGCAGAGCAATTGTAAAGCGCAGCAATTAATGGCTAATTGCTGCTGCAGAAATATGCAAGGCAGGGTGCCTTTCACTCCTCCCTCCATGCAGGATGGCTGATCCTGGCTTTGCTGGGAGCAGGGAGCACTCGTGTCTTGTCCCTGTCCTTGATGGCAGGACAGGACAAGGGGGAAATGCTTTAAGANTCCCTCACTCCATCACCTGGGAGCCCTGCTCCCCTCACCCCATCACCGGGGTCCTGCTCCCAGCCAAGCCTGACCTCCCCTCTCCTGGGAGGATGAGGGGAAGGCTCTGCCTCCCTGCTCCCGCTTTGCCAGCGGGTAGGGAAGGAGCAACTTTTGAGCAGGGAGTGTGTCCTGAGCCTGGGGGCGCTGAGGGAACTCGGGGCAGGCAGTAGCTGCTGTTGGAGCCGATGGAAGGCTGGGAGGCAGAGGAGTGTCCGGGTAGAGGCTGGGAGCACTCCCTGCCTTCCCTCTGCCTGGGAGAGCAGGAGCTGCCAGCCTGCGGCCAAGGAGCGCCGCCCCCGGGCCCTTTTCTCTCCTTCGGGCTGTGCTGAATGTTCTGTGCAGCTCCGCAGTTCTCCTGCCCCTCCTCAGGCAGGGCTCTGCCTTCCCTCTGCTGGAGCCGAGCTCGCCGGGTCGGAGCCGTGGGAGTGTGGAGATGTGGCTGAGCTGTGCTCTGTCCCCTCGCCTGGGGAGGTGACAGCTGCCACAGCTGCCTGTCCTGGGGCAAGGACAGCATCCAGGGGCTCCTTCCAGGCTGTGGATAAAACCAGGCAGCAGGCTCAGTGCAGCCAAGAACGTGGCCAGCAGCAGAAGCTGAGTGGGAAAACTCGTGCCAGAGCTTGGTAGTAGGAGCCCCTGGGATGAGGGACTTTGTTTGCCCTGCAGAGCAGCTCTGCCCTCCCTGACCCTCTCCCCTGGCCGTGGGGACAGCAGTGGCTCCTGGGTGACTGTGCAGTGCATGTTGGCCCTGGTGATGTGCTGAACCACTCAAGCAAATCATCCTAAAATAGGCTTCATATGTGATGCAGAGGAACCCAAGCAAAACAGAGCCCAGCCAACCCCAAATTTATGCTTGTGGTTACTGAAGCTTGTGAGATCAATTTTTTGTTTACTTAGAACTGATTTCAAAGAGGGTTATTTTTCTTTTCTTTTAATTCTTGTTCTTGATCCTCGGGCTGGGGGATGGTCATGGCACTGCTCCAGCTGGGGCTGAGCATCCTGCTGTCATCATCACAGGGAAGCTCTGTCCCAAAGTGCCCGGAATTAAAGTCCTGGTGAAGTGGGGGAGCGCTGTTACACCCCCAGAACAGGACCCGTGGTCGCTGTTCCGTTGGCACATCCCAGCATCACCCAGGGCATCCTGAGAGAGTCTCTTATTTTCATGACAACAGATCTCAGTGGAGCTTTATTTTTATTTCTAACTTTTGAAAAGATTTAAGCTAGGAAGCGTTAAAAGCACCAGTTCAGTTGGGAAAAAAAAAAGGCAAAAGCAACAAAAAAAAGCCAAGAAACAAAACGCCCCAAAGCCCACAGAGCCTCTGTGGAGCTGGCAGGAGCCCGAGCACAGAATCAGTGCTGGCTGATTCCATCTCTTTGCCATCCCACATGTGGGGTTTACCCCAATGAATGGCAAACCTCGAAAGTCCAAACTGCCGTATTTCAGGACAAACTGTATAGAAAATAAACACGTGGGGTAAATAAAGCAGGGACAGGAAGAGGTGACATCGTGGGACACAGACCTGAGGAGATGCTGCTCACAGCCCCCAGCTCC
Organism: Notiomystis cincta; assembly: GCA_013398075.1. Classification (NCBI taxonomy): domain Eukaryota; kingdom Metazoa; phylum Chordata; class Aves; order Passeriformes; family Notiomystidae; genus Notiomystis; species Notiomystis cincta. Next base: position 22,655 of record VZRX01013488.1, on the reverse strand, counting down.
TGCTGCTGGGGACCCTTCCCAGCCCGGCCAGGGCAGGGGAGCAAAGGAAGCACCCCCTGATGTTCATTTCTCAGGAATCCCGGGCTGTGTGGCCGCCGTTTCAGCAGAGAATTCCTGCAGCCTCAGCGTTTGAACTGGCTGAATCCCTGCGGGGCCGGGGCCAGCAGCTCTGTCCCTTCGGCCGGGATGTGGGGAGCGCGCCCGGGTGCCAAGCCCAGATGGAGCCGCTCCCCGAGCAGACTCCTTCCTCCGGCTCCTTTCATTTCTTCTTTTCTTCTTATTTTCAGCCCTTATCTGCAGACTTGTCCGTGTTACGCGCGGTGTCCCGGCGGTTTGTGTTGGCTTCCTTGGGGTCCCTGTGCCCTGAGGGGACAAGGACAGTGTGGGGACAGGGCCAGGCGGCACAGCCTGCGAGGGACAGAGCCCAGACCGGGGCTTCAGCGCTGGCAGCTTGGGGAAAGAAAACCCATTTGTGTTTTTGAATGGAATCGGCCCTGGGGGAAAATCCTGGAGAGAATGGGGTGGCCGCTGTCGCGTCGTCTGTCCCTGCGGAACCTCTCTGCTCCCGCCCGCGGTTATTGTGCTGCGGAATTGCTTTTGGGCGGTGTTCAGGCAGCAAAGTGGGGCAGAAGCAACTCTCCCGGCTGGTTTAACTCTTCTGGGGGGTGGAATTTCTGGCTGGTTACAGAGGCAGGTGAGCGGGGGAACGGGGTGGGGCAGCGGGGCGGCAGCGCCGGACCGCAGGACCTGGGAATGTGGCAGCACCTGAGAGAGCAGCGAGGGGCACCAGAAAAAGGATTTTACTAAAAACCGTGAGGTTAGAGCCTGCAGTTCAGTGAGGAAAGAGAAGAGGCGGTTTGGGAGGGTTTGGAGGGACAGAATGGAGCAGCTCCTGGCTGGGGGAGCAGGACTGAAGCTGCTCTGCACACGCGGGGACCCATCCCATGGGCACAGAATGAATCAGTGTGTCACAGGCGTCAGGAGGGAGGAAGGTCTGTTCCAGAACCCCAGCCCAGAGCAGGCTGGGGAGCAGAGGCCGTTTAGGAGCCCTGGGAACCCCTCTGCTCTTTGGTGGAGACGGCGTTAATGGCTGGGGCTTAGCGGCGTGCGGCGGGTGCCGGGAGGAGCGGCGGGGCTTTCAACAGCAGGAAATGGTTCGCTCTCTAGATGGGCTTAACACAATGTAAACTGCGCGGTGCACACGCGGAGTCAAAGCCTGATGTGTGCAGGAGCTGAGTTACCCAGCGCAGCAGCGTCAGGGTTTCCTCACGGTGCTGGAGGAGCTAAAACCAAAGCACGGTGTCCGTGTGCCTTTTCCTTCGGACACAGAGCATCTGCAATGGCAGCTGACAGCCTCGTGGACGCCCTTCTCAAGCTCTTTCTAGACAGGTTGTTTGGCTAGAAAAAAAATACGATTTTTTTTGTATTGGGGAAAACCTGTCCAGGTTCTGAAGAGAATTGGTAAAACAGTGTTTTAGTTATAATTCATTACTCAGTGTCTCATTTTGGAGTCGCATTTTTGGCCAGGGTACATCTGGCCAAAGATGCTGTGATAGTGCCCCAAGCCTTCCTCTTGGTTCTCATTTAGGTTAGAAAAGTAATTAAAGGAGGGTAAAAAAAAAGTGACAGAGTTACTGATTCTCTTTCCAAAAGTGAAGGGTTTAGGCCAAACTCCTGCTAGGAAAATAAACAGAATTTCATTTTTTTGTTGCAAGTTCTTCCCATATATTGAATTTCCGTGCTCAGTGACAAGGGGGATCTGCTTGAGTGAGCAGGGATTGGATTCAGATGGCTTTGAGTTGTGCTTGGATTTGCTTTGGAAAGCTGGGGCTGTCCTTGGAGAGCAGGGTTTGGACCTGAGCTTGAGGCCTTGTTCTCTAAGGAGCACAAACCTTGCAGCCTGAGTTATCAAGTTGTAACTTTTATGGCTGTGCCTGGAAATGATTTTCCTGCCCAGCAGTGCTGTGACAAAGCCCTTCCTTCCCCAATTAGGCCAACATTTGCTAATCTGAGCCTAGAAACCCTTTTCAATTGAAGCATATTGCAGAGGTTGGCTCTTCTGGCACATGTGGGTGTGGATGTCCTGCCCATCTTCTCTCCTGCAAGAGAAGGAAACCTATATTGGGATAATTTCTGCAGGAAGCAGTAAATTTGAGGTGGTGGGGCATGTCTGAGCTTGTCCCAAGTGTACCCATCACCAGCACCCTCTGATGTGGGGCTGTGCTGGGCAGGGCTGGGCCCTGGCAGGGGGGTGGGAGATGTTCTGGTGGCCACCACGAGCTCCAGGGCTCCTCTGGGCAGTTGGTGCTGACAGCAGATCTGCCCACATCTGCCCAGGGGAAGTGCTTTGGGAGCCAGGGGGTCGAAGATGCTCTGTGCCACTGGTAAAGCTCCGGAAGGAGGGCAGGGAAGGATGTGAGTGACAGAGGATCCACATCCCGGAAACGCCGCCGTGTCACGGCTCGGGAATTCAGCGGGACAAATGCATCTGCCTGTCCTGCTTAATGTGGGAAGCAGAGTTTCCTGTAGCACCGAGCCAGTGGGGAAGGGAAAACCCTGAGAGCCAGGAAGGGCCAGGGAGAATTAAGCAGGTAAACCCATTAGCAGTGACCACCTCTTTGTGTGGGGATTACACAGAGCTGCTGCTTTTGGATGCTCAGAGTCTCGGGAGGGGTGGGGGCCTCTTGCCTCTCGTGAGGGGCTCGACCCCGGAGCTGGGATTAGCACTTGCCACAAGCTGCCCTCACTAGCCAGAACAAATTGCTGCACGTGCTGAGAGAGCCCAGCCTGCAAGGACCGTGGTGATGCTGTGAGACACAGGTTTGGCAGGCTCTGCTGTGGCAAATCCCTGCGTTCTTCCCGATGGGACCTTCCTCATGGAATTCACTCCTCTTTAACGAACAGATTGACGCTGTTCTACTACCCTGGACAGAGGTTTACCCCAGCCCCCTCCACAGCTTGGGAATTCTTCAGATACTGGCTCTAAAAACGGAGTCATGGCACAAAGGGGAAGAGATGTGCTGTCCCAAGAGCCTGTCTCAGTCAGGACATCCTGCGATGGTTTGGCAGAAGCTCGGGCCAGTGGGGAGGGAGCGCTGGGGTGCAGTGGAGGGTGCTGGGGGAGGGCGTGTGGAGGTGGGGGCACCCCAGTGCCAGGGAGAGCTGCAGGGATGAGCGCTGGCAGGGGCCGGGCTGGGGCTGCGGGGCTCCCTGGGTCCTCGCCGGAGCCTCCGAGGGGACGATGCCGCACGACTCGTGGTGGCCGGCAGAGTCCCGCAGCTCCATCCCGAGACGTGTGTGTCCTCCGGCAGCCTTTCCAAAATGCCAACCGCAGGAAAGCAGCAGAAACCCAAGCTTTCCTTTTGCTTGGATTCCCATCAGTTCCCAGACTTTAATAACAGCCTATTCCAGGCTCCCTCGCTCGGCTTGGTTTGGCTCTTCGGGCCGGGGCCGAGCGCTGTCTCCTGGGCAAAGCAGCCGCGGGGTGAGAGGAAGAGGAGGGAGAAGCCGCGCTGTGGGATGAGCGGCTTTGCCAGGAGCGTGACCCCGCTCTACCCTTCCTGCTCCCCGCGGGGCTCCCGGCCCCACGCGGGGGCTCCCCGGGGTGGGCGCAGCAGCGGCGCAGGGGGGACCCTCCGCGTCCCGGGCGGCTGCAGCTCCTCTCGCTCCGTTTGTGCGCCAGATGCTGAGCCAGATGTTGGCGCTGCCGCGTCCGCCNNNNTGGGGATTATTTTTCAGACCAGGTGTTGACATTTTTCCCTAGCTGGGTGTCAAGCTGTACCTGCGGGGGCGGTTTCGAGCGGCAGAAGCCTAAGGAGAGAGTGCCCTGGGTTAATGAGGTGTTGCAAGACAGCCCAGCTAAATCCAGCATTACACGGTCCAGCTTTCCAGTTTAATTAGAAACCTGCATCTCCCGCTCATGCATTAATTCACTTTTTGACTTGAGTGACAGCCCAGCCTCTCACAGAGAGAGCGACCTCGGTGTTTAAGAAGAGTGTGGGTGTTGTTGGCCGTCCACATCCCCCTGTTTTGCCCAGCCATGGGAATATCCTGCTGGTCCCACCAGAGCAGCTGAGACAGGGTCACCAGCAGTGCTTGGGTCCCTCTCTTGGCCAAGAGGAGCAGCTGGGACCTGCAGGATTAGCAGGATCCACCTTTCCCCTCTATTTCCTTGTGGATCCTGCAGGTGGGGAGCAGCTCTGAAGGGCCATAGGGAAGGTGCAAGGAGCTGGCACATGCTCCTTCCCAGCTATGGCTCCAGCATTGCCATGGCAGCTCCCTGTTTGCCTGGGAGCACTGGGGTTACAGAGGTGCTGTCAGTGCTGGGGAGGAGGTGGGAGCCAGCAAGGGCAGAAGTTCAGGAGTGCAGTAATTAGCAGAGCAATTGTAAAGCGCAGCAATTAATGGCTAATTGCTGCTGCAGAAATATGCAAGGCAGGGTGCCTTTCACTCCTCCCTCCATGCAGGATGGCTGATCCTGGCTTTGCTGGGAGCAGGGAGCACTCGTGTCTTGTCCCTGTCCTTGATGGCAGGACAGGACAAGGGGGAAATGCTTTAAGATGAAGGGTGGTAGATTTAGATTTGATATTAGTGAGAAATTCTTCCCTGTGAGGGTGGTGAGGCCCTGGCACAGGCTTTCCAGAGGAGCTGTGGATTCTCTGGGTGGTGTGGTGTTCTGGTGATGTTCTCACCTGGCAGGAGTGGCTCTTGAGCTGCCCTCGAGCTGCCTGGGAGATCTGCATTGTGCCAGCAGTGGAGAAGCTCAGCCTCACAGAGGGTTTGGGAGCCACCAAGGGGCCTCAGTGCCATTTTTAGGGCCCCATTGAGCCAGACACGGAGGCAGTGGGAGGAATCCCTCTGGGAATGGGTGCAATGCTCTGCCACCCTCGTGCAGCCCCTTGCTGCTGTACACCACACCCTCACACCAGTCACTGCCCCATCCTCACTGGGACCATGCCAAGGTGCCTGGAATTACTTATGCACAACTTGTAGAAGAGACATATTTACTTAATAAATAAATACAAATAACATGTGGCAGGTACTAGCATGAAATACACACTATTGATGTTGTGAGGGAGGCCAAGGAGCTTTGCCTGGTTCAGCTTAACATGCCTGGCTGGCACTTAGCAGGCTGGCCCTGGACAGGGACTGATGGTGCAACCTGGAATTGCTCGAGGGCATGTCAGGAGCTACACACCTAGCTGGATAAATAGATTAACACACAGCATCCAGGGAGCTTTTGCCTTAGAATGCCTGGGGACACAAAGTGTGTGCTTCTCTGGGAACTGGGGTGACCCTCGGGCACATTTCTGGATGCCTGCCTGGGGCAGGTCCTGGGAGCTGCAGCGTGGCACGATGGACACACAGCCAAGGGTCATGGCACACATGGGCACAGAGCTGAGGGTCATGGCACTCATGGGCACAGAACTGAGGGTCATGGCACTCATGGACACACAGCTGAGGGTCATGGCCCAATGGGTACAGAACTGAGGGTCATGGCACACACAGGCACAGGGCTGAGGGTCATGGCACAAGGGACACACAGCCAAGGGTCATGGCACACATGGACACCACACATGGACACACAGCTGAGGGCAGGAGGAGATGGGGCCCCCTGGACCTTTGGAGGGTGTCAGGGCTCGTCCCCTCATCTCTGCAAAGCGTCGTGCAGAGCACAGGGGCTCTGCTTTGGCTAGATTGGGCAAAGCCTTGACCTAAAGCTCGGAGCTCTGACGAGCTCTAAGGAGGCAGCAGCAGTTGGGTTTGGGGATTTGGGGTCCCCTGAGCCCCTGGGCTGGCTCTCAGTCGGCCGAGACAGGCAGTGGCAGGAAGAGGATCGCCTTCTGGCCGTAGTGAGTCCGCGGGCCCAGCTTGCTGTTCCCGTTCTTCTTCAGCCCCACAAACCAGTTCTTGTCCGCGTGCAGTTTGGACACGTAGGTGTTGTAATGGTTTTCCTCGAGCCGTTCCAGGAACAGGCACTCCTCCCCCAGTAACTGCTGAGAGAGAGCCCGGGGAAGGGCAGTGAGCCGGGCGGTGCCGTGGGGATGGGGCCGTTCCTGCCGCGGCAATCCCAGCTCAGCTCTCCCCTCTAAGACACCTCTGAGAGCTCCACACCCCAGTAAAGCTCATATTTAAACTGTGGGGTAGGTGGCCTGGATTTACTCCTCATGGCCATCTCTTTATCAAGGTGTTTGTGACCTGGGAATTTTAATTGGCAGTGACCAGTCAGCCCCAGGCTCCATCAGCTGCTCCTGGCCCTGGCTCCTGCTCTGGCCCTGAGCTGTGTGAGCTGCAGGCTCAGAGCACAGAACGGTTTGGGTTGGAAAGGACCTTAAAGACCATCGAGCTCCAACCCCTTGCCATGGGCAGGGACACTTAGACCAGGTGGCAGCTGCTGCTCCAGGTATGAAACACAATATTTATCAAGCGTCAGGTAGGAAATACAATATTTGTCAGAGGCCGGGCAGTAAACGGCGTTATTTGGTAATTTATTTATTTCCCCCCAAAATAAAGCCAGATGCAGAGTGGCCATGCAGCTGCCAGGATCACAAACAGAGCCCAATTATTGCCTGTGGTTTGCACTACTCAGCTGTGAGATCCCTGCAGCCCTCCCCAGGCCGGGTCCCACGGGAAGCTCCCTCTTACCGAGCCGTAGAGGAGCCCGTTGGTGTCCATGGCCAGGTACTGCCCCGACTGGGTGCTCTTGATGTGCACCACCCCCACGCTCTCTGCACTCAGCTGGAGCTGAACTGGGAGTAACAATAAAACAGCAACAACAGCAGTGAAAGGAACATAGGGAAAGGGGGGAAAAAGAGCCGCCAGGAAGGTTAGTGGGGTGTTTGGCTGAAGCCTGGCTTATAGAGAGTTTAGAGGAAACAGTACAGTGTGTAATACAAATGTCTCCTTGTACCCTCTTCTTCAAAGAAACCCCACAGCCATCCTTTAGGAACCAAAACCCAACTTTTCCCTTATTTTACATCAAAGGAAGAGCAGCCTCTTGGTTACGACACTGGAATGGGACACAGGAGATTGGGGTTTTAATTCTGGCTCTAATTTACAAATTTCTCATGTGGTTTGACAAGACACTTAAGGAGTGACATATGAAGAAGTATTTTGAGAACTGAGCCAGGGGTGGGCAGAGTGCAGATGGCTGCACTGCAAACCCCTGATCCAAAGCATCCCATCCAGCTGTCTGCTGCAGCTGGATTTATCCAGCGTGTTGTAGATGGAGAATGGGGAAATAGAAAAGGCTGTGGCTGCAGTCACAGTGACTTGCAAATTCCAGTTCTTCCCAGTGATCATTCCCATCTCGTAGGCAGCTTTTTTCCTAAGATTTATAACAGCAATATTTAGGTTGGTTGGAATGAAGTATGAACGGATGTCTCGGCTCCAGCTCCTTCCTTCCTGTTTATATTTAATTTATTTATCCTTATTTAGATGAGGTAAAAGGCAATGTTACCTCTTGGCCTGGTGGAACACCCAACCCAGTGAAATCTTTGCTGTAATGGTTCACATTCTTCATTTTTGGCATTTCCTGCTCAGTAAATGATGGCTAATTAGGAAATCGTGTGGGTGCAGGTTTGCAGGAATATATGGCCCCAGTGCATGCCTGGGAATCTGCACTGGGAAAGCCCCAGCCCACCTGAATTCCCTGAGGTGCTGCAGACCAGGGGGAAAAAAGGGAAGTGGGATGAAAATGATGATACTGTCCTGAAAACTGTCCCTGAGAGAGGGGAGTGAGGGTCCCTCCAGCTGCCCATGGGGATGTTGAGTTTTTTGGCCACAGAGGGAGGGAGAAAGGTGGGCCTGGAGGAAGAAGTTGGTGTACTAAATTCTTACAGGTTCTGTTACAGGTCTGTACAGAGGTTTCCTTCCATGGAGTAATGGGATGAAAGCAGGAAAAAGACTTTTTGGAGAGATGAGCATGAGCTTCATCCTGGAGAATCTTCAGTGTCCAGGTAAGTTTTCTTTCCATTCCTTGGTGCAAGCTTGGAATGCCCACGTAAAGAATGTGGGAAGTGGATCCTGATATGGGGCTGGACAACAAAGGCTTAGAGAGAGTGACTCCTTCTGCTCTTCTTCGAGTTCCTCCCTGATTCTGAGGCCATTCAAGAGAAGGATAAGAATTCTTGGTATTTGTCTGGAACAAAACGCACCTGGGCAGTTTGCAGAGCGCTGGCGCAGCTGGAACGGCGCTGTCCCCGCTGGCTTCCCAACAAACCCTGGGTGTTTCTGTGGCTTCTCCCTCCCTGGGGCTGGCAGGTGCCTGTCCCAGCTGGGTGACAATCTCCTGCAGTGCCAGTCATGGTCTGGGCTGCTCCCCTTGCACCAGGGAATGATGCAGAGCAGCTCCATCATTTTCCAGGCGCAGGGGCAGGACCGTGGGCAGCCGCTGGTGTAGAGCAGGGTACCTCTCATCAGGGCTGCTCTGCTGGCACAAAGCCCTTCCAGGAGTTTCCTCTGTAAATATTAGTGTATTCCTATATCCAAGTTTATGAGATCATTTACAGGAGGTTCCTTTCTGGCAGAGGTTTGCAAACATGTGGCCCCAGGCCAGCAGCCAGGGAGGGGAGGTGAGGGCGTGCTGGGATGCAGGAGCTGCCTGCACTCACTGCCCATGTGCAGCCATGGGGACCACTCCAAGGTGATGGATTTGCTCTTCAGAGGGAAAAGGGCTGGGCTGTGTGACAGCATCCATGCTGTGAGACAGCAGCCTGAGGCTGGGGCACAGGGAGTGGGTGCTCATGTCCTTGTGTTCCCCATTTCCCAGGAGATGCCATCTTGATCCTGACCTCACTGATTCCAACTGGAAAATGCTGCAGAGACCCTGCCTGAGCTCATGCCACCTCTCCTGGTGAGTCTATGAGCCCAGTTCTGTGTCTTGCAGATCCTACAGGTCATCACCCTGCCTTTCCCAGGGGGTTGGGGGTTATATGCTGGGTTTATTCCTGGCTGGAGGCTGGAGCTGCACGCTGTGTTTATCCAGCCTCGGGGAGCTCATCCTCCTCCATCCCACAGCACTGCCTCGTGCTGGGGAGGCAGTGTTTGTAATTAAAACTCGGCTCTAAACTGCCTGCCATTAAAACAACAATAGCGAGAGGAAAGGTTAAGTTTGGGGGAGAAGCCACATGTGCGTTTGTGGTTTAAAGAAAATAAAAGTGCTTTTCTTAGCACTTTGTAAGGCTGGCTTGGCTCCTCCCCGCCCTTCCTTCTAACGAGATAGGAGCCTGGCAGGTCCCGGTCGCATTCCAGTAAATGTGCAGGATATGGTGCACCAGAGGTTGCAGCCAAGAGCCGAGGGCAAGAGCCCAGCCCCGCTGCCCAGAGAGCCCTGCAGGAGCTTTGCTGCGCGGCCTGCCCAGCTCTCCTGGGCGTTAAAAAATCCTCTGAAGAGTTTTTGGTAATGCAGGAGTGCAAAAAGCACAAAATTCCCAATGATAGGGAGGACAAGTGGTGGCATCTGCGGGAGCAGCTCCTCCCAGCAGCAGTCCCAGCTGGAGCCTCCAGGGCCCCCGACTCCAGGGATGGGGACCGGCGAGGGGACACACGGCTGATGAGGCTGCAAAGACAGCAGGGAATTCCATGGGATGTGTGGGATGTGTGTGGCTGCCCTGAGCCCTTCCTGCCGGGGCCAGCTCCCCGTGTGACCCGGCCCTGCTGTCTCTGCATCAGGTGAAGCCGGTGCCAGATTTAATACTCGAGGTATCGATATCCTTTACACCTGCACTTTGGCAGCTCTCATACCGCACTTCCCCCGCGCTGTGCACGAGCCACAGGTGCGTTTGGCCCCGGGAGGTGCCTTGTCACACAAACCTGGTCCAGAGCCTGTCTTCCCCAGCTCCTCCCTTCCCAGCTGAGGGAATCTCAGAGCACGGAGCGCCCCGAGAGCCGCGGGCTTTGCTTACTGTGCTCGTCGCTGCGGTCCCTGGTGCCGTCCACGGTGCCGTCCGGGAGGATGCGCAGGAAGTGCCCCCCGTTGCTGCAGTACAGGAGTTTGGGTTTCTTGTAGTTGCCCGGGGGCAGGTTGAACTTTTCGGTCAGGGCAGCGAAGGTGGTGATTTCCCCCTCGGCCATCCCGCAGCCTCTGCCAGGGCCGGGCTGCAAGAGATGTGACAGCAGGGGTGACACCGAGTGCTGGCACACGCTGCTGCTGCCGGGCTTTAAAGGCAGGCGGGGAGGGAGGAGGGGGAGCCCGGGGGTCCCGGCGGCCGGGCTGGCTGGGGACAGGTGATTCACAGCGCTGTGACACAGCCAGGGTGATCCCCGGCGTGGGAGGTGGCGGGGGGCTGTCTCCTCCTGGGTGGGGCTGGGCAGGAGGGACTCTGTCCTTTTAATTTTATCACGGTGAATTCTGTTTTTGTTCTCCTTTCTACTGACGTCCGTGCTAAAATTACACACTCAGAAAACCAGTTTGAAAAACACCCAGTGTCTGATTGGAACCCACAAGAGGCGGGAAGGGAGCCCAGGTAATAACTCTCTCTCCACTATTATAACTCTCAAACACAATTATGACCAGCAATTGCAACACCCACTGCATGTCAGGTAGTAAATATTGCTCATCTCTTGGCACTCTGCAGCTCACCTGGCCCAGGAACACACATGGAAAAGGTCAGGACAGGCATTAGAGGAGGTGGGAGATGAGCAAGGGGCAGGAGCTTTCACTGCCTGGGCTGAGCAGGAGATTTACCCAGACACTGATCAATAGCATATGGAAAATGGGAATTCGGAGTCTAGGATATTCCATGAATGCACCACAGCATTCCAGTGCCTAAAGGGGCTCCAAGAGAGCCGGAGAGGGGCTTTGGACAAGAGTCTGGAGTGACAGGACAAGGGGGAATGGCTTCCACTGCCAGAGAGCAGGGAGAGATGGGATGATGGGAATAAATCCTTCCCTGTGAGGGTGGGCAGGCCCAGGCACAGGGTGCCCAGGGAAGCTGTGGCTGCCCTGGAAGTGTCCAAGGCCAGGCTGGACAGGGCTTGAAGCAGCCTGGTCTAATGAAAGATCACATTGAAACCTCATTTTGCAGGAGACTGTGGTCACAATCCATATTTAAGCAGATGCTGTGCCGAAACCTGAAGGCATCACCAGACCAATAAAAGAAAGATGCTGTGGGTGTTGGAGGCTGAGGAGTGCCATCACAGAAGTGCCATCACAGAAGTGCCATCACAGAAGTGCCACTGCAGATGTGGCATCAGAAGGTGCCACAGGTGGGGACCAGAGTCCCACAGATATTCCAGGTACAGTCATATTTTTAGCCTAGAAACTGCATTTAAAATCTCCCATGAATTCATTCTCTCTTTCATACACAGAGTTCTGTAGTGCTTAAGAGAGAAGTGGATTCATGAACAGGAAAAGACATGGCGCAGAATAAATCTAGATGCAGGAAATTGCTTTAAATGTCATGTATTCCCACAGTTATATTATGGAAAATATTTTATAGTCACTGTTTATGTGTTTATAGATTGTAAAAATGCCTCTTTAGCACTGAGTTGTGCTACTGGTATGTTGGGGTGGAGCCAGCACCACTCTGTGTGGGTTTGGCCTGGGAGATACTGAGGGTGGCAAGTGTACAACACACACTGACACACATGTACATATACAGGGAATCTCTAAACATTTGCCTCTAAATGCTTCAGTATTTAAAAAAACCTGCAAATGCAGCTGCAAGAAGGGGAAACAACTCCTGGAAATGGATCCCAGATGCCTGCAGAGAGTAAAACCCTCTGGAAGGTGGATTGCTGGAAGCTGAAGCCCGGGAGGTAAAGGCTGTGGCTGTTGGTGAAAGCACCCCCATCCACTGCAGCAGCTCTGCCTTTGCTCCCAGCTGCCCCACTGGACACAGGCTGGGGTTTTGGGAGGCACTTTCTGGAGTGCCAACACGGGCCATGAGGTTGGGGATGCAGCCTCAGAAGCTCTGTGGCTCCTGGTGTTTTCCAAAGCGGGTGACAGACCTGCCAAACGCAGACTGGAAATTGTTTTTAACGCCATTGTCAGGTGAAATGAGGAATTTCTTAGAGCCTCTGGTCCCTAAATTACTTTTTCCCTCAAGACATCACACTTTTCATGCAGTAGTGCTGTTTCCTTGCCAACTGCCAGCCTTTCTCTGAGGGAAAGCCCCCAGGTCTGGTCCTCCTCTGAGCTTTAATCAAGGCCAGCAGCACTGGGTAATTTCCTCAAGCCAAAGCTTTTCTTGAACCTTTATCTGAGGGTAAAAGGCACCCAGAAGTCCCCTGGGTTGATGATAGATGGTATTGAGAAGCAAATATCCCAGATCCAAGAGCTCTGCTCAGGATCTCAGCAAACTCTGCAGCCAGCAGGAGTGAGGAGCAGGCTGGATGCTCCCCACAGTCACCTCAGGGTCTGAGGGCATCTCCAGACAGCTTGACCAGAGCAGCTCAACTGGAAACAGCTTCTTCATCATCTCTTTTTCCCTCTAAGGTTGTTTTTGCTATTTTTAGGAAGACTGCAGTGCTTGCCAGCTGCCCTGACTGCCCGAGAGAAGCTCAATGAACACTTTTCCACTCTGTTGTCTCCCTGTGCTAAATACTATCGCTGTTCTCAGACTTTATGGCCCTAGAGTTGTTCCTCTACAAACACCACTCCTCATGGCCCTACCATTATACTTTTGGCAGGAACACGTTAGGTTTTTATGGGAATTAAAAAGCACGAGTGAGAGAGAGAACCTGAACCAAAGACAACATAAAGGGCCTTATTTCTTTGGGTAGAAGCCCAACAATGCTATTAAATAGCTCAAAGCAGAACAGAAAGCTCTCTCAAATATGCAAAGCTGAGACACCACACTCCAGTGGTTATTTGGTGCCCCATGGAGAAAGGAAAATATTCCAAGAGGAGGTTGCTGTCAGAGGGGAACGGCTGCTGCCGAGCACTGACCCCGCAGCAGGACAGGGAGCTGCAGCTGACTTGGAGGCTCTTTGTCCAGGAGCAGCTGTGTTTGTGGCTCCTCTGTCCTCCAGCTCTGTGCACCAGCCTGGCTGTGCTGCCTGGGAGGGCAAACCCCTGAGGTGAATCCCTGGGAGCTGCAGCAGGGCACTGCTCCAGGATAGCCCCAGCTCCATCCGCAGCGTGGGGAGTGAGGGCGCCCAGCTCCTTCTCCTGGATGGAGATGTCAGCGCCCCAAAGGATCAGAAATAATTTCTGAAGGTAAAAAAAGGCTTAAGAGGAGAGTTAAACCTGGATGTTCATTTGATCCAGGCCCTGCTGGGCCGTGGTGGCTGCGCTGTGCTGGCTCCATGCAGCTCCAAGGGAGAGGAGCCCAGCGCGGGGCCGGAATAGCTGTGAAATTCTGAGAAGTTTGGGGTCGGTTCCAAACTTTATCACTGGCCAAACCAGTGGCTTTGATGTGAAATCCCAAACTCTGCAAGCATCTGACTCTGAGCATCGAGGGCTGGTTGTGCTGCCAATATCAGGAGTGAGCCCTGAAATAACAGCACCCGCTGGGAGCCATGGAGGAGTGGGGACCTTTCCTCTCTGCTTTACAGCTGATGCAGACTTCACTACACAGCACTTGTCTGCTGACAAAGGTGGTGTTGATGGAAATGTGGGGCATTCCTAATGGTCCAAAAGATTTTTGCGTGTCAGAATTGCCAGGAGCTTTTGTGGCTTTTTTTTTTATGGCTCCCATGGCACAAATTTAGTGGCCAGCAAAGGCTCAGACCAGGAGAGAGCCAGCTAAGGTGAGCCTTTTCCTTAGGTATAAAATACCTGGCTACTACATGGAGGAAAGCAGAAGAATCTCACCTACTGGGTTAAAACCAGATTGGATTGATTCAAATACATCAAAATTGTCCTTGGCTATGGACACAATGCTTTCTGTGGGGTTGGAAAGAAATGTTCTGAGTGGCCACTGTGATGAAAAGTGCAGTTAATCACAACTGTCATTTAGATGATCAGCTAAAGATCACACAGAGAGCTCCAGAGAGATGAGGAGCTGCTAAACCCAGGAGTGTCCTGGGGTTTTGTCCAACTTCAGTTAATGAGATCAGTGTCTCCTGAACCTGGCTCTGGTGAGTTCAGTGGAAACTCTCCAATTGGTTTCACTTTGGAAAGTGTTGTTTTCTCCATTAAAGCAGAAATCCTGTGTCTTCCAGGACGTGTGACTCAGCTGGGATCAGACAGCATCACCTCCTGATGGGCTCCCTTCCCATTCCCACTGCTGACTGCAGTCACCTGAACAGAACAGTCACTTCCCAGGCAGCTCAGACACTCCACATGGGAATGGAAAGCACTTCCAACAGTAAAATGTTTTTAAGGAATTTCCTGTGGGTTCCTGTGGGCTTTGGGGAGATCTGAGATCTACCTGGGCTTATGGAATAAACATATCTCAGATAAACAGGGATTTTATTCATCATAAGTTTTAGAGAACCATTGCACAGGATAAAGTTCCTCATCCAGGAAAGGATTAGAGACCAGGCAGAGGTTTCCGCACGCTCTGGTTGCTGCAGGAGCAGCTCTGTGGGTCTGGGGTTATCATCAGCAAGGGCTGCCTCCCCTCCCGAGGGCTGGCAGTGCAAGGCACAGCTTGAATTCCTTGGACTGTACATCCTCTTAGAAGGACTTAATAAATCATTAGGCAAAGCATATGATAAATATGTAATAGATCATTCTGGGCAGTCTTGTTTATAGCCAGGTGATTTTATCTCTAGCGATGTGATTAACTGCTTAATGAAATATTTATCAGCCAGGTTTTACCCTTTGCAAGTGGGATATGTTGTATGAAGTGTGACCAAAAGCATAGAAATCGATTTAACTAGTGCCTGCTGTCATCATCTCCTGCTCTCCACCAGAAAACAGCCATTCCACTCAGCCACGCTGGGTTTGTGGCAGGTAAAACAGGGGGGGTGTAAAGCTGGAACTTCAACACTTTCCTGAGTGGGTGTCACCACTGGCCGATGACAAACACGGCAGCACCACGGCGGGGACGGGGTTAACCCATCCCAGTTCCCGCGGGGATGCCCAAGGGGAAGCCCCGTCCCTGCCCGGAGCCAGCTCTGGTTTCTTCAGAGCTCTGAGCCGGGACACGCAGTGCTGCTTCCCGCTGGGACAGCGAGGGCGACATCCCCCCCACCCCGTGGTGTCCGCGGGCAGACAGGAAAACCAAGAGATCCCCCACTTTCTAATTACCTTCCCGCCTCTCCCACCTCCCGCCCACGGCCCTTTGCCAGCCGGTGATTAACTTAATTGCAGTTCCAGCTCCAGGAGCCAACCCGGCCCCAGAGCAGGAGCTTTTCCAGGAAAGTCTTGCCCCTGCGTCCTGTCTGGGTTCGGACCAAGAGCAGGGACACGAACATGAGCGGCACCGGCTGCACACAAATCCCACAAATCCCCAGATCCCACTGCCTCGTGGCCCGGATTTGAGCCCTGTCCCCCAGAGCAAGCCGGGCCCCGCTGGGTGGAAAGGACACCCCGGGCCGAGAATCGCCAAAGCTCAGCCGAGGATGGGCTGGAGGACGCGCTGCTCCCAGGGGCACCTCTGGGCTCTGCAGCGGAGGCACTGCGAGCACCGCGGGCTTCCCGTCCCTCCAGGGCACGGCGGGTCCTGTCTGCCCCTCCCGGGTGCCCTTCCCTCTCCCCGGCTTGTGCCGAGACCCAGCCGAGCATCGTCCCTGCTCCCTCTCAGCGCCTCGTCCCAGCACGGGGAGCGGGCCGGGAGCCACGGGTGGCACCGGTCCCGTCCCTGTCACCCGAGGAGGGCGGCTCTGTGCTGCTGAGCGCTCGGAGTGGCACAGCGGGTGCGGGTACCTTGTTTTGGCTTTGCCGCCTTGTTGGGGCAGGGCCGTGGGCACCTCTCCTCCCTGGATCTGCCTGTGCTTCCCAGGGAAAGGCGCCTGGAGGGAGGGAACCGCTGGGCTGCAGCCGATAAGGGTTGGCTGAAGGGGTTTGTGCTGCTGTGGGTGACTCCCGGGGCAGGGGGCACTCCGTGTGCCCCTCGGCTCCTCTCAGCAGCCCCCAGGCCGGGGGCTCTGCAGTGGGCTCCCCTCCCCTCCCTGCCCGGGACTCTGCCGGGGCCCGCAGGCGGGGGCTCAGCTGGTGACACTCCAGGCGGCTCCCAGGGTCGCCTGCCCCGCCAGCCTCCGCCGTGTCCGTGCGGGCGCTGGGCGCAGCCAGCCCGCAGAGCCGGGCTGTGCCTGCCTGGGCCGGCCCTGCAGCTGTGGCTGCCCCGCACACCCACCCACGGACGGACGGACGGACGGACAGACGGACGGACGGATGACGCCAAATGACAAACTCCAGCCCCAGAAATTCTCTCGGGGCTGTTAACGCAAGGGCTGATCTGGCTCTCCTGTTGCACCATGTCCCGTGTGAGCCCAGCCAAGCCCCTGCTGAGGCCCCGTTCAGGTGCGTGCCTGTCACTGTCCCGCCAGCCCTCGCCTCCCCCTCGGCTCCGGGGTGGGTCCTGCACCTCTGAGGTGGGTCCTGCACCTCCTGGGCTGTGGCTGATGCTCAGGAGGCTGGAATTGGGAGCGAAAAGCAGGAAACCTTGCACGGTGTCAGGCAGCACTTCCTGCAGCTGGCCCTCTGAAGGGTGGCCAAGCCCAGCCGAGGGTTGGCTCCAGCTTCAAAACTGGGATTCGAGTTTGGGTTCAGCCTTTATGCTGTGTCCTTCCCCAGGGAAGCAGAGGATGCTGGAATGGAGGGTTTCATCTCCAGGCCAAGTGAAACCCCACATCCATCCTGGTGGTTAACCATCAGCAGACATCTCATCGCTCAGAAATCCAGCTTCCTCCAGCACAGCCTCGGGCTGGGCTGTTCCAAGGAAAATCACTTGGTTTCTGGGTTCACCATAAGCTCAGCAGTGATTTACTATGAAAATGTGCAGGGAGTTAATGGTGTTCACCCTGCAGTGTTTGTGTAAGGGCCATACAGCTGCTCTTTTTAACATCCAAGTAAGACTGGCTGGAAGAATCCTGTTCTTAATTCTGTTGCCCACTGTCCTATTTTAAATTCAGTCCCAGTACCCCTGGATGCCAACTCCTTTTTTTTCCTCCAAGCTGCCTGAGTAAGGAGCTTAAGCTGTTGCTCAATAACAGTGCGATAAAAGCTTGAGTTAATAATGGCTATTACCGGGAAAATCCTCCAATAAATAATAATTTTCTTATCTGCATGACTTTGGGACTGGAGAAAATGCCTTCCAGTGGAAAGCTGCAGCACGTAGGAGTGTGCAAGGAGTGTTTCAGATGAAAGACCAGAGCTATGCAAGCTCAGGGCTGAATCTTGTTAAGTGCAGATGAGCAGGTCAGCAAAAAAAAACTGGAATTAGTGTGGCTAAGTAGTCACTGGAGTAAACTAAGGAGAGCAGCTGTGCATCTCCACCCCTTGTGGTCTGTAGAGCCAGACAGGTCACTGCTCTGCTCTGTGTTCTCCAGGCACACTGGGGACTTCTCAGCTGTGGCAGTGGGTGGCTCTGGAGGCCACCGAGCTCTGTTTGTCCCCCTCAGCTCTGGCCTGGGAAGGAGCCTGAGTCACTCGGTGGCACCTGCCAGACCCTGGGGAAGGTACAGCCCTGATTCTGCTCCTGCTGCCCCAGACAGGGACACAAGGAGACACCTGTGTCCCTGCAGGGCTGGGCACCTGTTTGGTGCTTGCTGTGACCAGTGTGACCACAGGCTGTGTGGCAGCAGCAGGAGCTGCCACACTGCTCCAAGGAAAACAGAGCCCTGCCTCTGTTTCCATTACAGAACCCTCCGAGGGAAGGGGATGTTTTTGGATGCTCTTCTACCCCTTCTCCTGTCTGTAAACAGCAGAGCACCACAAAGGGCGCAGTGCAGGGCAGAAGGCTGCAATTTCAACAACCTGCTGAAGGTTTCACCCACGCTGGCTATTCCCAGCTCCCCAGTGGGCAGCTCAGAGGCACCGCCACGTTTGCTGTGCCCTGTTTTCACAGCTGCTTTAGGGGAGAGCTGTGGGGCCAGGCTGGCCACAGGGATGCAGCCAAGGATCATGGAATCACAGCATGGTTTGGGTTGGAAGGGCCCTTAAAACTCATCCAGCCTTGGACACTTCCAGGGATCCAGGGGCAGCCACAAAGCAGCATCAGCTGCTGTGATCCATGTTATGATCAAGACAGAAAGATGCCCTGGATTGTCTCAGTGGAAAAAAACCCCAAACTAAACCAAAACCTTTGGAACAACCAGGCAGAGTTTGGGGATCAGCAGTTTCTGTTCCCCCTGCCCAGCCAGGGGTGCCACAACCAGGACCCCAGTGGGGTTTTACCTTCTCCTTACTCGTGAGCTGCACATTCAGCCCTGCACTGGGATCCCCAGGGAGGCAGTGAGCATCCCCTGTGGTTTGTGGAGGATCACATCCACACCAGGGTAGGTGTGAGCTCCAAGATCCCCATTTGGAGTCTGGCAGCCAGTAAATCTTCCAGTCAGTCAGAAGCTTTTGTGAACACCCTGCAGCAATGGGAATTCTAAGGAAGGGGAAGGGAGGGTGTTTTACTTGATGTTAAATACTTGTATTTTATGTCCAAGATTTGACCTTCAATAGAGAATCAAGTATCAAGGGAGATGAAAATTCCTGTGGAAAAAGTACAGAGTTGGGTAGTTTGTGTACAACACTCACATGTCCTGTGGGGCTGTGCAGCTGCTGGAGGAGCAACGATGGATCTGTCTGGAAAAACAAGGAACCTCTCTGGGGAAAACGTGACTGGAGTGGGGCAAAGCAGGGCAGCCTTGGGGTCTGCCAGTCATGGATACAGGAATGGGCCTGTGCCAGGTCTGGGGGGTTTGGAAGTGCACGAGGGGACAGCCCGGTCCCTGTCCTGCTCTGTGGCACTGGGATGCCCACAGTGACTGTCCCAGGCAGTGTGCCAGGCAGAGGGGCAGGGAGCTCCTGTGATCAGCATCGTTTCCAGGGGCTTTATGGCATGCAGAGAGTGCCTGGGATAGGCAAACAGCTCAGCTGTGGAGTTGGTCTTGGGATGCACAGAGCGGGATTTGTCACGGTGAAGATCTCCCCCTCCTGTCTGTCCCGGAGCGAGGAGCAGGAGGGAAACCACTCCCCAGGCTCCTGCTCTTGTTCCAAGCTCGGTGTGCAGCTGGGGGGGCCCTGAGCAGGGGCTGACTCTGCCCCAGGGTGGGTGTGCAGGCTGGGGGAGCTGCCTGCCTGAGCCCCTGGGCTGGGGGTGCCCCGTGGGACCTGCATCCATCAGGGTGGGCAACTGTGCCTCTCAAGGGTCACTGCCAGGCTGGCCCCACCTGGGAGGGCTGGACAGATGTGTGGGTGTGGCACCTGGGGACACGGGTTAGTGGTGGCCCTCGTGGTGCTGGGGGAATGGTTGGACTCGATGATTTGAGAGGGGTTTTCTAAACTAAACAGCTCTTGGGTTCTGTGGTTCTGCAGAAATAGGATCCCTGCACAGGTGAGGGCTGCAGGTGGGACAGGAGGATTTACCAGCCCCAGAGCTGTGGGAAGGAAAGACCCGAGATCAAGGCTGACACCCAGATCTAAATTAAGAGCCAGGAGCAAGGGCAGACTTTGTGAGCACCAGTGGGCTGTGAGTCATGGATGAACTGTGTGTCCAGACTGCTGTGGGCAGTGGGCAAGTCCTCGGGAGGATGGCTCAGGGCAGACACTCCCAAAGAGAGTCTGGAGGGGACAAAAGGGTTTCAGATGCCTTGCCATGAGTCAGTGGTACCTGGGCACAGCAGCCAGCCTGGTTCCCACTCCCTGTGAAACCCCTTTCTGCCCTGTCCTCAGGGACAGCTGCCAGGCTTCGCTGCTGTGGGCTTGGGAATCTGCCTGTGGGATCTCAGCTTGGCCCTTTCCCCAGCAGCCCTCTCAGGCTGGTGCTTTCCCTGGGCAAGGGACAGGCTTTGGAGGGTAGGGAGAGCACAAACAGAAGGGGAAAGGGTTTTTTCTGAGCTCACTTTTGAGTTAAGACCCAGAAGAATGGGGTTTGTTACCTAATTAAAGCAGAGGTCAGGCTTTAAGCTGGACTATGGGTGCGTGTTAATGGTGCTGTGCTGGGGTGAGTGGAACTTTATTTAGGACTGGCTGTGTATTGTCTGTTCCTGAAGGGAATTCCTAAATATTAACCTGGCTCTGTGAGGATCTGTCTCAGATTCTCCAGCAGCTTTAAAGCAACAGATTCTGATGTTGGAAACAAGGGAAGAAATAAGAACTGAACACCAAGTCAGGCACCAGGGGGAGTGGGAGGATTCCTGCATCCACAGCAGAGACTGTGACAAAGCCATTGTGGCTCTCACTGCGCTGGTTTTCAACAAATTCTGCTGCAAAGAGATTTCTATTGTGAGGTTTCTATTTGAGAGACAGACCCAGCCAGGCCTCCAGCCCCCACCATAATCCCTGAGAGCTCTGCACTGCCAGACAGTGGGCAAGGATTCCTAAAATTGCCCCAGCTGTGAGTCAGTGCCCGCTGTGCCCAGGAGGGAGAAGTGCTGGTACCCAGGGGCAGCCTGGGAGGTCAGGGCAGCCTTTACCTCCCTGGAACAGACATTGTTTTTTCCGGAAATATTTACGAAAAGGCTTTGTAAGATCCAGTGCAAGTGCTCATGTGTTTTGAGGGTGATAAAGAATGGGTAAAAAAATGGAGATGGAATAAGCAAGGAAGGCTGAAAGAGAAATGGAGGCTAAAGGTGAGAAGGAATCTGAAAAAGAAGTGGAGTCACAAAGAAAGTAAAGGCTGAGGAGTGCAAGAGAAAAAAAAAGGTTGATCAGAAATAAAAACAAGGACAGAAAAACCAGAGACTGCAAAAGGGTAGAGGGCTAAGAAAGGATGAGGGAGGAAAGAAATGCAGAGGCTGAAAAGGGCAGGAGGCCAAGATAAAGTGGGAGGCCAAAGGAAAAGTAGAGACCAAAAAAAGTGAAGGGTGAAAAAGGGTGGAAGGCTGAAGAGGCACATGAGACACGGGGGAAGGTCTGCCCAGAGAGGGGTCTAAAGTTTAATGGGTTCCTCAGGCAGGATAGGGCTCAGGGGTGATAAGGCAGCACAATGTGCAATTGTTCTCCCTGCCCCGGGCCAGCCCAGCTTCCTCCGTGCCGGGATCTGCAGGAACACAGGCTCTGGCTTTGGGCTGCACAGGGCTCGGGGCTGCCGAGCTCCAGCCAGAGCCAGAGCTCTGCGAGCCCTTTGGATAAACTTTCCTTCCCAGCTCCACCCCAGCCCAGGGGATGAACTCTTCCTCCCGAGCTCCCGAAATGACTTTGGCCTTCCTCCCACTGCTGCGACCTTGATCTTCCTCCCAGCTGAGGCAGCTTCTGGTGCCGCTGGCTCTGGCTCCTCATTCCCCACCAGCTGAGCTGGAGCCCCGCGGCACCCGGGACCCCCGGCTCGGCAGGGACAGGGAGCTCTTGCTGTCGGGGGGACAGGGATGGGGAACTCTTGCTGTCGGGGGGACAGGGAGTTGTTGCTGTCAGGGGGTCAGGGAGCTGTTGCTGCTCTGTCACGAGTTTCCCCTTTGCTGAATGGCCCGAAGGAGCCAAGAGGCTGCAGGTGCTGGCGAGGGAAGGGGCAGTGGGGACATGAGGCCCCGGGGCCATGCGGGCTCTCAGCCTGACACCTGCACCCCCAGCCGGGGAGAGTCGAGCCTGCAGCAGTTCGTGTCTGGTGTCTCTGGTTTGGCTGAGAGCAGCTCACAGCTCAGAGCATGGTGGTGATGAGGGCTTTGGGCTGTCAGGCCCATCAGGATAATCCCTGTGGTGTTATTTCAGTCATAAATCATGGAATCATCACAGACTGGTTTGGGTTGGAAGGGACCTTAAAGCTCATCCAGTTCCACCCCCCTGCCGTGGGCAGGGACACCTCCCACTGGACCAGGTTGTTCCATCCCCTGTCCAACCTGGCCTTAAACACTCCCAGGGATAGGGCATCCCTGATCATATTTAATTGCCCAGAGAAGCTGTGGCTTCCCCAAACCATTCTATGGTTCTGTGATTCATTTATTTTGCAACAAAAATGAACCATTTATAGTGCTGTGTCACTGCAATGATTTTCCTTTTTTTAAAAATTTATTTTTAGTTTGTTTGGTTTGATTTTTTTAATGGCCCATATATTATGTTTTGCCATTTAAAATGTTTGGGGGTTTATATATTTCAATGCAAATTCTGATCTGGGCTTCTTCTTCTGCCCAGAGCTTCAGGTGAATTTGCAGTAATTTGGAGATTGTCATTTGGAATGATGCTCTTGTCACTGAGCCACTCCTCCCTCCCAGGATTTGGGGGCACCTGCAGGGTTTTGGGGGCTTGTCTGGCTGTGGAGAGCAGCACCCTGGCACCCTAAAGCTGTCCCTGGGGAAGGGACCTCCTGCCTCCCACATCCCAGCCCGACCCTGCCCTTCGGAACCTCCCTCTGCCCCCTCGCTCTGACATCCCCTGGGGATCTGTGGGGCGTGTGTGAGCATCCCATAGTGATCCTGGAGCCTCCTGTGGGATCCCTGGGCATGGCAGAGCATCCCGTGGGGAGCCCAGAGCATCCCGTGGGGATCTGTGGAGGTGGCAGAACATCCCCTGGGGATCCGAGGAGCATCTACGAGCATCCCGAGGGGATCTCAGAGCCTCCAGTGGCAATCCGTGCCGTGGGGTATGTATGAGCATCCCGTGGCTCTCCGTGGGGCTGTCAGGGCAGCCCGTGGGGCTCAGCCCCGCGCCTGCCTCGCCCCGGGTGCGGGTCCCG
>VZRX01013485.1:0-42820 GCA_013398075.1 Notiomystis cincta | reverse complement strand
AAAAAAAAAAAAAAAAAACAAAAACACAGGAGAAAAAAGTAAACTTGCAGAATCACAAGTACAAGCTGAGCCTGAGCAGTGAATCTGCTTAAAGACAAGATTTATGAAAAATCCCTTAATGACAGACTGCACAAAATATTTCCTCTTTTTTTGTCATCTCTTGGTTTTACAGACCAGCCTTTTCAATTTTCTCTTTCTCTTTAATTTGGATTTACTAGATTAAGGTGGTAATAAGGAAGTTTTAAAAATGACACGTGCAGGTTGGTTAAGTAACAATTAGAATTGAGAAGAATGTTGGTCTGTGCCCTGAGGGCTCAGGGTTTGCATCCTGCATCCCATCACTTCTCTCTGGCAGCTCCACACTCCCCTCACACCACCCACCCTGGCATTGCCCAGGTGGGGATTGGCAAAGCCCTTTGCTGGGTGTTTGTGTTTTCCACACCAGGGATGCAGCAGGGTCTAACCCTTCCTACCCCCTGCACAGCCCCAGCTCTGCAGGGCTGGGACTCAGGAGAGCACCTGCAGTGGAATAAGAGCAGCTCCTGTGCTGGGAAAGCTGGTGAGGTGTCACTGCTGGGTGACAAAAGCTGTTCCAAAACCTAATAACTCACTTGAGTTAACAGACTCTTTAAAGACAATTCTTTTTTTTTTTCCTATTTTAGAAAGATCTAACACTGACAGCAATACTAAAAATTAGACTTTGGTACTAAAAAGTACTCAGCCATAAAATATTTATCACCTCTCCCAGAGAAAAAACCTGAGATGATGAAATATCTGGGTTTATTCCCATGCATAGTGCAGTGCTGGGCAGGAGGGGATTACCCAGCAGGGAGAAGTGTCTCTGGGAAGGCAGTAGGGAGAAAAGGCCCTGATTTATTTCAGCTCCCCACAATTATATTCATTTTCTAAATGTTTTTGAGACTTGCACTGGCCTGTCATGTTTCCACCTCAGATAGCAGAAGATGATGAGGGTTGTGAGGAAGAGCTGTGTTTTTCATTGCCAGTGAGTCATGGTTTTTATCAGTGTAGAGATAATGATAATTTTGAGCTCAGTGTCTTGAGGAGCTTCATGTAACAAGGCTTCCCTGGAACAGCTTTTAATTTCTTTTTGGTTCTTTAAACTCACAACATCTATAGGGTAGAAATTAAATTCTCTCTGTATTTTATCTTATCCTGCATTTTTCAAATGCAAAGTCAAATGAAAATAACTTGTTTTCAAAATAATTATTTGTAAGACAGAATGAGTGGAAATGAAACCTGAGCAATGCCATAAAACCTTTGGTCACCCAGCCACACTCACAGGAAGGAATCTCCTGACAGGAGGGGACAGCCGGGGGGGTCGGGCTCTGCTCCCAGGGAACAGGGCCAGGAGGAGAGGGAACGGCCTCAGGCTGGGCCAGGGCAGGCTCAGGGTGGGCAGCAGCAGGAATTTCTCCCTGGAAAGGCTGCTCAGGCCTTGGCAGGGGCTGCCCAGGGAGCTCTGGAGTGCCCATCTCTGGAGGTGTCCCAGGAAGGGCTGGAGGTGGCACTCAGAGCTCTGGGCTGGGGACAAGGTGGGGATTGGGCACAGCTGGGACTGGATGGGCTGGGAGGGATTTCCCAGCCTCAGTCATTCTGTGATTGTATTTCTGGGGTGCAGTTCAGTAAATCAAATCAAATCTCCCTGTAGACTGCACAAGCTCTCTCTGATTAAAAGCTTATTCAGTGTTACTCTTTAGTTTCCCATTAAAAAATCCCAGAGATGCTTTTGTAGTGCTGATTCCACGGCACCTTGAAAGTCCCTGTTCTCACTAATTATCCACCCCTCTGCTGCCCCTCGTTGTCCTGCCACTCCCTGACAAGGTCCTGGCTCTGGAGGTCCCTGCATTAAAACTCCATTTGGAGGGCAGTGACTCCAGCTCTGATGTGCAGCCAGAACTGCCCAGACACTCCCTGACACAAGACTCTGCCTTAGCAGCTCATGGGTTTCTCCACTTTAATTGCTCTGAACATTTCCCATTCCATCTTATGTCTGCCTCAGGCTTCTCTTAAACTTCAGCAAAAAATATTCAGCTTTTTTTAGAGAGTAGTTTATGAGGGAAATACACCTTTCTTACCGTGGCAAACTTTGGCATTTTACTGAGATTCTGGAACCCTCTGCTCCACAGTAGTGGCCTGATGTTTTACATAAGTTAATTTATGGAGAAGCTGGTAATGTTACCCAAATGTAGACAAATCTGGAGGTTGTGGAGAATCACAGATAAGATGCTTCAAGAAGAGGTAATATCTAATGCTGCAATTTGAAGCATTCAGAAGCCAGGAGTGGCAGAACTAAGGATAAGCAGCAGCTTTGCCTTGCACAGAGACACTGTGATTACACACCATCCAGCCTTGTATTCCATCATTCAGAAGCCCAGGTGACTGGACTAAGGTTGCATATCTTGCATTTCCCAAGTTCCCAGGCTTTTGTGTTGTTTTTGGCAAACTACCTCACTCTTTTAAACACTGGTTGATTTTGTTTTGTCGTTTGCAATAAAAATAGAGCTGAATACCACCTTTACTTACTTCAAAACACAAATCTAGGATTCTTCTACCTAAACTCTGCTGAAAACACGTAAAGGTTTCATGCTAAAAAAAACCTAAAGCAGATGCTTGATCAAACAAGGTATTGTTGGGGTGGATTGCCTGGGAGGGCTTGTACAGCTGAGTTTAGTAACATCAGGGATCCTGTCTGAGAGCTGTGTTCAGCAGGAGGATCTCTAAATGATTTATGAACAGCTGAATCAATAAGCAACCACTGGTGTTGAAAATGTCTTTTGAAGTGAGGTATCCCAGTCTGCTTTTACAGTGTCTGCCTGGAGTCCAAAATAAGGAAACAGGTTGAAGATTAACATCTCAAAAGGCTCTGGAGGAGTAGGATTTCCTAAAGAAATCTTTCCTAGTCATTTAACCACTATTGCCCCTCAGACAAAGGTTCTGTTGCAAGAAAATTGAAGTGTCATGATAAAGCCATGGGGATTTCAAGAGCTCTGGAATGCAGGAATTTCCAGTCTGCAGCTGAGAAGTGCTGGTTGTGCTGGCACAGATACAATCATGGAATCCCAGAATGGTTTGGGTTGGAAGGGACCTTAAACCCATCCAGCCCCACCCCTGCCATGGGCAGGGACCCCTCCCACTGTGCCAGGCTGCTCCAACACCCAATGTCCAACCTGGCCTTGGGCACTGCCAGGGATGGGAAACATGTGCCAGGGCCTCCCCACTCTCACAGGGGAGAATTTCTTCCCAATTTCTAACCTAAATTTCCCCTCTTTCTTTTGGAACCCAGATGCAAACAGGGTCATTGTCAAGAGGAAATGCCAGCATTTTGAAATGCTGAGATTTTACATCATGTATCATTTTTTTGCTTAGGTTCTGGATAAAGAATGTCCAGCAGAAGCCCCACTAAGATTATGAGAATGCCAAGAAAACTTCCTTTGCTGTTTCCCATTTAGAAATGCCACAGATGCTGGCAGGGAACTGCAGGGGCTCTTTGAGATACAGGAGCAGGCTGAGAACGTTGTCCCCAGAGCCAAGGACTCCTCACAAACACAGTGGTGCAACAAGTTCTGAGCAAATCAGTGGAAATCCAAGGCTTTGGGGCTCATTGGTGAAGAGAAGAAATCTGATGTTTCTAACTTCAGTGAAGGGTCCAAGAGCTGCTGGCTTCATTGTCACAAACATGAGGAAAAGGCTCTTCAGCTTGCAAGATTGTTAATGTAAAACCAGAGTCAGATTCCCAGGATTCTGGGCTACGAGCCCGAGGACTAAGAGCCTCTGGCAACCATTATCACAATTTTATCCCTTAGCTGTAAGTTTTGAGGAAAGGAACAGCGAGATCTACCAATGCACACCTCTATCCAGAGCAACCAAAGTCAGAAACTGGGAGTCTTGATGTTCTGCTAAGAACACACATAAAACTTGCTACCAGAAGTTGTATCACTCCACCACCAAAAGTGACAGAATAGCAGCCTCACAGAGCTAGCAAATCTGTCAAAAAGTCATGGGGTTTAACCACTAAATTGTGACAGACATCCTCCAAACCATTTTATGAAGAAACCTGCTGAGTGAAAATCCCTGACCCCACCACGACAATTCTGTTCAAAGCCAGAGGAAGTGCCAGGTATGGGAATGGATGGAATTTCGCTGAACTGTCAGCTTCACAGATTAAAGATTTCCTCTGAATTCTGTTTTTGAGGGGGAGATAGCACCAGACATCTGGCTGAATTTTAACATTTCTTAAGAGAGACTTGACAAGACAACAGACTCACAGTTAATGAATTCAAAGCTCCATGAATATAGAACAGCTCCAGCTCTGCGAGGATGAGCGGTACCTCCCGAGAGCTCACCTACAGAGCAGGGATTCTTTATTTTGTCAGGAAGGCTACTCAGCTATGTCACCAGAAAGGATCAGCTGATTTCCTTTGGGATCAGAACTGCTTCAGAAAAGCTCTGCCTAGTTAGGATAAAACACACCAAAAACATAAGCAAGTAACATAAGGCTGATTATCTTCCCTTTCAAAGAAGTTTCCAATTCCTCATGACATGTCACTGATGGATGCAGAGTTTTTAAAAGACCCTGTGGCAAGAATGAAAGCACTCAGAGGATAAGAGAAAAGGAAAAGCTCATCATAGCTTGCAGAGGGAAAAATGCTGGCACACAAAGAAGGGCCTTTGACTCAATGTCTGATCAAACAATTCCAAATGGCAGATGGATCCCTGAAAACAGGAGTTCTGTGCTGCCAGCGAGTGCTTTTGCACTAGGACCTGGAAACAACAGGAAATAAACCAGGAGAGCTCAAAATGTCACGGCTAATGTAGACACATGTTGTAATTAGGCTGCATCAGCATTACCATAAATATTCCCTCTGGTATTTAAACCGTTCGCTGCGGCCACACTGACTCACCTTGCCATGAGCATTCCACAGGCTGGCACAAATATCTGTGGGAAGCAATTCAGAGCCATAGGAACAAACCTCCATCTGCCTGGGTACATTCCCTGCCCCGTCCACAGGGTCAGACTCTGCTAAGGACCAGTGCAACCGTGCCCAGTGTGGCACAGACATCCCCTCCTGGGCTCTGCCACTGGCACCGAGGGCACAACCCAACCACTGCTGGTGCTCAGGCAGGAGCCAGAGCCTGCTGGGCACTGCTCTCACAAAGTACCCCTGGAAAACTAATTTGGAACCAGTGCAGCAAATTAATTGATGTGGTAAACAGGGATTTTGGTGATTTTTTGACAAAAATGGCAATACTGTTCATAGCATGGCAGTGTTTAGGACATCAGCTAGAGAAGCATTCTCCATCCCTCCTTTCAGAACATGGAAAATGGGAAGGGGAGCACCTGGAATACTATTAATTGTCTTCCCTCCAGCTGTGAAAGCAGGGACTTCCACCCTGCTGGTCTATTCTGGACAGCAATGGGTTACACAGGGAGTGAAGGGAGAACCAGACAGAGATGTCCTGTCCCCAAAGGTTTAAGCTCCTCTGTGTGCACACATCCCTTCACAATGAAAAAATAAAGCAGGAGCTGTCAACAAGATTATTTTAGAGGAAATCAGATAGCAAAGCGTGAGTAATTACTTCACTAAATCAAGTAATCTCTTTAATCTTGAAAGGAAATTTCAAACCTGCCTTTCTGCAAGCTTTATTTCCGTTTCCATACTCAATTTAGGTGTAAAAAGTATTGGGTTTTATTTTTAAGAAATGCATAGAAGGACTGAACTCCAAAGACCGTGTCTTGTTGGGTGTGAAGAAATTATTTAAGACAAATTATAGTGCTGTCACACTCATACCTCATGCTTTAAAATAAATCTTGTCATCTAATTATACAAGGGCTTGAGTTTGTTTAACAAATTTCTCAGAGGTATTTGTGTGGCACTCCATCTTCCCTCGCCTCTGATTACAGCCTATCATTTCAGCCTTTGCCTCCTGCAGCTCTCAGTGTCTCCTTGTGGTGTGTAACAGGTTGCATTTATCACATCTCCTCAGCTGGGCTAAACCAGATAAAACCGTGAAGCCTCAGCACAGCCCTTGGCAAATCACAATTCAGGAATTATTTAAACACAAAGGCTCCCCAAAATGGGATTTCTGCTCCCACACTAACAACTTTCACAGCGGGAAACTGGGACTCTGAAAGCAGTTTTGATGTCCCACCCACAGGTCTACTGAGAAAATTAAGGGAAGAGGAAAATTCCCCTTGTGTTCCAATTCCCATGAGATATTATCAACATGTCAGGGCAAACTTGACTAGAATCAGCCAAATCATGATAATTATTTCCAAAAAAATATAGTCTGCAAAAGACTGTCTCTTCCCTTCTTGCTTGTCAATGATAAATTGTGAATTATTCAAGAGAGTCCTCACTGAGGCAACAGGAGGGGCAAGGAACTGTGATCAGATGAAAATTAAGTTAAGCACAGCTCCCTAGGAAGTGTTTAACCAACTTACTATTTTGTATTGGAGGGACTTCACTGAGCAGGACATTGAAGACAAATGCAAAGGACCCAACCTCCAGTCTCCAGAGGGAATGTGAAGCCCTTCAGGAGGCTGCCAAGGCTCTGGGTGACGAGGCCTGGCTTGGAAAGATGACACCTCACAAATGCTTTTTACTGCAAGCCAAGAAGAGCATTTCTGCCTTAATCACGTGCTCACCACAACTGGCTCCTCAGTGCCCTGTGAACACCTGCTCACACACCCAGGGCTGGGAGGCTGCACAGATCTCCTGGAAACGGCTCCAGAGGTGTTCTCCTTTCCAGGTGTTGATAATTCAGGTTGTTCCCAGTTCTCTGACCAATCTCTGGAGATCCAGCTCACCCCAGTGGTGGTCCAGGAGATGCTGTGCCATAGCTTGGCTCATGTGCTCGCCTCTGTGTTAAGCTATGGTTCACATTAACAAGCTGCTAAATTCAATTTTGATGCAGTTTTGAGGCCTCTCCTCAAAATCAAATGCAAATATGCCCATTTCATTAACCAGTTAGGAACATTTTAGCTCATATGGAAGGCAACAGCAGTTTTTTAAAAGTCAATTATATTTGCTTTTTCCCTCAGTATTTCTGTCTGCTTCTCTTCCCTTCAGTGGAAGAACTGCAGCTGCTGCATCACTTCTTTCAAAGGGCTATGGCACATCCCTATTATTGGACATATTCTGCAGGTATCTCACTCACCTGATTGCATTCAAGAACATCACTGTTGAATTCTGCAGTTCATTTCATCAGGAACAAACTGAACTCCAGTTTTAGTTCTTTGCTATGGGGTTTCCAATACTGAAATTTAAATTGAAACTTGAAAAAGAAGGGGGAATATCCCAGTCCCACTTACTTAGCTGACAATTTAGTATTTCCATCAAAATTAGATTTTGATGCATATATTCATCCTTTCTACTAATACAGGATCTAATTCAAGATCTTTTAAAACACCACATTTATTCCTACACTACCCCAGAATCAGCAGTAACTGTGAATTTTACTTATCATAGTAATTGTTAGAATTGGTTCTTAGCATGAAAAGAGAGTAAATAAAATTCCTAAGCAGCAAGCCTTACCCTACTATTTCAGGAATTTTGAACAAAAAAATTTTTTTTTTAAAAAAAGCTGGAAAGAATTTGTGTTTTTTTCAACCATCAATCATTCCTCAGTAAATTTCTTTCGTTTTTGAAGAAGAATTTCCACCAAAGTCCATCTCCATCTTCAGGAGTGAAAGCCCTTTCAGAACAAGAAAGATTTGCCTTTCCCCTTTCTGCTCCCTGCCCCTCCAAGAGACATTCTTGTTGTTGGCAGTGATGAAAGAAGCTATTTGCTTGTGACAAGAACAAGAAAATCTCTCTGATGAAAAGCCAGGCAGCTTTTCTGTTTGTTTCTCGATTAAATCAATAAAACCCAAAATATGCCAGTCTCACTTTCCATTTGGAAATGCATCGGACAGCCCCAGGGCAGAGTGTTATTCCTTCATTATTCTCTCTACCAGTCTTCAAATAATGCTATTTGGGATCAATGATCACCTCAGACATGCTAATATAAGCCAAATTTTTTCCATAATAATTGGCATGCTGCTATTTAGTGCATTATAAATGGCTGTATAAATTAATCACAGATCCTTAGAGTGACTATGTGCACTGCAATTTGTCTTTACAGAGTTACTACTGTCAGATCAAGTTTTTATCTAGTCTTAATTTTAAGCATTTAATTACATTAGTATTCACACTATAAAACATACAAAGAGGTCTCAATTATCATTGCCCTTCATGAAATGAATTAATTTAAGTCACCAACCAACTCTCCTGTAGAAAAGAATGTTCAAGGAATCACTGTTTAGCTCATGGACTATTTGGTGTTTTCTTCCTGTCTAAATGAAATATCCTCACTGTACCTCTACTGGAGTGCACAAAATGTCCATTTATCATTGTGCTTTTCATCAGCTCTAAGTCAGAGGAGTGACCCTTCATCTACTACTCCATTTAAATGGCACTGAAGCTTTTTGGGGGATTCTGTCCCATCAGTAATGGTACAGATCCTGAAAATGAAACCTGTAAAAACAACTCTGGCCTTCACATTTTGCTGAATTACCCCTTAAAAGGAACCTTTTCTCAAATTATTGCCCTCTGTGTTTCAGCACATTTCACTTCCAGAAGCTGTACCCATGATGGGGAAAAAAAAAGGGATGCTTGTTCTGCATCAGCCCAGGGTTAGGAGATGCTGAATTTTCTAAGGGGGATAATGTCTGAGTTGAGGAAGGAATAAAAATAAACTTCCTTCCCTCGTGCAAGAAAGGAGCAGGGATGAGTTTCTAAGGGCAAGAGGGAAAGTTGTGCTCGAGCAAACAGAACTGGTGGAATGTGTGCAGGAAGGGATTCAGGGAGTGCAAAGAAAGGCCAGAACCTGGAGCTGGCCAGGTGGCAGCAGAGCCTCACACACTGGCAGGGAAGCCAAGAAACAATCTTGGCAGAGAGGGGCTGAGAAAGGAAAGAGGATAGAAAAGGATTAATAATTCAAAGCTGGCTTACAGTGGCTTAATCTCCATGCCCAACACACAGATAGAAGCAGTGAACAGGGGTGGCTCAGACGAGATCCCTGTGCCAGGCACAGAGAGCACTTGTCAGGTCCTGCAGGGTGGGGCATTCCCTGGGCCTTGGGCAGCTCAGAGAGAGGATTATCCAGTGAACAGCAAGGTTTGGTCACCAGCAGGCTCTGCACCACAGACACCCAGCTCAGCCTCCTCCAAGGAGAGCAAACCTGGCACCACCCAGCTGGAAACCCCCTCTGGATGGTGCCCCACGAGCAGGAGGGCTCTGAGCCAGGGCAGCCTCACCTGAGGATGTGGCAGCTTTCCTCCTTGGCAGGTGGAAGAAATGAATGTTCAGCCAGCTCTCTGCTCCCCA
The DNA here is from genome assembly GCA_013398075.1 of Notiomystis cincta. Taxonomy (NCBI): domain Eukaryota; kingdom Metazoa; phylum Chordata; class Aves; order Passeriformes; family Notiomystidae; genus Notiomystis; species Notiomystis cincta. The sequence continues at coordinate 33,431 of VZRX01013485.1, read as the reverse complement.
TAGCTGATGTTTTCTCTCAGTATCCTGTGGGTAATCCAGGTGTCCCCACATGAAATGGACCTGCCTGACATTGAGCTGAAGTTACAGGTATCTTCTGTAGTCCAGAGGATGATGTGAACCTGATCCATATTCTGTAGGCCAAATTTATATTCTGCTGGCCAAAGGATTCACTGTGTGGTGATGCATAAGAAAATGAGACTCCTGCAGGTGTCCCAAGTGATAACAATCTCCAGCCTCAGCGCCAAAACCTCTTGGAAGTTTCAGAGGTAGCTGCTGAATTACTACAGAAGTCATTATAATCACAGCTTTGCTGTTAGCCTTCAAGAATTTTCAACCCAAGCAAACTAGAAATTCAAGGGAAAACAGCAAAAACGAGCTCAAAAATGAAGCAGTTGAGAAGTATGTCTCAAATTATCTAATTTTTTAACTGAGCTAAGTAATTTCCTCGCTTCCCATTGTTCACATGCCCTAGCCAGCCATAAGAATGACATAAAAAGAAAGTATCTTCTAGCCATAAACTCCTTCCACAGTTAAGTTCTGAAAAGAAAATATGTATACTAATTATCTCATCATTAAGTTACTAATTATATTGAAAAAAAATGCAACACATTGATTTTCTTTTTTTCCTTTGCCCTTGGGGAAAAAGTTTGTATGTAATTATCAGTTTCCCTAACTCTTCACTTGCCCTTTTGTTTTCATAATGGGAGAAACTCTTTCATCTGTCTGCAAAATTGTATCTCAACGAGACAGGCTGGAGGAAATCTGAAACCCAGGGATGGCTCAGGGCTCTGAAGAAAACAGGCAATATCCATCCCTAACCTCCTCCTGACCTACCCCTGGCCTTAGACAAACAAGTTAAACATTCAATTAGTAGAAAAGAAATGAATGTGCTGTTTATTAATGTGGAGGAGGAAATGCAGTGCTGTGCATATTAATTGACCTGATGTGCCACGCAGCATCTGAACTCCTCCTGCATAAATGCCATCCTGTCCCAGAAACTCGGTCCTGAGAGGCAACTCCATGGCCAAATGTCCTGCCCACAGGTCTGTGCACATTTGCATTGTGTGGAGGAAATGTGGAATTAATGATTTCTCCATTTCAGCATGTCCTGGACCCTGTTTGTTTATCACAGATTGAACTCCCCCACTCCTGGATACCCATTCACTGTAACTTGCTTCCCATGCTGTCTCTCTTCCCATTCTCCCTCACTCCCTGCTCTTTGCTTTGATCTTTAACTTCCATCTCTCTTCTGATTTACACCTGTATTTACAACCTCTCTGTTCCAACCAAGCCTCTGGAGCCCCTGCCCACGGAGCTGCCCGTGGCTCTGCACTGCCCTCGGCTGCTCGGGATAAACCCACCCGAGCTGCTCCATCCCTGGCACGGGCTGGTGTCCCCAGGAGTGACACAGAGGGCTGGGAGCAGTGGCACTCAGTGCCTGGGACAGGTGTGGTTTGAGGCACAGTTGGCACCACTGGAATTCCTGTCTGTCCCTGATTCCCTGGTCTGATCCTGTTCAGGATCCTCGCCCGGGGCGTGGGGAGAGCACAGCCACCAGCAGTTTGTGGTGGAGCCAGGCTGGGGCAGAGAGACTCAGCAAAGGGGCTGACAGGGATCTTGGGAAGTTCAAAGTTTGCCCCCTTCTCCTCTCCACTGCAAGACTGGCAACATAAACTCAGTGGATTCTATACAAAAAAATAACCCATAGAAAACCCTACACAAAAATTTTCACTCCAAAGAACGGAACAAACTAAAACTTTGGTAACTGCCATGTGAGTCCCTTGGCATTCTGGCAGCAGTGCTTCGGGACTGCTCAATAAAATATGGATATTCCTGATTTGTTATTCCACTGTCTGACCTTGAGAATATGTGATCACCACCCATCCCCACAGTCTGCACAGAAATCCTCATCCAATCTGTTGTGCACTGTTGAAGTTAAGAAGTTGAAGCTCAGACTGGTTAATTAGATGGATGAAAGGATGGGACACAGAAATCTAAACTCGATAGAATTCATTTCTGGAGACAAAGAGGTCAAGTGTGCATTATACTCGAGAGCTTTCCTGGGTATTTATTCAGTGCTGAAGCTTTAGTGGGTAGGCAGCAACATCCATTGCAGTGACATCCTAGGAAATGCAGGTACTTCTGGAATTACACCACAATTTACATTGGACAAAAGACAGTTTTAACACAAATAGTTCTGTCACATGGTTGGAATTCCAAGTATCTGTCAGCATGAAAGAGAAGCTGAATGAACAATATGCATTTCTTCTTTTGGCCTCCAATCAGAATTGAAAAGCTAATCCTGTCCTGCTGGTAACTGGCATTTGAGCCATCCCACTTGTTTTCACACAGACAAGATGTAGACTGGGCTTGGAGCCCCATTTCATGAATTCTTCTCAGTTTTAGACTCAAAGAGAGCTCAGGAGCTCTACCTAAAAAAGTGAGAGTTCTCTTAGGGTTTGGATGACACCCCCCGCCCCATTCCTTCAGGAGAGTGAGGAAGAACACAAATCTGACTCCAAGAAGTAAAATGCATTCATGTATTGACATGAACAGCGTTCACAGCAAATAGGGGATCTTCTTGCCCTGACAGACAAGTAATAACATTGTGTTTGTTCTTTCCTGCTGTCTCTAGGTGTTCTTTGTATGTGGGATCAGGCCAGGTTTCACTGCATCACCCTCCTATCAACACTGGGCTCTTTTGACAAAGATGCTTCTCTTCCTCTGAGCCATAAATGGCTTTGTTTCAGATGTTTCAGCTGCAGAACAGCATCATCCCAGACCCCCAGCTGCATGTTTCCCTGCAGTGCTGTAACATGCAGCCACTGATTTCACTGCTTTGTCTCTAATTCACATTCCCTTTGGGAGGAAGGCCTGAGGACTCTTTTTTTGTGAGAACAGATTGTATTAGCTAAATCTGGGGTTTTCCCCAGAAGACAGAAAAAGCACTGTGGGTGGTTTTGTGTAACTGGCTCATGTTAAGATCATTTTTCTTATGAAGTTCCACTGTGGCAGAGAAGTTGAGTGGCCTTGCCTTGAGTTTAGAGACAATGATGGCTCACCCAGAAGTGTAGTAGCACACTGGGGTTGGTGGGGAGCTTCTCAGGGAATCCCAGCACACAATTTAAATCCATAAAACCCGAGGTTCACTGGTTCCAGTGCTCATGCTATCACTTGTTCCTGTTATTAATTTTCCCACTGGCACTCACTCCAGTGTAGTTTCGTGGCTGCACAAGATGTGTTTCATCCATAGCCAAGCTGTGAGGAAGTTAAGACCATCTCATGTTCATGTCAAGACCATTTTTCTTATGAAGTTCTGCTGTTGTAGAGAAGTTGAATGGTCTTGCCTTGAGTTTAGAGGCAATGATGGCTCACCCAGAAGTGTAGTAGCACACTGGGGTTGGTGGGGAGCTTCAGAGAGAGTTTGTGACAATGAGCAGGAACAGGGAGCTTCAGCAGATCCAAATGTGCCACATCTCAACTTGACATTGCATTTGTTTGTATAAATCACTGTGGAGGATGGCTGAGCACTCAAGGTAAAGCAACACTTCGATTATCACACTCTGAAATCCTGAGTAAGAGTAATCAAATTGTCTAAATAATGTGAAGCAGTCTTATTTGCTGCTCCCCTACAGCAATTACAGTGCCTGGTTGGTAATTTTCTCAATGTAGAAACCTCACAAGCAACAAAAATCTTTTGTGTTTTTTCATAACAAAAGCAGACATGGAAAGATAACAATAGGTATTTTAAAACAAAACTTATTTTCAGGAATATTTATATGCTGTCTGTTATCAACACCTCTTATTTTTCAGAATATCACAAAGCTAAGTACTAAAACACAAGGGATTATTGTGTGATTATTGTCAGAGCATTTTATTGCTATCTCTTCTCTTGAGCAAAGTTACAGTTTGGGAAAATAAGATGGGACAGAAAGATGGAACTTCTTTTGCCTCATAGCAAAATTGACTTTAGTGGAAATGCATTTTTATCTATGTGATACCAAAAAATAAGGAATAAATAGAAAGTTGAGGTTTTCACAGCTTGGCTATGGATGAAACACATCTTGTGCAGCCACGAAACTACACTGGAGTGAGTGCCAGTGGGAAAATTAATAACAGGAACAAGTGATAGCATGAGCACTGGAACCAGTGAACCTCGGGTTTTATGGATTTAAATTGTGTGCTGGGATTCTCTGGAGTTTAATAAAGCAGAAGCTTGGCTTGCTGGTCTGGAGCCTTGCCTGCTTCAGCCCTTCCCTCCACGGTGCCATCCAACAGCCTCAGCTACTCCCAGTCTGCATCTGGGACATCTCTGGAACCTGGCATTCCTTACAACCTTATTTTCTTAGATTTAGCTCGAGTTAGCCAAGTGGATACCCAGCCCTCTCTATCCTCTATGACCTTTGCAAAGCCTTCCAAAGAGCTTCACAGGCAGCCAGAGAAAGTTTCATTAGATGCCAAAGACTTTTTTGATGAATGTGATGGCACAGTTGCCCTCTCTCATGAAAAATGGGCAAAACCAGTTCTTGTTATCTGAAAGAAAACCAGCTGTTGGAGCTGAATGACTTCAGAAGACTTGTTTTATAATTCAAAACCAACACAGGAAGTTTTAATTAACTGCAAGGAGGGGGAAATTGCCATAAGGGACTCAGAGAGGCTGTGGAGTGTCCATCCCTGGAGTTACCAAAACATGACTGGAGAAGCCCCAAGCAACCTCTTCTGGCTGGGCTCACTTTTAGTTAGTCTGGTGACCTCTGGAGTGCCCTACCAAACTAAGGGATGCCACCAGCTGAAGGGCCCCACACTCGGGGGGAGACACTGATGCTGAAGAAGCAAGGCTGGAAGTTGCCTGCCAGGATCATCCCCCAGCTGAAGGAGCTGCCATAACCTTGTGCCCCAGGAAACATCAGCCCTCCCAAAGCTGCTTCAGCCTTTTCTTGCACTGCTGNTATTTTCAGGAATATTTATATGCTGTCTGTTATCAACACCTCTTATTTTTCAGAATATCACAAAGCTAAGTACTAAAACACAAGGGATTATTGTGTGATTATTGTCAGAGCATTTTATTGCTATCTCTTCTCTTGAGCAAAGTTACAGTTTGGGAAAATAAGATGGGACAGAAAGATGGAACTTCTTTTGCCTCATAGCAAAATTGACTTTAGTGGAAATGCATTTTTATCTATGTGATACCAAAAAATAAGGAATAAATAGAAAGTTGAGGTTTTCACAGCTTGGCTATGGATGAAACACATCTTGTGCAGCCACGAAACTACACTGGAGTGAGTGCCAGTGGGAAAATTAATAACAGGAACAAGTGATAGCATGAGCACTGGAACCAGTGAACCTCGGGTTTTATGGATTTAAATTGTGTGCTGGGATTCTCTGGAGTTTAATAAAGCAGAAGCTTGGCTTGCTGGTCTGGAGCCTTGCCTGCTTCAGCCCTTCCCTCCACGGTGCCATCCAACAGCCTCAGCTACTCCCAGTCTGCATCTGGGACATCTCTGGAACCTGGCATTCCTTACAACCTTATTTTCTTAGATTTAGCTCGAGTTAGCCAAGTGGATACCCAGCCCTCTCTATCCTCTATGACCTTTGCAAAGCCTTCCAAAGAGCTTCACAGGCAGCCAGAGAAAGTTTCATTAGATGCCAAAGACTTTTTTGATGAATGTGATGGCACAGTTGCCCTCTCTCATGAAAAATGGGCAAAACCAGTTCTTGTTATCTGAAAGAAAACCAGCTGTTGGAGCTGAATGACTTCAGAAGACTTGTTTTATAATTCAAAACCAACACAGGAAGTTTTAATTAACTGCAAGGAGGGGGAAATTGCCATAAGGGACTCAGAGAGGCTGTGGAGTGTCCATCCCTGGAGTTACCAAAACATGACTGGAGAAGCCCCAAGCAACCTCTTCTGGCTGGGCTCACTTTTAGTTAGTCTGGTGACCTCTGGAGTGCCCTACCAAACTAAGGGATGCCACCAGCTGAAGGGCCCCACACTCGGGGGGAGACACTGATGCTGAAGAAGCAAGGCTGGAAGTTGCCTGCCAGGATCATCCCCCAGCTGAAGGAGCTGCCATAACCTTGTGCCCCAGGAAACATCAGCCCTCCCAAAGCTGCTTCAGCCTTTTCTTGCACTGCTGACAAAGCCCTGGCAATGATCATTTTGCTGGGATCCACTGCCTATCTCACTCACCCAAAGTGCCTCATTCTTTCTTCAGTTTTCACTTTGTCTGTCTGCCTGTCCACTGGTTTTTTCCTCCTGGCTGGATTTGGACTGCAAACCCTTTAACAGAGAGATCACCCTTTTGCTTCATTCATTTCTTCAGCAAGAACAAAATTCTCCATGCCTATGACCAAGATACTGAACACTGTATTTGTTCAATTAACAGATAATAATTATATTAACAAAGTGACAGCTGAGCAGGATGCTGGTTAGACTTGTACAGTGCTCATCCCTGACCTGCTGTCATTGGTAAGGGACTGACAGTTGTTCCAACACAATAAATGAGGTATTATTCACATGACAAACAAATCTGTCAGACCTCTTTACCAGCCTGCCCAAATTCTCAGAGTGTTTATCCAAAGCAAACCACTGCTGAAAGTTGGCAGACTCATTATTTTTCATGTTAAGATGTGTACCAACTTGAGGGTTACCAGGAAAGCACTGCAGGCCTCCCTCTGCAGATGGATTGGGGATTGCACTGTGATTTATGGCTCATCACCAGCACATTATTCCAAAGGCCTCCATAACTCATTTTTATCGGTCAGCAAGAGCATTTGACTTGACAGAATCATTATCCACATTATCACCAGGACTCACACATGGACCTCTGCCTTTGGAATGGATATTGGATGCGAAATCCCTGGACAGCACTCAGTCCATTCCCCTGCACAGAGCATCCAGTGCCCACCACATTCCCTTTTACACATCCAGTGTTGGAACACTGATTTTTGATGTCAGTTCCACACCATCTGATGCTTGAGATGTTACAGCTGTTTGAAATGTCCAATGGCAGAAGAAAAAGCTTTGACATTATGAAGCCCAGCCATACTATTATTTCCAGTGAATTTAACATTCTATTCCACCGTTGAGGCAAATTTTATTTTTGCCTTATTTTATGCATAGCACTGCATAAAAAACAAACAGGGACAAAATTCATCCTGCTTCTGTAACTTATTTTTGACCACCTGAACAAAGTGTTTGTGTGTTTTCATACCTTCACTTCAACACTGCTCTCTGTGGTGGATCAGACTCATCAATCCCCCATTTCCATGGGTATAAGTTGTTGGAATGCTGGTTCTTTAGCAGAAAAATTCAGGCTATGGTTATTTATAGATAAGCCTGTGTATTATAACACAAGAATATGGTGCTAAAATATCAGACATTTCTTTGCTGCTGAGTCAAACCCTCCAAAATCAGAATAAAAAACATCATTTCTGAAAACCAAATTCCCAACAAAGCAGAAGAACTCAAGTTCTACTCCAGCCTGTGAGACTTCAGCCTCCACTCTCATAAACACTTCAAAAGTTAAATATTGAAATGGAGAGGGAGCAGAAGAGGATGAAGGTTGTCCCTCTTCTGCTGTTCATCAGGTTCCCGTATTGCTTTAGACCACAGGAAAGGAGCAGGCATTATAAATAAGGGCTCATAAGGATATAAATTTCCTGCTAACACATTTTTTCAGACAGCCTAGTAAAGGTAATGTTATCTTTGAGCAGCAAGAAATAACTAGACACACTTAATTCCCCTGAAGGCATTACTCACATTCTGTTAGCAAATTATTCAGAGCCTGAAGAGAAATACAAACAGTCAGTGAAGATTTGAGAGATCATGTGAGAAATTACCTTCAGCTGAACAACTGATTCTGGTTCTAACTAATTTGCACAGCCTGAATGGTCACTTTTGTACTGCTTTAGACTTTCCTCCTGCTGCCTCTTTCAGTGACAGAAAAAACGAGAGGTGAAAAAGAGCCAAGTTCATTATTCGTAGCTCTGAATGTCATAAGATCATTTTCAAAATGCAGATTATCACATCATCACTTCAGCTTCTAGAAACTCATTTATTCCTGACCTGTTTTGCATTTCTGACCTGCTTTGCTATTTATGTAAGAAAGATGAATACTGTTGCTTTAGCTGCCACCACTCCTGTGTATCTTTGCCTCATATATATTCTAGTTTCAATTTTTTATCATGAACCCTCAGATTATAAAGATTTTGTTTCACATGGCAAGTTTTGCGCCTGTATTTTTTTATTTATTGTGCAAGTTTAGCTATACAGGGACTTAACTAACTGTACACATATTTTCCTGGAATAACCATGGCAACTGAACATACCCAACACTGAACAAACCCAGCCCTTGAACACCATCTCCCACTAGATCTTCTTTAGCTAATTCACACCTCACCAGGACACTTTCAGGGTGCAAACAAACCATGTATCATGCTAGGACATACTCTGATATTGTACCACTGACTGCCAGGAGAGTCCACCTAAAGCCATGAAATTCAAATCCATCTCCAGCACAGGGCACTAGAGCAGCACCTCAATTAACCATTCAGAATAAGACCTCTGCTCATGTTTGGAAAATTGTAACAATGGGAACTAATTGTTCTTTTCCTGTTAATGTCTATGTAAACAATCCTGGCTATGACTGACTAGAGGAACTCTTCCTGCTTTTAATTTTTTGTGACATTTAAGAGAGGCTCAAGAGAAAAATCCCTCCTGATAACAACAAAAATTGCAACGCTGCCTTCATGTGAACCTCTTTTTTACAAGACTGAAAAGGCTTTTCTCTTGCTCAAGGTTACGCCCTTACATCTGGCAAAACCAAAAGAGAATTGCTGAGCAGGTTGAGCCATTAGGATGAAAATCCCATCTTTTGAACAATGCTGATGCCTTGTCTTTATCACTCTATTGATTGAGCAGGGCTGCGTGATTTACCCATGTTGGATTTACTTGTCTGACAGACAAAACAGAAGAGGGAGAAATCCATGGCAATCAAACAGCACTTCTTATGGAAAATATCCATCTGAAATCAAAAACTAGAATACAATATTTTGGTAGAAATCCAGAAGAGTGGGTTGTAGGAAGCTGCAGGAAACGAAATGCCAGAACTGTGGAGTCAGAAGCCTTTCCCAGTGCCCAGCCCAGTGCTCACACCCTCAGGACAAGGAGCCCCCAGTGCCTGTGTCAGGGGCAGCTGCTGCAGGGCCAGGACAGGGGACAGCCACAGGGAGTGGGAAAATTGTCCCTTTGCATTGGTGTTCCAGCCCAAAGCCTCCCTGCTACCTCAGCTCTGTGGCAGTCTCGGCCGAGGCCAGCCTGGCTACCTCGCTAATTAGCTGAAAAGACAAGGGCTAGAGGTCAATTAGCCCAGCAGGCAAAGGCTAATTGCATACTTGTCTTTGGGAGCCCAGCTGGGACAGACTGCAGCCAGAAGTGCTCTGCCAGAGCTGGACAGGGCATTTAGAACGAGGAGGAGGAGGAGGGAGGAAGGATGGGAGTTATTTTTTCCTGCTTGTGGAGTTCAATTACACTAGAAGTTGAAAAAAGCAGGACTCATCTTGAAGGATTATCTCAAAATGAGATAGACTCACAACTCAAAGCAATCTAATGACAATTCCTCTCTCTGCCTGAGGAGGCTGAACACTGAATGCCTGAGGAGAGCTTCCACCTTCACAAAAAGGGTTCTAATCATCATCTTTGCTACTTTAAGGAATTATAATCTTTCCATTTTTCTTAGCAATCAGACATTTACTGGAGGAGAAACTATAACTTGGGTATTCCACTCTTACTAGGTACCTGCAAGATTTATTCTCTAGATCCAGAGTAACCCAAGTAGTCTGTGCAAGGTAGACCAGGTTGGACTTGAAGAACAATTAGCAAAAACCCCGTGGGGGTGGAAACAGGTCCCAGAACTCTGATTGTTCATTTAGAGTGAAATTGATACAGTGAGACCATTTCAACAGACAGGTTTCAGAGCCCAGAAACCAATATCCTGTGAGTCTGGTACGTTAGCAATAAATGCTGGAGTGCCCTAAATGCTGACTTGTTGCATTTTTCCCTTGATCTTGACCTCAACATCATTTCCCAGCTGAATTTATTTGGCAGGCTCAAGCACTCTCAAGCTGAACAATACTTCATTTTTCCAGGAATTTGCTATCCAATGCAGTTAAACACATTTTGCCCCACTGTATTCTACAGACTTCTCTTCTGGAGTTTGTAAATGTTTAACTTGCCTGGCGGGCCCCAGACATCATCAGAAGGATGGAATTTTTTCCACAACAGCAGGCTCTTGTGCTGGGGATAACATTGATGGGATACTCCAGGAAAGGGGAATTCTCATGTCTCTGCTGGAGTTTCTGGCTGATTTGTCCTGTGGGGTTTTTTGGATAAGGTTTCCCCTGCGTGGTTTTGCATCAAAACTGGGTGTCTCTGCTGGCACCATTCCTCTTTGCATTAAAGAAGCAGAGGATGCCTTTGGGAGTCCTGGTCCCTGTGCTATGTAAAGAACAGATTACACACTGTAGTTTAGAAACAAGGAGCTTCCATGTCCTCCTTCCATTGTCTGCTGAGAGTTTTGATCAGTTCATCATGAAGCACAGAGTGGCTGAGGTTGGAAAGGACCTCTGGAGTTAACAGCAGGGAAGAAATATTCTGTAAGACCTGCCAGGTTTCCCCTTCCCTTGTTTTCCTGTATGATTAACAAAGTTCAGTGCCTCCAGACTGGCATGGAGGTGTTTAATGTCAGTGCTTAATAATACAGCATACATTAAAAGTATAAATACAACATTTTTGCAGCTTAGAGAAAATATTTACCCAAGACAAGTTAAAACTATGTAGCCATATCATCTCCTGTTTTGCTGGATATAAAATGACCCTGTAAAGCCTTCTGACATTCTCCTTGAAGCTGAGGATTGAGGCTATGACCTTTGCAAAGCCTTCCAAAGAGCTTCACAGGCAGCCAGCTCTCACAGAGAAAGTTTCATTAGATGCCAAAGACTTTTTTGATGAACGTGATGGCACAGTTGCCCTCTCTCATGAAAGATGGGCAAAACCAGTTCTTGTTATCTGAAAGAAAACCAGCTGTTGGAGCTGAATGACTTCAGAAGACTTGTTTTATAATTCAAAACCAACACAGGAAGTTTTAATTAACTGCAAGGAGGGGGAAATTGCCATAAGGGACTCAGAGAGGCTGTGGAGTGTCCATCCCTGGAGTTACCAAAACATGACTGGAGAAGCCCCAAGCAACCTTTTCTGGCTGGGCTCACTTTTAGTTAGTCTGGTGACCTCTGGAGTGCCCTACCAAACTAAGTGATGCCACCAGCTGAAGTTGTGGCATTTGCAGTGCCAGGGGGGGAAATTCTACCTGTAGCTGTTGAGTTGCCAAGGATGGCTGAACTGCAGTAAAGGAACCTGTCTAAAGCAGGACAGGCCAGGATGGGACAGAGCTGAAATCTGAAACGTGACACCACAGATGGCAGCTGTCAAAAGGGAGAGGTTTCCACCCAACTGGAGATAGCTGTGGTGCAGATATTGTGGAAGGGTTATCAGCCTCCAGAGCAGCTTTGGCCTCGTGCTGGCACTGCCAGAGTACAATCCTGTTTTGCCAGTACTTTACACAGGTTTTGTAAATTGCTTTTTGCATAAACCCAGGAATGAGCTGTTACTACACTGGGAGCAAAAGGGAGCACGGGAAGGAAAGGGATGGGAGTCCAAATCTCTGTGTGATGGGTTTGTAGCAGAGGGGTTTGTATCTGCTGCTCAGCTGCATCCTAAAGGTACAAACTCATCTGTTCCAAACACACGACACCACATCTCTGGTGGGGCTGCATCTGGTGGTTACTGAAGAAGGAAAGGAAGCTACCACATGCTGCAGTTAAACAAATAAAAGTCATTCTGCTGCATATTGGGACTTAAACCTCCTGCCTGTGTTTGTCATTAGGATTGGATACAGCATTGCCTGAGAGCAGAGCCCTGCGAGGAGCAGAAAGGGAATCAGACCATTCTAAACAAACACTGCTGAAGGCCTCGAGCACTGAGTCTGCAAAGTAACTTGAATGCTCAACAAGGCATTCCTGTGGGCTGCTTGCTCAAATAGCAAAAGAAACCAATTCTCAAGAAGAAATGAAACAATCTATTTGGTAAAAGACAGCATTCAGTAAATAAACTTAGGCAACAGAACAGCAAATAATCAGGAAGATCACAATGTAAATATCAGTTCTCTTTCTGTTTATTTTTTCTCACTTTCTGAGATCTCTTTTCCTCTCCTGAAGCCTTTTTTCCATTCTTTAGTATGCAGCAGACAAAGCCTTAGATCCCTAGGCTTTGGCAGAGAAGCCACAGTCTCATTTTTCTGTTAAGAGCATCATTTTTGGTTCTGCCAGCCCTTGGGTCCTGAACATGCCAGCCCAGAGCCATTCACTCCTGCAAAGTCACTCTGGGTTTTTGAAGGCACTTTGTGGTGGCCCTGAGCAGCCCCCAGGCAGTGTTTCCCTGCCATGGCAAGGCCCTCTGGAATTCCTTTCTCCCTGCTCCCTGGTCCATTCCACTGGGATCCAGCCTGCCTGGCTTGCAGGAACCTGGCCAGCAGCCTCCTCAGTTGCACTCCTCACAGGCTGGGGAGGCTTCTCCTCCTGCTCCCAGCAATGGGCTGCCGACTCGAGCTCCTTCTCATCGTGTAGGAAATGTAACTAAAGGCTTTTCCCTCATTGTTTCTTTAAGAGAAATGTGCTTTTATCAATCAGACACTGTCATTAGCAGTACTACCCATCTGTATCCAAGTGTAATTTCCCCAGGTAGGAACCATTTTCCAGCTGGGGATTGCTGGAGTGTGGTTCATTAGAGCTGCCTCTTGCCCACCCAGAGGTGCCTGTGTTGGTGGCAGAAAGAGATTACAAGAGTCAGAGCACAGAGCAGGGATAGCACACACTCTCTGCTTCCACTGGCACTGCTGACTGGCAGATGATTAAGGAGCAGTTTTGCTCCTTCTGTTAGTTCAACCCCAATAAATCCAGTGAGAGTGGCAGAGCAAGCACCAATTCACACGCTGGAATAATTTCATAACCACCATCCTCTAGAAAGGGAATAACAGCTGCTCAGGGGAGAAACAGTCATGGCCATCTTCATCCAGGGAAATGCTTGTGGAAAATTCAGCTGCAGATGACATTTTCCCTCATTATGGGTTCAGGACAGCCCTGCCCATCACCAGGGGAGGCAGGGCACCAAGCTCTCAGCTCTGCTCACAGCAAGCCCTAAAGGCTGGCCAGAAACACACCTGTCAGGTGGGCATCTGCAAGGTCTAGGCAAAGAAAATCATTGAAAAAACATTTGAGATGTGGAAACATTTCTGTGAGGAAAGAATTTAAACACAGGGAAGGCTTCTGTGTTTATTACTAGGCTTTGTTTTACCTTCCTGTTTAAACAAATCTCCTTCACATGTCTCAAAATTATTCTTTCAGGAAAGATTATAAAATGGGGGTGCTCTCACAGAGCTAATTCCCAGTGCTAGAGGGGTAAACTCTGGAGAGGAGGCAGAATGGGTTCCATCAGAGGGCAAACCTGGGCTCAGGAGCACTGTGAAGCCTGAGTGCAAAAGTGCAGGACTGCCCTCAAGCACAGCCTGTGCTGCCTGTGACACACAGAGGCTGAAAAGGGAGTAAATTCACCTTCTGAGAAGGTTGGTTGATGCTCTGCATCCCAGCTCCCAGGTTTAGCATCCGTGGGGACCAACAGGGCTGGCCCAGCTGGGAGCTTTGCAGGGCTGGGCTATTTCATGGCTTTTCATCCCTGGCTGGAAAAGCAACTGCGAGATGACAGAAATATTTTGTGGCTTCTTTGTCTCTTCAGCACAGAACCTATTGGCAGTCCAGCTTTTTCCACTTGCTTTGTCATCTGGTAAGAACAGGGAGGTTCCCAGGGGTTTTGCAGCAATGGGTGGAAAGGCAGAAGTAGGAAGTTTGAAACATTTGAGGTCTTTAGGACAGATCTGATCCTGGCAGGCCCAGCCCTGGGATGTGCCCAACTCTCCTGCTTTGTCCATATGGTCGCTGGAACCAGAGAGGGATTTGTCCAGAGAGGGAAAAAACAAAGAGGAACTTCTCAAAAGGTTTGGAACTGTCCAGGGTTGGTTCTTTTGTTTGCTTGATTTTTGGCCTCAGAGTTTAGTAGCAGAAGGAGAAATTTCTGTCAACCAGAGAGATGTGGCAGATTCAGGTAAAAATAAATATCTTTTTTGGTTTTGACCTTATGAAAGTTGTATAAAAATGGACAGTGGTGCTTAATTCTCTGAGCTAGTCTGGCACTGAAGCCTGGCATATGGTTCCCAAAATCCCAGAACTCTCTCTCTATTGCACTTTAATCATACCCTAAAGACAAACTCAATGTCTCTGATTTACCTTTCCCTCCATAAACTGAGTCACACCCATCTTTCCTCAGCACATCCCCTCACTCACACAAACAAACAAATGAAGGAATGAAAACCTGTGAATTAATCAAGCTATTTCCCTGAAGACTCTGAAGGAAGAAAGCAAGAGAAATTGTAAAGGATGTTGCTGTTTGGGGGGCAGCTGGATATGACCATGATGAGGCCATGCAAACATATAAATATCTGAGATGGGAAGAAAGAAGATGAAATGAAACGGATGGAAACATTTGTGCTGTGAGTAAGATGAAAGAATAAAGTCGTGGGTGCAACAGAAATGATTCTTTAAATTAAACCCATATCCTCAGCATCATGTTTAATATCCTCTCCACCAACCTGCCCAGGCCTTGCACTTCATTTCTCATGTGACAGCATTGCCCACTTGAACACTGATACAGCTATTTACTGCCCAATAAAATGGCTCTATACATTTTAATTATTATTTATAAAAAAGGCATTAATTTCTGTTCTATGTATGACCAATTTAATCCCAGAATGAAGGCCCAGGCAGTTTCTGCATTTAAGCACAACAGAATTCTGATTCTTTAACTCAGACTTGTCTGATTTTATCAATGTTCTCCAAATTTTCAGCCTCTCTATATTTTCAAACTACAAGTACCCAATAAATGTTTAAAATAAGCAAACAGGAGACTGCAATTATTTTCTTACTTAAGCATTTTCTGAAGAGCTATAATAATAACAAACTATTCCCAAGAAGTTAAACTATTTTTTAAAAAAAGTTCCCTTGGAATTTTTACCAGACTGCAAAATTCATAAAATATCTCTTTTAAAAAAAAATCTCTAAAAACTCTAGGACATTTGTAAGCAACAGTGATGGGAAATATATAATTTATGGCATATGGCATATGCTTTGGAGTTGGAAAAAACCCTTTTTTGACCAAGGCAATTACAGACTTTTCTAGCAACAGGAACAGCCACTTCCTCCAAAAGGCAGCTTTCCCTCTGTAGGTAGGTACAAGACATCCTTTCAGCACTGGTGTCCAGATGGGGTCTAAATTCAAGTGAGCTTCTGAAGGAGCCAATATTGTGAGACCACAGCCCCCAGCCCAGTGTCTGAGGCAGAAATACCTTTACAAGTGTTGTGCTCAATATCTGCCTGCAGAAACAAAAGAAGGATTTGGAACTTATCACAATTTACAACAAGACTCCCAAATATTGAGTCTGAAATTGTATTAGTTACTTGTTTGTGGTTAAACCAACGAGAGCTGAGTTGCACCATTGGTTCCATTAATTTTGTCCTGGTTCTACTGGGCTACAGAAGAGACCAAAAGTCAGGGTGCTCTGCATCTGAGGGTTTGGAAATTTGATTATGGAGAGAAGACAAAATGTTAACAATCACAAGGTAAGTGCAAAGAAGATAAGGCTCCCTTATCTCTTCACTGTGCATTCCTGCTTTTATCTCCTCTCAGTCCTTCCCCTCTCTGATCTGCAGAGGTGATCTCTTCACCCTTCTAAATCATCCTTATCGAGCCTCCCAAATGCAATAACCTCTTTGGCACATTACCTATCTTTTAGGATTTGTATTTAATATATTGTGTTCTTCTTTCTTTTCTCCCTACCTAGGAGGTTACTCTAGAGCTCAGGATTGTTGGATTACTGATTGATTTCACAATTACTTTGTGCTTGTGGGTTGTTTTCATCTGTGTGGCCAACTGTTGCAAAAAGTGAAAAGGGAGAAAATATCCCTTTTTCTTTCCTCCCTCTCTCTCACACACACATAGACAGAGTTTGTTTAATTATGCACACACTGTTTCAGGTTGGAAAAACATCGGCTTTCCTGATATATTTATGAAACAAAAGGGAATTCTGCACATAGCAGATTCACCATCAGACAGTGACCCTAATCCCCTCTCTCCATGTTGTCTCAGTGTGGTAGGAGAAATTTGTCTGCTACCTGTGGAATTAAGATTGTCTCCCAGGCACCAGCACTCAGGTGCTTTTAAGAAGCACAAAACTTGTGCTAAACCCTGTAGTGGTGGTAGAGGAAAGGGAACTCTTCCATGCTGTGGTTTGGAAGTAAAGGCATGTCCAAAATTAATGCTCAATCCACTTTAAAGGTGTCTTCTCCTCTTGATTTAGGGCAGGTTTGTACAGCATCAGTGTGGGACTGGGCAGCAGCACTGCAGGGTTATGGGTGTGCCCAGTGCCTCAGGACTCTGCAGCTCATTAGCAACAGGATCAAGCAGGGATGCTGAGCATTGCAGGGGGAAGGTCAGGGTGACTTCCCCTGGTGGACACACGGATCAATACCTGGCTGGGCAAGACAAAAAAACAGTTCTCTGCAGAGAAACCAAGATTTCACACTGCAACTTGTCACTGAAAATTGATGTTGAATGTTCCCAGCAGGAATATTTTCTCGTTAAACACTTAATTGGGAGTTGTAACATCAAAAACAACGAAGTGGGTTTTATTTGGATTCTTACACAGGTCACCAGCAACTTGATTGTATTTTCAAGCTATTAGCATGAAACAGCTAAAAGCAGCAATGCAGACACAGCTGAGCAATACCTCTGGCTACACTCCCTTGTATCTTTCTGTTCCTCTCCCAAAGCCCACACAGGCAGCTGTGTGTAGGGGCACCTACAGGTGAGCACAGGCCAGGGAAGGGATGTGGCTCCTCTGCTGCCTCTGACACTTCCAGGGTGCCACAGAGATGCCCTGACCTGGGGACTGGCACAGAGGGACAGAACTCCCCTGCCCCGGAGCTGCCAGCAGTCCAAGCTCCTCCCCAGATGCACACACATCTGTACTGCACTTTAAACAGGCTCCAAAGACAAGCTCCGTGCCTCTGGTTCAGCTCTCCCCCACAGTCACACCCATCCTCACCCAGCACTCCACTCACACAGACAAACGAATGAAGGACTGAAAACCTGTGAATTAATCAAGTTATTTCCCTGAAGACTCGGGAAGAAGAGAGCAAGGAAAGGGCTTCCTCTCCTCTTGCTCCCACCCCTCCCTCCTTGCAGCCCTTCTCAGCCCCGTGTACCCCGCGCAATCCTCTCCTGCCGCCTGGTGAGGCAGCACCTCTGCCCTTCCCTCCCTTGCAGAGCGCGGATTCTGTAAAGCCGGGATTGTCAGCTGAGCAGCTGTCTGTGCCAGAGCACTGCGTCCAGCAGAGCCAGTTGTTCCCTCTTTAAAGAGACACTGAATAATGATGCACTGCACACAGTCCCGACCCAGAGTGATGGCAGAGGCTTTCGGGGGGAATCACAGCTGTGACTCCCCACAGCCCCAGGGATGGAATCTCCCCGGGAGAGAGCCAGGGCTGGGCTTGGGACACTCCACTCAGACCTTTAGACCATTATTACCCCACTCTTTAATGACTCTGCAAAGGGACACACAGTGAATTTAGCTGTGGAGAATTAAGGATTCTATTAACACCAAGCCTGCTCCATTGTAGATGGGACAAGTAAAGAGTTAACTGAAAATTCAGCTGCCATAAAAGCATTTTTGTTGCTGTCTCTAGTTGCCCACATTTAAGACAGATTGAAAGTTAAACAAAACCAAATAAATAAAACCGACATAAAACCTGTGGAATGTTTATTAAAAAACAGAATTTCTGGGGGAAAAAAAAGTCATATTTGGATGGGAAAAGAAGAGAGAATTAGTCCTGCCACATATTGGAGGGATTTTTCCCCTAATCATAACAGCAGCAGAATAAATGTGATATCTGAGATGTGGGGCCCACCTGCCCCCAGGGATGGAACACAAAATCAGGAGAGGCCAAAACTCACAGCCCTGCACCATCTGAACAGACACCAGCAAACACACTGCTCCGAAAAGAAATACCAGGGACTCCTCACTAGGGGAATTTCCATGCAATATATCAGGATTTCCTGTACTTTGAAGACAAAAAAACACTTTGGATTTCCTTGGTATTTATGATAATATAAACAAAGGCTCAACAGCTCACCAGAAGAATTGAATTCTGTATCTTCACCTCCACAATGCTGTAACTGGTGCTTTTTTAATTCATAGACAGCCTTCCTATGTGATTCATTAACAGCATCAGGAAATAGAATGTTGGTATTTTTGCCATTTCTGTGTCATGTTCCACAGTGAATTGTAGGGTGGTAATACAAGAATAATTTAGAGATATATTAGCATAATAATTAGAAGCCTAGAAGTCTTTATAGTGTTTTTAATATTTATGCTTGATAAATATTGCTCTATTTGTCAGTTTATGCAGTATAAAGTGAACCTTAATGTAAGAAGGTTATTAGCATAAAATTAACATAATGAATAAAAAAGGAAAACACAAAGGTAATCAAAAATAACAGAGGTTGTTTTCTCTTGCCTCTCTCGAAGGACATACTTTACACCCAAAAATCTGTGTTATGGAAAACAAATTCCATTTAAATTAATTATGAGATTCTATTTTAGTTGTGAAAAATGGATATCTTTTAACAGTTCTTCCAGAAACTGCTTTTTTGTCTCTCTCAAACTTTCATACAGCCCAGCCTCCTAAGGAATGAGATCACTGTGGTCACATGGCTCAGGAAAAATGAATTTTAGAAAAGGACATTTGTGCAATGTAGCAAGACCCTTTAGCTGTGAGCTGAGGAGGAGAGGAAAATGTCACAAAACCAAAAGGACAGAGCATGGGTTCACATCTGCAGACCCCAACAAAAAACAGCAAATAGCAACAGGAAAGGATGGAATTCTCTGTCCTGAGAGATCTGTCAGCCAAAGAGCTACTTCTGAACATCTGAAGTTTTAAAGGAATACAGCATTTGAAGCCTGAACTCCAAAGCTCATGGAGCCCAAGCTGGGTACAGGAGTCTGACCCTCACCTTTGCTGCCTTGTACAGCTCCTGGTGATGCTCAAATCTCTCTTTTCCACCTCCTTCAGCTCCAGTTCCCAGAAGTTTGTCCTGCACCAGTGAAGCCATGGCTCCATAACCCCTCTTTGGGATGTGGGGAGTTGGTCCAGCAGGGCAGGGGGCTGAGAGATGTGGAGAGAAAGCAAAGGCTCCAAACCACTCCTTAAGCTCCTCAGAGATGGCCCACGTCAGGTTTTTGAGGAAATGTTGTGAAACTGGTTAAACCTTGGGCTAAAAGGGGCTTCAAAATTCTTAAGCCATTTTTCCTTGGGAATAAATGTAAGAGGCAGTTAAGCTTCCTTCTGCTGGCAGAGGCTGAGACAGCAGCAAAACATCTGGGCAGCAGACACACCAACACTCAGAATTAGGGCCTGAGAATGGGAGAGCAGCCCTTGGATGGGCTTTGGGAAGGGCTGAGAGAGGCAAACGGGGATGGGCTGTGCTCACAGACAGCTCCAGCCCTCACGTTTCACTCCCTGGGGGATGAGGAGTGGCTGGAGTCTGGAGTCAGACCAGTGCCATCCCTGCTCCTCCTCTCCCTCAGCCCTGCCTGCCGAGCGGGAGCCGCTCCGCAGCCCCGCGGGCCCCGGGCATTCCCGGAGCGTTCCAGCCATGGCCCCGGGTCTTGAGGCCCTGTGGAAGAAGGGATACAAACACACTTGTGTGAAGGCCTCTCTGGGGATGTGCCTCCTTGCTGCTCCCTTTGGGCACAGGGAAAGCCCAGGAAGTGCAACCCCAGGAAGCCACTCTGTGACTTTACTCCACATCACCCTCCCCAGCTCGACTCTCCCTATTGCTCAAAAAGGGCTCCTGGGACAAGGCCCCACCCTCAGGTGCCCTCTCTGACCCCTCCTCAATATCCAGGATGGCAATACAGGCAGAACAATCTATACTGAAATTTTTTCTAGCCCAAAAATTTATCACGTTCTTGACATTTCTGCTGTAATTGGTACAGGGAGTCCAGGTCCTAAAGTCACTCACAAAGCTGGATCTCCTTGGCAANTTGTTGTCATTAATATTATTATTATTATTATTATTATTATTATTATTTCTTCTATTGTACCTCCTATAGAATGAGTCATCAGAAGGAAATCCTTGGTTCATGCTGAAAATTTCTGATCCTTTTCATAGCACCAGTATTTGTAAGATATCCTAATTACCAGTGTAAGGATTTGTGGAAAGGATGAGGAAATAATAGAAATGAGCCTTTTAACAGGCACAGTAATTATGCAGACACAACAGATGCTAAGAACAATTTCATTTCTGTGAAAAAATGATTAAGCTTTAAAAGTACAATAATAGAGAGGCATAAGAAGAGCACAAGGAGGTGTAGATGTCATAGACAATGTATGTGTGATCCCAATTACTAATTTAAAAAGAACTTTCACACTAAAATAATCTCAAAACCATCAGTCACAGCAATCTGTTTGCCTTCCATGCTGTTTCCTGCTGCCTGTTGCCCTGGTTCACCTATTTACCTCTTGTGTTTCCTATCATAGGCAAAGGAGCAGAGCAGGTGTAGAACCAGCCTTTAATATCTGCTTGCTAATAATTCTTCCAGAACTGTTCTGAATACTTTAAATATTTATTTCCAGCCTCCTAGTAAACTTGACTCTGTGCACATCAAAGTTTTTTAGCAGCTTCCTCGGGGTCAGGAGCTGTTTGCCACGGGGTCCTGGACCTCTGTGTTGGTGTGGGAAGTTCCAGAGCAGAAGTGGTTCTGTGTCAGCAGTGCCTCAGTGGACTCCTCTGAAAAACACACACAGAGCAAGAGATAAAGGCTTTAAATTAGCACTGAGCTCAGGGTTTAATGGAATGAGTGGTGGAATTAAAGTTCGTGGATCCACTTGTGTTAGTGCTAGACTTTCTGTTAAGTTCAAAAATTGTTCATTAAGATAATTAAAGTTCTGGGCCATCTCACTCATCAATCAGTCTTCCTTCTGAGCACTTAACAGTTATTGCTGAATAGACTCTGAAATAACCCATTAACTCAGCACAGGTTTGCCAGAAATGATAGGTGCTTTGAGATGGCTGGGAATGAAAGCTGGCACATAAATCAAAGGCATTGTCATCATCTGAGCTCCTAAAGCCTGCTCTGGAGTTACCTCAATCATTAAGGGCTGCTATCACAGCCATTTGCATTGGAAGATGGGACTTCAATCCATTTCCAGGATCAAAAAGGGAGATGATGAATCTGACAGTCCAGCAGAGATCCTGGCAAGCGCTCCCAGAGCCAGAAGTATTTATGGAGCTGTCCTTCAGAGCAGAGCAGGGAGTCATAAACCTGTTAGAGACATTTTCAAATCAAACCATTTCCTCCCCCAAAGTCCACACAAAAAACCCAGCTCAGCAAATTCCAGAGCACTGTGGAAGAGGGATTCAGCCCTGTGCAGACAATATTTTGGGGGAATGCTGCACACCTCCTCTTCATGCTCTCAGCCACTGAGAGACTGAGAGGAAAATGACTCAGTGCAGTCTGGATTGAAGCATCCTAGGGGTTCTCTCTGTGTATGACACAGAGGGTTGCAGGCTTCCAGCATACCAGAGTCAGCTTTAAAACAGGCACTGCCAGCACTGTGTCTGTGGTACTTTTGAATTTAGCATGAACTTGCCTCTTGATAACCTTTTATTTTCAGTTTCTTCACTGAAATTGGCCACTAAAGGAGATTCTTTTCAAGCCAGCTGCCCTGGTAACACAGACAAGGTTCTCCAGCACAAAGCTGATTTGGACAGAGATGTGCAAGCAATGCCACAATCCAGATGCCACCTCACAGGGAAATTCCACTACAATTTCAGGAGTGCTGAATTTCAGATTTCCCTCCTGCCTGCTATGGGTTAACCATGGGAGGGCAGATCAGGTCCCTGAGTCCTCTCAGATTGCAACTTTCCCACCATCTAGTGGCTGAAGAGTCACAGATAATAAAAACCCATCACAGTCCTGTACCTCATGGAGGGGGTTTTAATTCTTTTTTGTCTTTTAATAAGGCTCCTTGTTTTATGAGGAAAGCACCAGGCAAGGCTACTTTACACCTCTCATTTTCTGCTTCAGCCTCTACATTTTCATGTTAAAAACAGTTTCTTACTCCTAATTCCCAGGGGACAGGAACCCTGAATAAACCCTTGAGTGGTACTGGCCAGCAAAGGAAAATGAGCTTATTCCCAGTGGGAATCAGCCTCACCTTGTGAACCCCAAATTAAGGAATTGGTGCCTAAATCACCACTGACTGCTACACTCAGCAAAGAGAGGATGAACACCTCAGCAGGCAGATCATGTCAGAAATATCCTATCTGGCAGGACTTTGGGCAGGTTTGGGAGGGTGTCCCCATCTGCTGGGCTTCCCCTGTTCTCAGCCAAAGCCTGGCACAGCTGCTGGACACACAGGGCAAGCCAGAGCCTGTGGGTTTCTGCACCGCTGCACTTTCACATATACAGGTATTTTCATGGAGTTAAAAGTTCAATCACTGCTCAGTACTTTGAGAAACGTGTTCCAGGAATGTCAAAAAGGAAGCTTTTAACTTATGGCAAATGCTGGCTTTATATATATCCTTCAAATGAGTGTCCTAAATCTGTTCTGTGAGCACACACAAAGAGTAGATATTAGCATTTCTGGTATTTCCTGAGATTCATTCGGGGGGTGTTTACAGAAAGTTATGAAAAATAAGACACAGATCTGGCTTTCTGTTGTTCCCTGGCAAACTTAGCAGGAGCAGCACATGAAATGCTCAGTCATGATCTGTACTGTGACAGATTTTCACAGGAGTTAAAAAGTACAAAAACAAAAAATAATGATGCTGTCTTTCCAAGATGTCTCAGAAGTTTGTGATGAAAGCAGCAGTTAGTGTGAGCAAACAGCCACTTCCTCTGGTGTTTCCAAGAAACCAGTGGCACCTAGTAGCTCTCAGCTGCATCCTCGTGGTGGAAGAAGCAAGGTGAGGAGAAGGCTTTCCATGGCCATTCCACTTGTGAGGGCTGGAGGTGCCCAAGAGCACAGACACTGAATGGCACTGCAGCACTGCTAGTGGAACGTTAGGAAAAACAAAAACCTTTAAATTGGTTTTAAAGGTCTCTAATTCAACTTTTCATGTAGGATTAAAACATTTAACCACCTTAAAGTAAAAAAGCAAATGTTTGCTAACCCTATAGGATACACCTGCAACCCCCATCAGGTCAAACTGCTCAGTGCAAACACATCCCAAGAGTTTTGGGGAAAATTTGGGTAACTCCATTTTGATTCCTCTGCAATATTTATGAACTCTGGCCATCATTTTCTAGTTCAAGTCTAACACAAGATCCCCCTCTTTTAGTTGAATATAGAGGAATATTTAAGGGAACAGCCAAAAGCAATTCTTGGGAGTTGAGCTGCTGTAGACTCCCTCAGTAGAAGTCACAATATTATTTCCCATGGTCAAAACTAATATAGAAAAATTACAATTAAATATCCATATGTCCCTTTCTGCTCCAGGTTGTTTCCAAGTCTATAACATTATTTGCCTGCTTTGCCAAAGGAATCACTTGTACTCTCAATTTTCCACTTCAGAATCCTCAGAACATCAGCATTTACCCTCACACTGAACTGAGCACAGATTTCCAGCTCCTCCTGTCCTCCCTCCCATCTATGGCACTTGCATCTGCTTTAATCTGTATTCTATTTCACCTCAATGCTCTATGCTACACTTTTTGGCAGTGGATTAGATGCAAACTCCACTCTAAAAGTGAGACCTGGGCAAGGAAACACATTCACTTTCCTACAGAGACAAAGGAAGAAAAGAACAGCCAAAAGGGCCCTGGTTTTAGGATGATGAGGGCCATGTTTAACATTAATTTGATTTATTTTCAATAAAAGATTATAAGCATTCTCCTCTGATAGCTCTGGGCATGCAAGGGAAAGGGCTGTCAGAAATTATGGCAAATTAAATATTGTGGATAGCAGACATGAGGCAATCTCCTACCAACAGATCTCACACATTGTGTCTCACCCTGTGAACTCCTTGTAAGGCAGAAATAACCCAGGATATCAAACCCTTCAGCAACCTGACCAGGAGATAGAGCTGGAACACTTCCCCAAAGCCATTAAACAGTCACTGAAAGAACAGACCCCTGTGAGGGAACACTTGAGAACCAGCCTATGGAAATATTATGGGTTTTGACCATTTGGTGATGCATATTTTTCTCTTCTCTGCCTGTCCCACAGCTGGCATGAGGGGGTCCCTCTCCACAAGCCACAGATCCACTCAGGAAGGGGCCATCCTTCAGGAGGTGCATGGAAAATTGTCTCAAGGCTTTGAGCTTTGGGCTGCTTGCTTTGCCTCGCGCGTTCCGAGACAGCCCCGCCGTGCTCTCCCCCCAGTGCTGGAGCTCCTGTCACTGAACGAGAAGAAAATCTCATTTAGGACCATCAGCCACCAGCAGTGCCCAGACAGAGCCAGGAGAGCATTCCAAACCAGGAATCCTGCAATCTGGGGGGCTGCCAGGCACCCCCTCCCTGCTGCCTCGGCAGCGCTTGGGAACAGCAGCTCCTGGTGCTGAACAGCTCCTGGAACTCGTGTTCTTGTCAGCACATGAGGAATTAATCAGCAGCATTTCCTGATTTAAATTATGAATAAAGGACCCTGCAAGTTGTCACAGAGAGCTCACCAACAAAAAAAGTGGCAGAGCTCATTTAATAAATTATTCACTCTGAATTCTTTTGCTAAATTTAATATACAGTCCCTATACATAGGGGAGGAGAGGGGGAACATTAGCAGGTTTTAGGAGTATTTTAGAAATGTTCGTGTCAATTGTATATAATTTTCAAGGTTAATGGCTTTTTGATACATAATAATGGAACACCCATTTATTGTACATATCCTAGTTGCAAAACCTGTTTCATTTGCATAATCATAAATTGCAGTCAAGCAATCCTCAGCATGTGGTTATTCATTTGATGAAAATGTAAATTTCAATTTTATTTTTGTTCAATTGCACACACACTGCATTTACTGAATATGAGAAAAAGCATTTTAATTTAACCAATGAATTCGGCTCATTACAACCTCTTAAGAACATTGAGTAGCCCAGAATTTTGGGACAAAATGCATTTTTAAGCAATGATTTACTATTAACTTATCTTTTTATTTCATGTTTTAACACCTAGAAAAAGTTACTGTGTTTATTTTTATGCAAATAAATTCTTTTTAGGTTGTGAAATTACTCTTTTAAATACAAAATTAGTGTAGTAGCATTAAAAAGAAAGGCACTCAATTAAAAAAAAAAAAAAGCCAGACATTTAAAGCTAGCATTGAGTGAAATCCATGGGAAAAAAATATAGTTTCTTGTGCTTGGGACCTAAAAGAGGCTCTGATGTAAAAATGAATACTCAGATCAACTGATCTGCTTACACAACTGAGAATTTTGGCCTGGCTCTGTTGGAAGAGTAGCTTAAAAAGAGTAGCTAAAGAGCTGAAATCTTTTCTTCTTGCAAACTGAATACATTAGAGGCAACCCCCAGAGGCAGCAGTCGGACTGGCTGGGAGAAGCCTTGCATACAAACCTGCTTGCAGTGCTTCAAACCCCTCTCTTAAAGGCAAGAAGCTTTGGAGAGCAGGGAAACGTTGGAAACTCACCTCCTGTGCTCTCCTTTGGTGGGGTGGCAGTCCCAGCACCCATGGAAATCCATGGAAATCCATGGAAATCTATGGAAATCTCATTCCCAGTTAATGAGAGCTCGCTCAGCACTGGAGCCAGGATTTCCCAGCTACAGGTGGGGACTGGCATCCTCCAAGGGCCCCTTTAGTTGGCTGAAATTAATTTGCTCTGACATTATAACTACTCCTTCTAATTAAGCTGAGTTCATGATCTTTATAGAAGAGAAGTTAAGCTTAGAAAGATGAACAAGCCCAAACATTTTGAGATGATATAAGTAAAAATTTCTACTGATACAACTTCAGATTTAATTAAAAATGTGTCTGATAATCACAGTAATGGGCCTTATTTTAATAAATAATTTCTACTGAATATCTTGTGAAGATTAACCTGGATTCTGTTTCTCTTCAGAGGTATCACAAGTATAAGTAATTAAACTTTACAAATTGATAAAATCTAGCATTAGAATTCCATTCTTGCTTTGCTTCCTCCAGCCATTCCCTCTCCCCACCAATAAACAAATATTTTCCTCTGCCCTGTTTAGCTGCAGTCATTCCTTCTCCTGATTTTGGGATGGATTATCTCTAGGAATAACATCACCACAGCTGTAGATGTGGGGGCATACTGCTCCTTTCCATCCAGAAATCCTGCCTGCATGGGAAAAGATGCTTTGGGACATTTGTTCATAATGTTTTGATGTCCCACAGCTCAGCCAGGCAAATATTTGGAACCTCTATAACTCCCAGGAACACTTAGTGCCCTCTCACAGATCCCTTGAAGGGGACAAAGTCAGTGGAGAAAACGTGAGGTGCTCCTCACACCCAGCCCATGCCCAGAGCTTTCTGACATCTGCTGGGCACACTCCCTCTGGGACCCACAGGCACGTCCAGCACTCCAGGAAAATGTGGAATTTCTTTGGTGTGCTTTGCAAACCAAAAGGCACCCCAAAACTACAGCCCCACGAGGCAAGTGCAGCCTTTGTGGTGCCTACTCTGATGAGGCCTGGCAGGAGGGAGCCAGGGCTTTGGCATCACAGCCCTGTGTCCCTGCCAGTCCCTGGGAAAGCTGCCTGGGACAAAGGAAAAACATTCAAAACTGGAGAGTGAAATATGGACCTTGTTATGCCTCTGCTCCAAAGCCCCTCGGCTCACACACGTAAAACCTGATGGTAGCTTGTGGTTTCCTTTGGGCAGCTCATTGCTGAATTTCATTTCTCTGACAGATCTCATTCAATTCTGGGGTGTATTTCTGGCAACACCCATGGATTTTGATAATTGCTTTACAACACAAATATTGATTACATATATTTCCTCGGTAGAAAAAGTATTTTCTTTGTTCTTGTAACTGGCAGTGCTAAGCAGAATGCAATGAATTTGGAAAGTCAAAATCCTCACTGAACTTGTCCAAAGCATCTTTTTATACTTTAAATATTTAACTACAGAATTCAAAATTCTAACCTACTGTACTACTAGTATTTTACCATCACCTACAGTAAACTGGGAAGAGGTTTAGGTATGAAATGGGGTATTTCTAGAGAGAAGGATCCCTCCTGGAGCAGAGAGGAGCAGCTTGCACAGCTGGCATTTCCCTGGAATGCTCTGGCACAGCACCACTCCCAGCTCGTTTCCAGGGCCTGGTTAAGGGTTTTGCATTTTCCATGCTGGGCTGAGCCTCCCCATGCCCTGCAGGGCTGCCCTCCATCCCAGAGCCAGGGCACACGTTGGGACACAGCTCCCTTCAGCACAAGAGCCACGCTTTGGCAAGGACTGAATGCTCCAGACCAGTTTGGCAGGAGCTCCATGGGAATCAGGGGAACTAAGTGGCACCTAAAAACAAAATGATTTTCCATGTGCTTCACATTGCATTATGCTGTGGAGAGCTGGATTGCTGAATCACACAGAAAACAGTCTTGGGAAGCAAAAATAATAGTTCATAAAACCCACTAACCTATTCACTTGGGAGCACAGCTTCATTTTGCAGACCACATTAAGAGCTCCAAGTTCAGCTCCTTATGTTTTAACTCTAAGCAGCTCCTTGTTCAATTAAAACAACTCAATTAATTTGTTTTTTCCACAGTTTCTCCTGTGTATGAAACGACTCTATTATTATTCTGGGCAACATGACACAACATAAAAATACGGATTAAAGAGAAAACGAGAACTACAGAAAAATAACGTAACAGATTTGATATCAATGCCAAAACTGAAACAAACTAAAATACTCTCTTGGTATGTGCACTAGCATCTTCAATTCTCACCAGGGGATTAAACAACACAGTGGAAGAGTAATTCAAGTAGTGGCTCAATAACTTAATTGAGCAAACATGGTTAATGCTCAAGTCTGTCCATCCCATGAAATAAGCAGGGATGTCCCAGGCAGCAAACCTCCCACGTGCCCCACGGAGAGCTGATGTGGTCCTGGGCTGGAGCCACCCTGTTTGCCTGCACAGCACTGCTGCCACCAAACTGGCTTGGGATGTACAGGACAACAACATACAAAAAACCCCCCAAAGTAACCCCCTGACCATTAATTGCTGCATTCCTGAGCAGGAATTGCAGCGTGGGCAACAAAAAAAGCTGCAAACTGAGAGCTGCCTGATGAAACAAAATGTAATATCTGGAGAGAAAATGGAAGCAGCACTCTCATATAAGACCACCACGAAGTGCTTCATCATTTATGTACATAATACACCCACGGTGAAGTTTTGTCTTTGTGCTTTCAAATAACCAAGGATTCCATTTAATTATGTACATAAATAATGGATAGAGTTCCTTTCCTTCTACTCCCTTCTGCTATTACTTTGTTTATTTATAAATTATTTGCCAGGTTCATTGTGGAAAGAGAAAGGATGTTGTCTCCTCTAGGAAGTTTAGAAATTAGGCAAAATAGAAATAGAAAAGGGAGGGAAACTCTGTGCCAGTTTTACTGGTTTGTGTCCAAACAGAAAGAGGACCAGGGTATAAAACTTGTTCCAAATTGAAAGGCAGAACCCCAGCTGGTACAAAATGTAGCAATGCCAACTGACCAGATCCAAGTGATGATATAGCCCTGGGTTTTCATCCATCCTATCAAATGCTGTCAGCAAACTCATTTCATTGAAAGGAAAAAACCCACAACAAACCAAAAACAAGCTAGCAACAAAACCAAAACAAAACAAGGAAATATAAGTCGTAAAATATCAATGAAATAAAATAGAATATTAAATCTCCTATCATCTGTATATTTTTGTTTTGAGTGGAAAGTCAGTTCTGCCATTAACAGAGCTCTTACTCATTCCCTGTGAAGCTCTGGAAATGTTCTGGGCTGTAGAGCCCTTGGAACTGGCTTGGACTATCACAGATACAAATTTTACTCTTTCTTTCTGCTACACCCAGGAATGAATTGAAAAGATTGTTTAAAGTAAGAGATTAAGTTAGTAAACCAAACCTGTTTTTATAATGGAATAAGGAGTGTTCCACTGGTTATCACCTCGAAGGGTTTTCATGCCCAAAGGCTTTGATGGTAGCATGATCACAATTCAGCTTTAGGTGCAGGGCAAGCAGAACAATTCTTCAAATGTGACCTGCACATTTTCAGTTTTGGATTCTGCCTGTATTGAAACAGGAATGGAAGTTTTATAAAATATAAGGGAATGCACTTGTTAGGACTGTGGAGACAAACACATTCCCAGCAGCAGCTCATGTTTCTTGCTGTAACAGCACAGAAAATACAGCCACCCTTTATCAGCAAAACTAAGATGCTTGGAGAAAACCTGGGCTTCTTTTAATATCCCATTATCCTTCATCCCTGAAGGAGGATAATACCCTGGATATGGTTATGTAGCCCAGAAGCTTCAAAGAGGAAAAAAAAGGAAAAGGAAAAGGTAATAGAAAACGCAACTGGGAGAATAATTTTAATGAAGTTGTTTCACCTTTACCCTGATG
Organism: Notiomystis cincta; assembly: GCA_013398075.1. Lineage (NCBI taxonomy): Eukaryota > Metazoa > Chordata > Aves > Passeriformes > Notiomystidae > Notiomystis > Notiomystis cincta. The sequence goes on along the minus strand of VZRX01013485.1, from coordinate 3,622 downwards.
CAAAAATATGAGGCTCTTGAATAACCATCTGGATTTACATCCTGTGAGCTGGAATATAATTATGTGACCTGTGCACAGCTTCAGCATCTCATCAATTGCAACACTGGTGAATCACACACTTCAAACCTCCTCATCTCAATGGCAAAGCAGCTTCACTGGGCAGCACAGACAATGCAGGGTACAAGGTAAATTCATGTTTGTGTTGGGCCTGCAGGAGGATCTCTCACAGTCTGACTCAGTCCAAAGTCCTCATGATTAAGGCACTTCAACTCAGTCAGCATTTGAACAATGGAACAGAAGGGGCACTTGTGTTCCTTAGAGCCTTCTCCCTACAGAAGATTCCAAGGCACCCTCCCATAAAACCCCACATCTGTTACTCAGGTGTTATAAGCAATAGAACATTTTCAAGAGACTTGGATCTTCTCAGGACCAAGTATAAGAAGCAACAACCCTCATATTTGAGAAATGCAAAATCTAAAGGGTTGTATGCAAGAGGACCTGGGGTTTCTCAGCTATTGGGAACAGTAACAATTCAAGACATTCTGAGTTCAACTGGAATCAGATATTAACAATCTCTGAGAATAAAAGGCCAAATCAATGCATTTATAACAGCTTTTGTGCAGGCTCATCTCAGAAATCCAATTTCAGAAATATTGTGCCCCAAAACCAGAGGACAAGTAAAGCTTCCAGGCACAGAAATGGGACTGGAAAGAACTTTATGCAAGGATCATTTGTCAAGAATTAAACTAACTTTATAGACAGATTCATAATACTTGCCACAGGCAGAAAAATTAGAGATTTCCAGAACTCACAAGCAGGCTCCTGGCCCCAGCTTCTATTCCCTTGATTGGGAAAAGACAAGAACAGAGACTCCCAGGCTTTTGCAGGTATTTTTGTCTCTAAATGTAGAACCTGTGAAAGGGATCTGACTCATGATGGAGACTTGTTCTCTGGCTGCTCATACTTGGCCATGAGATGCACATTTTTCTCACATTTTTATGGAAGTTGTGAGCAAAACTAAAATTACCTATTAAGCTACAGAACCTCCTGGGGTTTTGGTAGACATTTGAAACTCTCTGAAATATTCCCTTGGCTTCTGACACTTAAATTGCATGGATGGATGGCAGTTCCTGGCTCAACATAAGGCAGTCTCCACCTGAGGTCCTGCTCTTGAAGCCCCCAAAGTCTGATGTGCAATCCCAGCACGGACATGCACAGACCATAAATCTCTACAGGAAGCTCTGAAACTTTAAATATTCCTAATTTCATTTGAGGCAGTCCATATTCAAAGAAAGCTGCCCCTGAAGTCAAAGACAGCCTGAGTAACAGTGAGGATTTGGATGTTGCTGGTGTGTTGTTAGAGAGAAGGAAAGACACAGAGCAGGCTAAAGAAACCTCAAGTTTCTAATTAGAGAGGCTGAGGCCTCTGTGAGAAAACAGCCGAATGCAGGGTCTGTAAAATAACACCGTGTTCTTTCCAGCACTTTATATTCTCAATGGGCCTGATCCAATCCTTATTCAGAAAACATTTCACAGACTTCAGGCACGTTGCTATGCAGTGATCTGCGATCTGTTTCATTAATCCAGAAAAATTCTAACTAGGAGCACAACACCCTCTGATAATCCCCAAGCACAGCAACAAAGAGGAATGTTTACTACTACCTAGTGAGCCATACATAATACAGCTCATCATCAAACTTCCTTCCTGCACAGCACTAACACAAATCTGCACCATCCCTTGCACCTTCCACAAATATCAGAGTTCTCAGAATGGAGAGAACAGAGCCAAATTAGATGCTGTGCCACTAAAATAACAACCCAGCAAGGATTACAAAGTGAGGCAACCAGAAAGCTCATGTGTGATTTTCCACAGAGAAATAACAATTTTGAGACCAAGGAAGTGCTCTTTGCCTGCTGCAGAAAGGTGTCCCTGGCTCCTCTGGCAGGAGAACTGGAGGTGTAAAACAAACATCAGTGTGTCTGCAGAGAGCAGAGTGCCAGTGCTCTGCTCCCCTGGCACAGACCCAGCCTGTATCACACCTCAGGCACAAAACACCTGTCTGGAACAGGGGATCCTTCCCAGGGCACCCAGCAGGTGAGGATTGTAATGGGAATGGTCTACTTCCCTACGGAATTTCCATTATTATTTTAATAGAAAGACTGCTTCTGCACCAGAGCATCAAGCAAAACATTTAAAGTACAGACTAATTATGACTGGCAGGCTGATTTAAATAAGAACTGGTAGCAGTTAATTATAACAAAAATAGAATGTTGCATTTTGTATATTTAGCACTGCACCATCTCCCTTTACAATTGTACCTTTAGAGTGCTTTTGCTGAACTATCTCTGAAAATCCTCTGGTGTTAAATTGGTTTATACCATCCTCCCTCAGACTTCAGTGTATTTTAGGAGCTGAAAAAACCTGTCTTACTGAGTGCAGCAAACCCTTCCCTATAGTGCAACCCACTTCCTCCTCATTTTGTTCATCCACATAAAGGTAGCTTCCAAATCTCTCCCAATTAAAATGAAGATACACAAAGGCAGCACAGGCAGAGGCAGGTGTGGAGGCAGAGTAGGGGAGGGGAGCTCCCAAAATAACCCCCACTGCTGGTGTCCAGCATGGGGTGTGCCAAGGAACAGCAAATTATGGAGCAAAAAGGGAGAAGAGAGTCAGGTGATATTTCTTTGAAGCCTGAATTGCATTTAAGCAGTCTGGGCTCACCTCTCTTGCATTTACATCTCATGAATGCTCTGAGGAACAAATCTGCCAAAGAAATGTCTGCAGAAACTGCAAATTTTGATTAAATACTGGAGCACTTGCAAAAAAAAAAAGAATTCATAATTCAGAAACACCAGATACTAATGATGGAAGTCAACTTAGAAGTTTTATGGTCTTGCAACCTGAAGCACATGACTTTATAAGTTCAATCAAAAGACCCAGTGCAATTCAATTTAGGTAAACCAAGCACTTGTAATTGATTTCTTCTGCCTTTAATTTGCAGATAGAGATTAAGATTTGTTAGTTGACATGATGCAGAGAAAAATAAAAAGTATATATTGGTTGCTGACAATTTATAAGGAGAAAAAGTGCTGAAAGAGAATAACATAAAACAGTCACTTTGAATTACAGATTTTCTCTGGAGCATCTCCTGGGAGGCATTTCTGGGTAGACAGAAAGTACAGTTTTGTTTAATAAAATGGAATGTGCTAGAACACAAACCCTGCACTGACAAACCCTGCCCTTCCCACGATGTTGAGGTGGTTGGACACATCTCCTCACTCACAGGTTATAACCAGCACCAAGTACAGGTTTTTAAAGTTTCTTCTGGCTCTGGTATTTTTCAAACATGCACAATGCAAATATTCCTGCAGGAGCCAGTTCTGAATGATTAAATCAGGCATTTCCAGTGCTGACAGGCACTGGGAAGATTCAATAAAACAGAATCACTCCAGGCTCACCCATCTCCTGTAATCACTGGGGAGAAAGAAACCCAATGCATTTTTCCTGTTACTGCTAAAAGACTTCTTCTCTTGAGTGAAAAATAAAGTATGTGTTATTTAAAATGATGCAAGATATGTATAGATACAGGTATAGGTGTTATAGATATAGAATAGATATAGA
>VZRX01013484.1:4465-36148 GCA_013398075.1 Notiomystis cincta | reverse complement strand
AAAAAAAAAAAAAAAGGAAAAGAAAAGATAAAGAAACAAAGTTGTGATGATAAGTACAAGCTGCAGAAGGCTGCAGCCCTCCCCATTTTACTGAAGAGACTCTCTGCTCTACAGTAGGGGTTGGATATTAATTCAAATCAGTCTGCTGATTTTCCATATGAAGTTACAGTCATATGACCATTTTAACCAAGTAGACTCTACCATGAATTTAGATTAGCAGACTGATGCAAATTACCCAACTGTTTTCTTGTATCTCTGTAAGACCTGCCAGATGAATACTGTTGCCCTAAATTGTGATATTTCCCCTACAAAAATGAGTTTACTATTTTTGAGGCAACAATTACAGGTTGCATGAGAATGGTGTGTTATTTCCTGAAATTGTATGTAATTTATTTTTAAGAGTTTGAAACATAGTTTTGGAGTTAAATGCGTATCATCTCTGTAACTGCTCAAATCATGTTATTTTACATTTCCTGAAATACCTTTGAAGTTAAATGCAAATAAGGGGAAAATAAATTACAACTTGTGGAGTGACCAGTGCCTGATTATATGCAGCATAATTAACTCCATCCTTCACATAATGTTTGTCTTAATACTTATCCCATGTACTTCAGAATCATTGAAATGATTGGTGATTCTTTGCTTGGGGGAAACAGTTAAATTTGTTCATAAGGTGGACCTTTTTATTCATTTTCAGGTCATGAGGATTTAACATTTTAAAAATACTGATTCCAAATTTGTTTAATATTAATAATAAGCAGCTGCAAGTCAAATAGTCAAACTGCTCAAAATAGTCTTTTATGTTCACATCTAATTCTTATTTACCTACAGTACTTTGCCTTTGGAAAAATTGATGGGATTTAGCATTTTAATTTGAATATATTATATTTAGAACCATGAAATAGATCGATAAGGCACATTTATCCTTTCTTTGCCTGTTCTGTAGTCTACAAACAGAGAGATGGTATTTCAAATTAACAGACTTCTATTAGAAGAAACCATTTCAGTCCAAAAAGAAGCTTTTTCATTCTTAGACTATGTATTATGACAGAAATTAACATTTTTGTGACCTGTAATTTACTGAATCTCCTTGTGCTATAAATAAGATTTGGCAGCTGCAGCTGGAGTTCACTGTACCTTCAGCTCCAAGATTTTATTTACAGCTTTTTGCATTTCCTAATGACACTGTGGAGTTCAGGGGTGCAGACAACAAAGAGTACAAATAAAACCCGTGCCTCGTGTCTGCAGCCCCGTTCTGTTTCACTCCTCCAGTGGCATCCAGAGTTTCCTGAAATCTCCCCTGTGCTTGGGAATCCCTGGGCTTGTTGGAGGAGGCTGCGGCGCCGGTCACGGTTTCAATCTGCACCATTAGAGCCGCGTTTTCTGCCCGTCCCCTGGTAATTGCTGCAAGGACTTCGACAAGGCAGCCGATCCAAAGGCATCAGTAAGGTCAGAGCGTGGTGGAAGGAGCTCTGATTTTATCCTGGAGATTGATGCTCGTATCACCTTCTTTTCGATTCAGCAGCTGGGGTTATAAAATGTACTTGCAATCACTGATAACAGGTTAGATCAGACAACAAGTGGAGCAACAGAGTATTTTATACACTCTCTGTAGTTTTACCTAATGCAACAATAAATCAGTGAAGGCAGAGGTCTTTTGTAAATTTTAGTGAAAATTCAGCTGCTGAAAATATGGTTACTTCTGGCTGAAGTTCTAGAAATATGAATTTGCTTCCTTTCTTTAAAGCTGTAAAAATTGGTTCAAGTACAAACTTTCTGGTAAGGCAGTAAAGAAGAAAGCAGTAAAAGAAGAGACAGCACATCCAATGTGTTATAATTAGTTTGTCATTGGCTATAAGCAAACTGAGGGGAGGGGGTCAGACAGTAAAATGTACTTGGAGTTAGCTCTAAAGAATTCCCTTTCTGAGCACCATCTAAAAAAATCTCTGTACATGAACAAGACAAAAGTTGGTTGAATGGCCCATTGTGCCATTTCATAGAAATAAAATCATGATAAAATTTAAAAATATTTACCAGCTAATCAATAAACCACATTTTTGTGCAAGTCCAGAAGGTTTAGTAGAGAACTTTTTCTTCCACAGATTATTATAGCTATTGAAAAGTATGCTTTTTTTATTGTTGCAAAACTGCAGGTATATACAGCAAACTTAATTGAAATTTATTAAATGAGTGTCACAAGAGAGAAATGGGGGTATGGAAATAAAGAACACGAAAGATTACAAATATGCTGCTAAACTTCTGCAGCATCTTTCTTGTAAGTTTAAAGCAATGTTTCTGTAAAATTAGCATTATTCTTTCCTAAAACCTGTCAGCCTACAGAAACAGACCCAAAGTCTCTACCAAGTGACCACTGAAGACTTGAACAGCAATAAGGAGAATTTACACTTGTTTAGAAGTCATACAAAAAGTGGAATTTATTCAGTTCTTCACTTCCCCAAGGTGGATTTTTCTTTTTTTACAAATTATGTCATACACACACAAGATTTATTTATTTTTTAAATATAAACTAAGATATGATATTTGTTATTGTTTGTGGTTTTCTTATTTTTCTTCTTTATTTCAGGTATTTCTCTTAAATGTCATCCTCTTTTGAGTACCTTGTCTGGTAAATGGAAAGTTGGTTGAACTTTGATACTTTCATGATTGATTCAGAGCAGAACTGATAAGATTAAAATGAATATTTTTTAAAAATCCACAGTTTTAACAGATAACATTTTAAATGAAACATCTTCTGAACACTTTAAAAGTTATACTTTTTTCTTTATTACTAGTGTTTCTACAAAGAAATTATGAATTATAGATATTGAGTTGTTTCTTGTAGCCTTCTTACAAACTACAAATGATTGTCAGCATGGCATAGGGAAAGATTTAAAAACTGATTGTTTGCTCTCATTTTTCTGATTCTCCCTGTACAGTTTTGTTGGCTTCAAGGAGCTGTTCCCAAATTCCATTGGTGTCACACTGGAATGGGATCATCTCATTCAACCACCCCACAAAGCATCACTCTGACCCTCAGAACATCACTGCCTCCACCTCTCTCAAAGGTACAAAAGGTGAGCTGCAGGGTCTTACCTTCCATTGCTTCTGGTGGTTCTATACCTGCATAAACAAAGAATATTTCTGTCTCAAACTAGTATATGGTATAAATAGCTAAAATGTATTTCCTAATTTATTTTTTTTCTGTTACATAAACTGCTGTTAGGACCTAATTTCTGATCTCTACTTGAAGAATACTTGAGTAACTTTCAATTTGCTGCCTAGTTTTCAAACCTCACCATGTGAACTCTTATTAAAATAATAATAATGATAGCAAGAGCTGTGGCCAAGAGATTTATATTTAGGCAGTGAATAGGAGCTTTCAGAAAGCCTGCAGCAGTTTCGAAAAACATTCTATCCAGAGTGACAGAAATGAAAATTATTCAGAAGTTACCAGCCAGGGAGTGAAGCTGTGTATCCTTTAGAAACTCCCTGGGCTTCCACAGACTGCTTGGGAAAGTCAGCAGCAGTTTGGGGAAAGTCAGGATCAGTTTGGGAAAAGTCAGGATCAGTTTGGGGAAAATGCATTCCCTCGTGCATTGTGATGAATTTCTGCAGCCTTACTGTCGAGCAGAACAAGTTTCCAGTGGTTCTGCATCTGTTCCTGCTCAGCCAAGGTGCCTCTGGGAATATATTTCCCCTTGCAGCAGCAGGTGGCGTTGAACAGCTCACGTTATTCTCACTCTCATAATCATTTTGTCTTACGTGTAGTAAAAACTTCTCTCCCAAAAGGGAGAATCCGCAAGAGAAATTCAACAAATTTTTATAGCTGTAGCAGACTTCCTACAGGACTAAAGTAGGGATAAGTTCTTCCAGCTTTAATCACACTGAGAAATAAGACTATAAATAACATATTCAAGCAGCAGCAAAAACAGGTGTGGTAGAGTGATATCTTAATTGCATTTTAATTTTCCTTTCCTATCCACAGAAATCTCTTGCAACACCCCGGAGTTCACGTTGTGCTGAGCTCGGGTCCCCGTGTGTGTGCCAGCTCCTTCACTCTGCAGCAGACTCACCACCCTGAGCCTGCCTGAGGCACTCTCTCCACACTCTGCCTCCACAGCAAAGGTTCTGCTCCCAACACCAAGGTCAGTGTGTGCTCCCAGGGCACAGGCACTGCTGCAGCTTCACCCTCTGCTAGGTGGGAACACAACGAGGATTTCCATCTTCTGAACTTCTCTGAAACTCCTTCCAAAAATCCAGGGGCGCTGCAGAAGTTCAAAACACTCCTCCAAATGATTTCTGAGGTTTATTTTTAAAATATGACATGCACATAAAACAAAAAAAAAGTAATTATTTTTACCTGCACAAAGGTAATATGTAAGAACAGAAATATCTTACAAACAAAGAACTATACATCAGTTTATACAGTTAGCTTTGCACTAATTATGAGTATTTAAGAAATCCATCCATCTTTCTTTCATCAACAGTCAGAGTTTTCCATTTGCATATCTAATAATTTATGGCATGTCCTGACCCCAAGCAGTAATTGAACCAATAGATCTTCAGCCTAGATTTACTCGTCTGGCTGCCACAGTAATGTAACTCTGCAGGAGTTTTGGATTACTCCAAATGCCATCTCCTCTTCTGAGGGGTTGACAGTCACAGGCAAAATTTGACCTCCCAAATGTCAAGGCAAAAACTCCATTGCCTAATTTAGACTAACTCTCCTTTTGGAATACTTCAGATGAAAACAAGAGGGCACAATGACTACTCTCAACATTACCCCAGGAAGATGGTCTTTAATGTGAGGCTCAGTAATGATAAATGAATTCTCCTTAGAGTTTAAAACCATGTAAGAGCCTAAATCTTAAAGGGTGAAATCTATGTACCAGAGCTTGTAACTAGTAATGTAAAAATAAAGGAAAAAGAAAGAGAGAGAGAGAGAGAAACTGTTACATTAGAGAGGAATCTCATGATCAGAGCCAGACTGATGAGACTTGAGCTGAGAGATTTGGAAGGGGGACATGGGGTGCTTTTCTGCCTCAAGCAAGCCATGGCACAGGGCAAAAACACCCAGCCAAGAGCCTGTATTTCATCTTCTCAAAATGTGGTTTAGAAGCCAATTTCAAGGCAGCATTATATGCCTCAGTAAAGTGTTCTCAAAGGCTTTGAACAAGAAAAATGCCAGCAAACACACAGCCCTGCACTGTTGCAGCCTCTTTGCTGAATACTAACTATGGAGAAGATGTGGGCACAGAAGTTGTGGGTTGCAGCAGGTATTACTTGGAAACTCCCTCAGCTGTGCAGACACTGGGGGGCAGGGGGCAGGTGCAGGGGCTGGGCACACTGCTGTGGATCAGATATTACGAAAAGGAGCTAGGTTTGAAATTTCCTAAGCCTCATCTGCTGGCTATTTTGTTTTTCTGGAAGGGAGCTCCAGTGAATGAGCCCTGGCAGACACACAGAGCTGTGCTGTTGCTACTGACACAAGTCCCAAAACAACACATACAGGCTGTGAGAAAATGCTGCTGTCTCACAACTGAGGAGCTGAAAAAAAAAATTAAAAAAGAGCAGCAAAGGTACAAACAAGGCAAATCTGACCCAGTCCCCAATTAATGGCATAAAGAGTATTTATTTATTGATGATTAAGTGCTGCCCTTGTTCCTTGGTAGCGAAGTTCAATGATGATAGACATCTTGGAAAACAGGTAGATAGACAGAGAGATAGATATCCTCAGCCCCTTCAGCCATCCATAATATGCCATGTGCTGCCATTGCTGCTTTAGTCTGACCAATTGCCTCAGTAACACATTCCATCTTATCTGATCAATATTAGCCCTTCAGGAACTCTGCAGAGTTGCAGCTCTCTGCCAGCACAGGAGGAACCTCATCTTGCCTACTTGTATAGAAAGAGTCATATGGAAGAAGAAAAAACATTAGCTATTTAAATACTTTCATTTGATTGCTTTCATTGGCTTGATTTTGCTCTGATACCTTTTGTACCTGCAAATACTTTAGAGCAAAAGAACTATCAGAAAATGAACATTGGAAGAGTTGCACAGGAAATCTGAGTTTGGTGCCCAGCCTCCTGTCCAAGCAATTACTGTGTGCCTCAGTTCTTTAGAATTAAAATGGGATTAATGACACCATTAAATCACCTGTTGTAAGGCTGAGGATATTCATGTGATTAGCAGACCTACATGAGAAAAAGATCCAGAGGCAGAATTTCTGCTGTTTCCTCCTGAGCTTAAGAGCTGACTGAGATACTGAGGGTGACATGATACAGAGGTGGAGGATCAAAAATCCATGTACATGATGGCAATAACAGCACTGGAAGAGAAAAAATTCTAGTTTTCACCTCACAGAATCTTTCATTAACTGGCAAGCAAGGACAGAGCAGAATAAAATATTATTCCCCCTGCTGCTGAAAGAATGAGTGTTCCTGGTAAGCATCTGGGAAAATAGCAAATACCAGTGAGAGGCAGAAACTGGGACTCCTCCCTTGGCATCCTGAGGACATTCAGAAGGATGGGAAGTTGTGTGATCCTTGAAAGTCCTCCTTACCTCACTGCACAGGGCAACAGGAGCTAAATCCTGTTTTGGTAAAGTGAAGCAAAGCTCTGTTGAAATGATCTGCAGAAATATCAGGAGAGACAAAATATCCCTTCCCTATAACTTGTTGATCTCCCACATTTCTGGTTTCTCTATTAACATTGGCCAGCCACCATTTCTGTCCTCTTCTCTTTTTTTCTTATTTTTTTCTTTTCCTGTCATATTCCTTCAGCCATGCTTCTTTTCCAGGTGGAAGATGAAAGAAAAGTGCAGATAGAGAATCAACCACCTAAGCATCATAAGGCTAAATATTTGTTCACTTGCTTAAGATGCAGGAAGTGCTGGAGTGCTCTCTGTTTACCCAAGAGGATTTCAGCAGAGAGGCTTGCTCCAGAAAGGTATTTGTTCAGAAAAGAGAAAAATCCTGCAGATCAGTGTAATCTCTGTTGCTCTAGGAATTACTGACAGTGCAATGTGGTGTGGCTGGGTGGGGATTTCTCCTTAGCAAAGCAGCAGCTAATGGGAAGGAGTAAGTGCTACAAAGTCTGCATCCTAGGAGAGTCAGAACCTCAGTATCAGATGTCAGAAACTCTGATAGTTGAGGCTTTTCCATTGATATTTTAAGTGGCTGCTGAGCAAAATTTTCATTTAAGTCAAAGGAATGGATTTGATGCTTCAGGTTTTTTTCCCTTATAAACTTCCAGACTAGGACAGCAGCCACATGACAGGGTCATGATGTTCTTCAGGACAAATGCCTCTTCCAGGGATAGGGGAGTAAAGACAATGGAGTGGGGACCTTAGTTGCTCATGAACAACTCTGCATTTTGCTCTACAGAGGGAGCACACTGAAGGATTTTCACCCCAGCCCAGGTTTTATCATGGTGAGGACAGCACAGTATAACAGATGAAGCTACTGCAAGAGATGGTGCAAGAAAACCTGCCTTTAGGAGGGTAAAATATAAGAAAGCTCAAGCAAATAACAGGGTTGTTTCAGGCTGAAAGTTAGTTTTCCTTTTTTCATCCTGTTTTTCAGGTTAAAGTCAGTGAACAAAACCCCTGTGCATTTGGTGGACAGTTGTTCTGCAAAGATGACTGACAGAAGAAAGGCAAACAATACAAGTACAGCAGCATGGCAGCAGCAGAAACCAGCTCATTGGAGATGGCAGATGGACAGAACACTAGTAGTTACTTAATTTTCTATTTTTGCCATTATTTTGTTCATTGAAGATTTAAAAATCATTTGAGCAATTGTACCAGTGAGACTGTGATTTGCTATTAGATTTAAAGTATACCTTTGGATAATTTCAAATTGTTTTCTGTCTTTATTTGACTGAATTTGCCCCAGTGAAACTGAGTCAAACCATTGATTTATCAGAAGTGTTTTATTCTTCATTCTAGATCTGTGCAGATCTAAGTTATAAACCAGGAAAGCAGTAGAAAGTTGCACTTGTAAATATTTTAGAGAAAACTGCTGTTCTGTGGAACTTTATGGTGTTTTTCTCTGGTCCTATTGAGTGCTTTACAGAAGCTCATTTGGGAAATGTATTCTTTGATTCTGGTAATCAATTGATCAACATTTGAAGCTTTGCTCAGACACACAGCTATTGTGAAGAGCAGTTCTTTCAAATATCCATTTGATTGTGTTTGTGATGCTTGCTTTATTCAACTCTGCTCCAGGCAAATTAAAATGTACTGCTATATAATAAGTATGGGAAGGTTAGCATTCACAATTTAGGGATAAAACATTTTGACAGTTCTATTCCACATTTGCATTTAAAAATCGTAATGCTTTTGATTAGAGCCTGTGTTTATCGAAGGATCTGCTGTAGGCATTGCCACTCTGAGATTGTCACCTCTCAGGGTTTGTTCTGGACTCTGTGTCTGGGGGGAGCACAAAAGCCTGCTGGTTCCACAGGCATGTTATTTTCTGCTCCATGGCATGTCTCATCTCCTTTAATTTCTGATGGGGCTCCACCTGCACTGCTGAGTCATTTGTGTTTGTGTCTGAGATATTTTTGGTGTGCAGTTAGGCAGGTACATGTGCATGGTTCCACTGGTCCTCAAACCCTCAGTTCTTGGGGCACTGTAGAATCCCTTGGGGACAGAGGGGAGGGATGAGAGATCCTGCCACCACAAGCTTTTTCCTTCCTGCTGGTGAGCAGGTGATGCTCAAGCACAGCACGTGCAGACAGTGGCCTCAGGAAAAGGGTCACTCCCACAGGCTGATGTCTGAAGCACTGGTCACTAAAACTACCACTATTAATTGTTCCCCTTCTGTTTTATCCATCATCTTTCTGCATTAGGAATGTTCAGGGGGGATTCAAGTAACCTGATACAGCATCTGCCACATTGCAATCCCTCAGAAAACATCCATTCAGATAATAAGGCTATCTCAAGATACACTGTCTCAAGAGACAGTGTGTAAAGTAGACCAAGTGATAAAAAATCCCAAAAAACCAACAAACATGCTGGCTAGATAGTTCAGACTTTTCAGAAGAGCAGAAATAAGGAAAAAAAATATAGAGTTTACAAGAAAATGTATTTGAGATGAAGTAAGGCCTTCTCCCCAAACTTCTAGCTGATCTCTAGAGACTTTGTGTAATTATTAGATTTCCCTTGGGAAGGATATGGACTTAGGTGATACCAGAAATCTTGTGCAGTGAATTCTCCAAGAACCCTCTTCTACCTTATGCCCCATTACTCTGCCTCCAAAGCCCTGAAAACTCATACACTCTCCAGCTGCTGTGAACTGTCACTTCCCATACCTTCCTTCACATTTGGGATCTGTTTCTTCTGACTCAGCAACAAATAGCAGGGAAGGGATGGACTCTGGGAACTCAGAGATATGACGTGCACAAAGTCATTTTCTGATTGTGAAGGGGACCACTGGTAAATCCTCTCTGTGCACCCAGATTGGTTCTTGCACTGAAAAACATCAAAATCTGAATCATACAGAGGCTATGCAGCACTATGGGTAAGTACTTTGGCCTTTCATGTCTTATTATGTTGTTAATTAGTTAATGTTTGTAAAGCACTTTGAAGATGAAAAGCCCTATATAAGTTCTAAGTGTTATTATCTCTGGAGACCTAGGTTCAATTCAAAGGTGCTTAATTACATATGCCATAAATTAGACTTAATGAGTTGTAGAATCAGACATTTTATGCAGTGCATGCAGATTTCTCAGCCAGTGCTGAGTCTTATGGTCTGCTGCAGTACTTCTGTTAAGAAAATTACACAAATATAGAGCAGATAATTTCTAATAATAATTGGATTGCATTACAATACTATTCAGGACCTGGTGGAGCAATTACTGGGAGCTTTGCTTTGCTGTATCTAGGGTTTTTCCAGTAACCGACTTCAAATTGCTGAAGGTAACAGTTTGGGGGTTATTTTAATTATGATGTAGACAGAATTCTAATTCATACTTCTGTATTTTGGCTTAGCAGAAGGGTGCTGAGAGGTATTGGTATGACTGTTGTCCTTCCAGTAAGACCCTGAAGGTCCTGTTAGAGGACCACTTCATGCTGGGTTACGCTCACAAACATAAGAAGAGAATTTCCCATCAATAGAGACACCACTGTGTAATTTACAACGAGCCATTACGAGTGGGTAGCCTGCAAAAAGGGGAAGCCACAGTTATAGGAAAATGTGGTTTCATTGGCTTTGCAGAGCTGAGAGTTTCCATGTTTTGTAACTTACATCTTTTGTGGCCAGAAAGCTGCAGACTTTGCCCTGCTCCAGCCCCAGCAGCAGGGCAGGTGTCCCCAGCGAGCAGGAGGCTCCTCGTGGCTGTTTTCCAGCCAGCACAGTTCAGAGACACAAAATCAGCAGGGTTGCCCACCACCTCCCATGTGTTCCTGCAGCACAATATATCCATTTTACCTTGGGCCTTCCAGGGGCATAAAGAGGAAGGCAGGATTCATCCTGAGTATAAATATGTTAGGAGTGATTGTGTTCATTAGTACAACCCGAGTAGATTGGAAAAACTAATTATTAGCAATTTACTATGAGTGTCGCTAACAGACTTACTTGAAAGTATTTATCCCGAAGTGAAAGCCATTTGGTCTGGTTAATGTGTATTGTAAGCATATGCAGACTGTCTTCCAGGGGAAAATGTGTTTCTGGGTTCTGCAGACAGTGACAGTGGTGAGCCCGCAGTCCGAGAAAGCCTCTGAAACCGCGGCCGAAAGGGGAACGAGACCGCTGACATTCTTCAGGACATGTGTTTGAGGCATGGCTTCCCACCACTTCCAGAGCCACTTGCAGGCCTTTTGCTTTATATAGATTGAGACAAGTCAGTGTGGGCCTAGATGCAGCCTCATAAATGCCTCTGTGATTTCTCCCTCATCCATTCTCTACTGCTATTTTAATGCTTGTTTTGAACAGAAGTGTGTTCTTTAAATGGGACAGAGCACAGTTCCTGACAGTGCTTATCACTCCTTTTTCATATTCTCAAGAAATAGATCTAATGTTACACCATATTTACTGAGGTGCATCTCTTTCAAAAACAAGATATCCTTTTGGTGAGTACTTTTCATACAGTCTAATAAATAGGAACTTCACATGAATACTGATTTGAGCTCCAGGCTGTGGTTAAACATTTTAATAGTGCAGCAGACTTATCAACAAACTTTTCCTTCCCTACCCTTCCCCCTTCCCTTTTTACAATGAACAGATTTTTATCCGACTGGCTTGTGACTTGGGGATTTTTACAGGCAGGTTTAGGAACTTGTTGAATATTTGAATATTTGAGTCTGAAAACAAAATATAAAATCCCACAACTTAAAAGCCTGATATTTTATACAGTATGTATTAAAAATGCATAAAAAATGGGTAAAAAATGTGACTCACCAAAATACCTACAGGACTCCATTCTCTGACCTAACTATCAGTACTTAAATAGAAGTTACTAGTCTGATGCCCTTTTTTAATACTCCAAGACACCATTTATACTGGCATAACTCACTGAGCTACCAAATCAGTGGAGCTGCACACTTTGTTTCCGAATTC
The DNA here is from genome assembly GCA_013398075.1 of Notiomystis cincta. Classification (NCBI taxonomy): domain Eukaryota; kingdom Metazoa; phylum Chordata; class Aves; order Passeriformes; family Notiomystidae; genus Notiomystis; species Notiomystis cincta. The sequence continues at coordinate 24,586 of VZRX01013484.1, read as the reverse complement.
TTGCAACCTTTTGTCAAAAAGTGATAAGAATATTCATATTGGTTTTATTTAATCTCGGCATTTCTGGCCTGTCTCCTTTCCTCCTGTGTTTCCAAGATGTCAGTGGCTGCCATACCCTGGCAGTGATATTGCTGTTGCTCACACGAGTGAAGCTCTCTGAGCAAGTGGGACAGTTGTGAGTTTGGGCAGATTGAGCTCTGTGTGTCCCAGAGACATCAGGCAGCAGGGACAACTGTTCAACAGAAGCACCTTGATACAGCCAGGCCTGCAAGTCTGACCAAGACACCAATGGCTAGGGGGCTGCTCCTCCACAAAACAGTTCAGGGGCTCAGGAAGCAGTAAATGTTCACAGAAAAACAACTTGGCAAGTTAATATCCAGTACAGAACTCTGGTCACTTGGTGGTTGTGTCTGGTTAGGAGTTTTACAAAAACTAGCCATGCTTTTGGGTTGTGACTTCCTCAGTCATTTTCCTGTGTTAAGTCCCTAATTTAACAAAGCACTGATATCTCTTCTCTGAAAACCTTTGACTGTGGAAACGTTGCCCCTGCAGGAGGTCTGGAAGACTTCTGGATGGTGACTGCTTCTGACTTCCTTTCTCTGTGAGCAAAGAGTTATCACAGGTCAGCTGCAGAGTGGAAAGTGTGGCTGCAAATTGTGGGGTAAGCCCAGATTTAATATTGGTGTGTCTTTGTAGCAGAGTGGATGAAACAGAATATGGTGCAGATGTATGTGAATCATCACACTCTTGTTGGTGCCTCTTATTTCAGTGGGCCTGTGGATTTTTTGTCAGCAGACCTGAAAAGCTTACTACTGGTCTGCTGCATGATTCTTGCATTCCTTTCTCTCTACAGTCGTGTTGCAGGAAAACAAGAGAATCACATGCACAATTTAAAAAGAAAAGTGTCTGGTCTGAGAGCATTAAGAATTAGGTTTACAGGTATTTATTTCCAAGAGTAGCATTATGACTCCAAATATTTTATTCTCGTGCACACAATGTCATGTACATATTACCTCAGCAAGAAGCTCTGTCCTCCGTGGATTAGGAGAATGCCTTCAGTTTAACTCTGAATTCAGTAAAACATTTCTATTCTGAATGATATTAAGTTTAATTTTAGACCTGTCTGCAAGTCCATTGTATTTGATGTCTGAGGTTAATGAGGTTAACAGGCTGAAATGTCCTGAACCAGAGTTTGATTTGTCAATGTGTAACAAAGTACATGTACACACCAACATTTCTACTTTAAAGTTTCCTCAGGAAATAGGCAATGAAATTATTTAATAAGTATTCATCAGGAAATCTGCTTTACTATGACTATGTTTTTACATTTAAGCCTAAACTTAGCTCTGCACTAGGTGTTGATTGAAATTTTGATTTAAGCAGGAGCACAGCCCATGACTACCTGCATCTAGCAGGACAGATTTATGAATTGAGATGGTCAAGTCACACAGTTGCCTGACAAAGGATATCAGAAAGCTGTTAGACTTAAAAATGAACAACTCCATAAAGCTGGAATTTGTCGTGGAAACATTGTCACATCAACTAATTGGCATTATCCGTTCACCCCATTAGAGTAATTATTTGTAATTGTTGTTATTGTAGCATATGTCCAGCATTTAAGCAGTGCATATTCCTGGGAAGAGCTGGGTCATTCATCAGGGAAACGGAGAAATTGAGTTGAAAATGTCAAATCAGGCAGGCAGATGGAATTATTTCATTTGCTTTTAAACGAATTTGTATTTTTTTCTCTTACTTCCTCATACATGCAAACAGGGAAGCAAGCTAATGCTGTCTCCTGCTTTCACAAGAAAAAAGACAGAAATACCATAACCACTAAAAGATATCTTGAATAAAGAAACACTTGGGTGGACCCAATCTTCAGGGGTGCATGCAGTGTGTCTGACACAGGTACTTTGAGGCAGCAAGGCACACTTGGGTGAGCTGTGAGCGTTGGCCCTGTGTCACTGAGAAAGGCAGAAATGGCCCTTCAGTCACCAAAGAGCAAAGAGTAAATCCACAGATAACCTGTGTATGGACCCTTCTTCAGGGTCAGAGCAGACACAATGAGGGCATTTACAGAAAATCTATCTCAGTTGTTTTATCTTGCATTGATAATGGCACTCATACTAAAGTGATTTAAGAGTCAGAAATAAAAAATAATCAAAACCTGCACTTGCTTCATCTAGATTTCTGGGACAAACCATTGAAACTTTGCTCAGAATTACCCACGATTATGAAAAAACGCTCTTTTGTTCTTACATTAATTTGCTTACAGATGGATTTATAATATCCTTTAAAAAAATTGGTGTTACACCCATCTGCATGTGCTTAAGCTAAGTCTGCTAAAATGTACTGCTTGAGCTCATGACGAAAGCTACAACTATTGTTTGCCTGCACAATGCAAAAGGAAATAAAATGAAGGGTTCAGAATGGACTGTTGCAAATCAAGACTTCAAAATCTCAGTTAAACTGCTTTTTGTTCAGTATCTTTTATTACGAGAGGAGGCACTTATCACAGATATTTGGGATATTTGGCAGTAAAACCATAACACTGAACGTTCAGATGATGATGAAGCAGCATTATTGTCTTCCAGGGCCTCTAAACTCGAAGTTTCCATTTACATCAATTTTTTTAGTCGGGTGTTCGGTTCTTTTTCCACAAAGATCTCAAAGAGATGAGTTAAGCCTATTAGCCTGAATGTGGCAGTTAATATGCTGATGTTAAGAACATACTTAAAGCCAAGAGCTCTTGGCTAGGCATTTTGACTCATTAAAGGAGAAATAAATGTCAAAGTGAAGAAGGCAAAATTGTAATACAAAATCTATTAATAAAGCATTCTGAAGAAACTGCCTGTTATTTGTTACTAAAGGAGTTGATATACATTTCTGTAATGAACAAAAAGGTTATTTAAAAGAAAATATTCTCTTCCCTTGCTTACACTGAAGGAGTTTTATATCAAATAGAAAGTTACTCCTTCATTGTTCCAATCATAAGATCAGTGTCCAGTGAATAGCAATTCCATGTAGTCCTGTGATCTGACATCCTGTGTCCAATCAACTTGTGGGAAATGATGGAAAGAGCTTTTTAAATGTCACAGAGAGGAGACAGCCTTGAGAAAGCTAATTAAATAATTTAAAATTGTGTTCCTTAGGATCTTTCACTACAAAAAAAGGCTCAAATGTAAAAAAATAGACTAATAGGGTGCTGATGTGACTGCACCAGTAGTCCAAGTGTAGACTGTATATTGCTTAAATGATTCAGATACTTTGATATGGTTTGGCAAATGAAAACCTTGTCTTACTAAGAGTCATTTTTAGCATCTGGATTTGCATATACGTATTATATCTGTTATATTAATTACATCTATTTTCACAGGTATAGACAGACGTACCCCAGTCGTGTGGCACCCATGAATAGACCCAGTGAGCCTGTGCAGCTGTGTTTTGATCAGCAGAGAGGTTTCCTGGCATGCAAGAACTGAAATCACCTTGTGGGTATGACAAGCACATCTAAGTATCTAGCAAGTGAAAATCAAGGGTTTCTGTAAGGAAGAAGTAAGGACACCTACCACAAAAAATTAAAAGTAAAATAACCTTTAATAATCGCAACAATGCAATCTCCATTCTATGTATTGCTCCAAATTGGCATTTAGCCATCCATCATTTGCTGGCTCATAAAGCTGATTTGTGCTCTTCCCTCCCCTCCCTGTTTGTAGGAGCTGCTGGCCTCTTTTCACCACTCCTTTCCCATAGGCACACACAACTGGGACCCAAACACTCTTTTGTCTCTTCCTCTGGGGCTCTGCTTTGTAACACATGGGGAAAGGGGGAGCTGTGAGCAGCTTTCTTTCTTCTTCGTTGTGCAATGCCACTTATAAACTGTCGATAGACACTTGGGAGGTGTCTCAAATGTTAGACAAGGAAACAGGTATAATTCAGAGGAAACCCGACCTTGATTGAATAGGGTCAAAATGCCTCAACCATCTCTTTCATTGGAAACTCCTCATTTACAGACCCGGACTTCTTTCATTGTCGCTTAGAGTTGACAAATATATGTGTGGTCTGAAGGACAAGAAGTGCTAAGGAACCTACCCAGTGCGAGCCTTCCGGAGCCTCCCTGGCAGCGCCCGGGAGGGCTCTGTCCCTGCCGGCACCTCCCGAACCGCAGGGACCCCGCGGCTGCCGCTGCCTCTCGCCCCACTCGGTCACACCCGGTGTCCTCACCGGCTTTCCCATAGCGAATCTCGGGTCTCTCGTTCCATAAAACCACTTATTCCCGGCGCGGTGCCCAGGAGCAGCCCGAGCTGGTGCCTCCGAGGAGGACCCCAGCCAAGGAACCCCCGCACTTTTATCCTTTTTACCCTTTTATCCCTTTTATCCCTTTTATCCCCTCACCTTCGCTCCGCGCTCCTGAGCTGCCGCCCCCGCTCCGTGTCCATCCCCTCGCTGGCTCTCCCGTCTCCTTTGCTGGCCCACACATGGGCCATTCCCGGCTCCCGCTGCGTCTCTCGGTGCCCCTTCCCGGGCTGGCATCCCCCATCCCCGCGCCTTTGTTATGCCAAGGGCTGGCACTTCACGGCCTCTTGTCTCGGGCTCCCGCCCGGGGCTCCATCTGCATCTCAATCTCCAGCGGGCAGCCGGGCTACCTGGACCAGCAGCATTCCTCAGCTGCATCCGTCGGAATTTAGGGAATTCTGGGACTAACCAAACTCGTCGCGGGGAACACACGGTTTCCCTCACCTCAAAGAGTTGTAACACCGAGTTGTGGAGAGTACAGAAACTTTTCTTCAGAAATCCTGTTTGGGTATCCCCAGGTATTGGCACCTAGCAGATGAGTTCAAGTTCCATCTTCCTAATTCCCAGGTTTAATTGTATATGTTAATGAAGCTCCTGAGGAAACAACAACAAGAAAAAGAACTGAGCTCTAAATTATGCATCTTAAGAATTTGAATTTCCCTTTTGATATTTAGAAATCTAAGGCTATTTGAAACATTTAAAGGCTGTAAGCCACCAAAATACTTGTGGTCATTTCCAGACTTGGTCACTACATATATATCTTGAGCTTCCTGGTACAATATATTATCTTAAGTCCTTTTAATTGAGAATGATTTACCAAAATAGTTGATGAAGTTTTATATAGAATGTTTTCCAAGCTGTTTGCTATATTATACACCTCTTTCAAACAGATCTTGTTTGTTACTATGGAAGCCCCTTCTGGTGAAAGCTGTTTGACCCAGGAAAGCATTAGCCAACCAACAAAGTTTGGAGCTTTCAAGGAATTCTCATTATTTTTGTTTCGATATTCTCTGAACATCTTTCTCACTGACCAAAACCACAGATGGCACAGGCCTGACTTTCTCATCACTAAAGACAATTTATATCACACCAGCAGGGAAAAGGGACCTGCAAAAAGTGTAGATGTAACTGGAAGCCCTTTAATATCCTTTCACACTACTGGAGAAGCACCCAAGAACCTTTACCCTACATCCTTATCCCTTCTGCTTCTTTGCTGGGAAGAGCCTCACCTGGGACTGCTGTGGATTGGTAACTGGCAATCCCTCCCCTGGTGCTCCTGAGCTGCTGAAGAGCAGCCACAGCAGCACCCTCAGCACAAGGGCATTTGTTTCTTCACATTTATCTTGGGTTAGTGCTTTCCTTTATTTAACTGTCTCTGATCTGACTATATCTGATCATTCCTTCATCTCATTTTCACTTAACCTTTTGCCCTCTACACAGACTAAGCATCCTATCAGATATCTCCCAAGGGACCTTCTTTTCCCCTCCACTCCCCCTTTCTCCACTCTTTCTCCAATTTAGGTGCTTTATGCTGCTCCTGCTAATTTACCTGATTACATGGAAGGAGCTGTAGATCTTTTTATAATTGCTGTTTTACTTAAAACATTGATTCTTTAGCTCCCGTCTGTTTTCAGGTCATCACACCTCACTGGAGGTTTCCCTGGCTTAATGAGCAATTCTGAAACCATAGAAAGGACCAGATGATGGGGGTCAGTGTGCATTCTGATATTGGAAAGCCACTCCATAGCATCCACAAGAGGATTCTTGGCACCTGCCTTGTTAAGCTGAATGCCCAATGTTATCTCTCCAGGCAAGTAAGATTCTGGCAGTCACTGTAGTCCTATTTCACTCATTCTCAGTCTTTTTGACACCAACATATTAATTCTCCCAAGCTCCTTTGGCAGCTGTAAGAAGTTCTCTCTCTCTCTTTTTATTTTTTTAAATATGATTGATAATATTGAATATTTCTTTTAACCTTTTACTGCCATTCCTGGGCTAGGTGATAGTTTTTGTGTTGGGATGTTAATCTCCAGCATGCAGTAGCACATCTTCCCATCACCTACTCATTATGGAGCTCATTTGTAAAATTCTGCTGCTTAATTTACGACTGCCTGTGAAGCCCCACCTACCACTGGCCCTCCAACACTCCCACTGTCAAAGGTCACATAAAGAAAATAATTGCTTTATACAGAAAATCCTTCTAGTTTAAAACAAGGAATGGCAATCCTTGGACAAAATTTGTCTATATGGTTTCATGTGATGCATTGGAAAAAAATATATTCTGGCAAGGGTGCAAATAATGCAGGTTCTCTGGTTCAATGCAGGAAATGACCCTACTGAAATGTAGTGGCAAAAAATGTCATAATTTTCTTCACTTCCAATTTCTAGGGGAAAAAAAAATTAAAAAAGGTTGTCTGAGGAGACACAAATATGTAAAAACAAAAAGACCTCCCAGGATGACTTGAAATATGTTCAAATTACACATCTACTCCCTGCTCCCAAGAACCCAGTAAATATTTCTTTGGCCCTACAAAGTATTTTAGTCTGAACCCAGGAAACCTCAGCTTGACCTTGAAAATAAGATTCCTCAGTTTTCAAAGTAAATGTCTCAGCCACATTGCTGGAGGAGTTGCACTTTTCTGATTGAACATATAAAACTTGTCTCTTTTGGCAAATGGGGTAGATTATACTGCGGGGAACTGGTTGTTTTCCCAATTAACTGACCACAGGCACTTTCAAACTCTCTTTCTCAACTTCTACACCTCAGTGCAATGCTGGTGGCAAGGTTAAAATATCTGTCTGGGGCTGTTAGGGGCAGGGTTAAGCCAGTGAGAAGCAGCAGAGCCTATCTCAGTGGACAGACACTGACCCACCTTGCTGAGTGAACATCCAGGGATATCTCTACAGAGATTTTGTTTTGTCTTCTTCTCAGGTTGTAATGGATGGTTTAACAGCATTTGGTGCTGTAGCATCCTTCCAGCATACCTTGAATCCCATTTGAGATTTTAGATTGAATATGTCTGGATTTGATCAGTTTTATCAGTTTATTTTCTTCTGATGTTTTTCTCCTCTGCCAGCTGCATTAACTCTTCTTTCACCAAGACTTGCTCCATGGTAAGTGTAACGAAAATACTCTTTTGAAACACTTTGACATCATCTTCTGACATCTAACTCATATTCAGCTATAAATTTCCCAGGTCTGGTTATCAGTTCTCTGTAGAAAAGTAGAAAAGTGTAAGCATGTGTTCCACATGGAGTGTAAAAGGACAAGAAAGGTCTCAGATTCATCTTCTGAAGACTGGTTGATGTCTATCAACTGAGGTTGAAAATCCCTGTGACCACAGCCTTCCTTTAATATCATAGCTCAGACATAACTGCCTTTTGTCCAACAGTCTTGTTTAAAACAGACCAAAATAATAAAGATGGACACTTTGATTGGCATCTACCATATTAATTGAATTAAACCTGACTTTAATTCTAACAAAAAACCAAATGCAGGCTTGGGTGTTAAATAAAATAAGGTGACGCTTTTGCAAAATGGACCTTTCCAGTTTTGCTTCAGCTTGAGTTTCTCACTGGGGCCAACCCCATGTGTTGAAATGCTCTCAGCTGGTGCTTCACAGAGGCTTCTGGCTGGGGCACCAGTACAGACCAGCACCCTCCCCAGGCCTGCTGGCTCCTGGCTGTGCCCAGGGCTGTGCTGGGCTGCAGCTGTAGCCAGGTGGTGCAGGTCGAAGGGCTGCCTGTGGCTCAGGTGATACCCACACATCTGAGAAGGACAGTGCTGCTATCCAAACTGAATGAACCTTTGAACTCTGCTAGGGTTTTAATATGACATTAAGCCTCAGGTTTATAAAACCAAACCAGAACAAAACAAAAGTGTGCTTGCTTTCATTCTGTGTTCTGATTTTGCACTGGATTGTCAGCGGGGCAGACCTTTTACCTATAAACAGATGGCACACAATTCTGTGGGATTTTCCCACATTTGATGAACACACATCAAGTCCATTTACATGAGCATGGAAAATATTAAAATGACTACCAGGTCTGCATAGTGTAAGACACCTGGAGCACATTGCTGCCAGCAAGCTTCTGAGGTGGGGATATTCTGGCACACAGTCACGGTTCTGGGGACTGGGCCATTTTTGACTCAGGTTATTGCATCTTTTGACACCTAAAGACATGTTCACCTCTGACCCAGAAACATCTGCAACGTCAAACTATAAAAACGGGAATGGAAATGTAGCCTTTTTTTCCCCTTACTGTTATTTTTATTTTCTATTGAAAAGGGTTTTAAAAGGCCTATGAAATGTAAAATTGCTTTTCTGCCATAGTTGCAAAACTCATTTCAATTTTTATCTGAGATGCACTTGCAGCAAATTTCCAGATTTGAAAAACTAATGCAATAACCCTCTCTGAGGCCCAGAGTCTGAAGCCCTGAGCAGAGCCTGGGCTGCGTCTCTGAGGCTGTGACAGTGACCAGTCTTGTCCCCATTCCCACCATTCACCCCCACTTTTCCCCAACAGCTTATATGACTTGTAAAGTTCCTGTATGTTCTGACTTTGCTTCCTAAAATAGCTCTGGTTGATTTTAATTCACCACTTTTGCTCCTTCTGTGCAGGCAAAATTGTTAAAGGCATTACTGGTGCCCCTCTGATGTGGCCCAAAATCCCAGTACCAGCCCTCCTGGACACTGCACCAGGGCTGCAGGTTCTTACAATGTAAAATAATACCAGCTGGAGCCTTCCTGGCACCTCTCTGGTTGCTCCTGCAATTTCTATACACAGATTTTATTTCTTTTTACTTAATTTTGCCAGGTAATTTTTGGCCCTAAATACTGAGCCGGGACCTTTCCGTGTGTCAGTGTTTCCTCCTGCAGAATGGATTGTGTGGTTTGTAGTGAAATGGGACTATCTCTGAATGAATAGCACTATGGAAATCCCCAGAATTATTGTAGTCAATTTTTGATTTCATGGGAGGTAGAATATAGGGCAGAGCAACGTGCTATGTTGACAGATAGGGTTTTGCTGTGGTTGAGTTTGCCAAAATTAACACATTTCCCATTGGAAAACAACAACAACAACAGTGGAGGAAAAAAAAGCCTCAACCAAGCAAAAAAACTTTGGAAAAGTTTCTCTTTTCTGAGTACAGGCATTTTATGTTAGAGCCTTAGAGCTGATTCTGTCTCTCCCAAGTTATAAACCCTTATGGATGCACCATAAAGATGTCCACCTAATGCAGAGAAAAGCAGATTAATTGATCACAGTAATATATTCTTATCCACTGAATAAGAGCATTCCACACATTGTTTCTTGTTTTGTTTCTGGCTTGTAAATCTTCATTGTAGGATACAAATGAAAATGACCCAAATATGTATTATTTATGAATAGGACTCTCAGATATTATGCTTTAGATTGATTGTGTTAGACAGGATATAACAGAAGCACAATAAGTCAATGAAAAATAAAAAGCAGCAAAAATGTTTCATGCTAAAAATGTAGTTCTAGTGACACCTCTTATATAAAGGACATTTCCAACACATTGACATTTATATTTATCATGGCTGTGCGTGTGATTTACAGTTGTCTAAGGTACTGAATATCAGGAATATCCATGCACATACACACCCCTTTGAATGATGGCAAGGCACAGACTGCTGCATTGCCCCTCATACAGCAAGCTTTTCCTCCCCTTTTTATTTTTCTTCTCTAGCTTCAGGGACACAGAGGAAGCAGTAGATCAATAGGGTGTCTTGACTGAAGTTGCCTGCAGCACTTCCATTTCTCAGACTGGACACTGATGCTAACTATCAATAGCAATAAGAGGCTGTCTCAGACAGAATTAAGGCTCCTTCTTCTGCATGGCTGTCTGGTGCTTACTGATAAACATCTTGTGCACAGGATTGCAACAAATAAACCATTTCAAGTGTGCAAACTAGCCACTGTCATTCTTCCTATTGATACTTGCTGCGGGCTGAAGGGACTGCTGGTTATTTTCATACAGCTGATAACATGTTAGATAAGGGTGCAGATGGGTAACAGTACAAAGGCATAATGCTATAAAGTGTGGAAACATCATTGATGAAATTCTCTCTGCTCCTGTAGAAACCCTGAGACAACAAAAGACGAAAATATTGACTTATGTTCAAACTACTTAAGAGAAGCTACAGCTAAATTTAACTATTTATTAACCTCTGATTTTTAGGCAATGTTAAAGATATCCTGCCAAGCTGTTTTATTGAGGTGTTACTCATTTGCCAGTCCTGGATTTGCTAGTTTATTCTAGAATAGAAGCCACCAGGGGCTGGACACAGGTATGATACAGATGGGGAGGTGTTGGGCAGCATCATTCACTTGTCATTGGGCCTGAGCTATACACCACACTAGCAGTTGCTAATTTTGGAATAACTGAGCCACTTTAGCCTCCCTCCCTGCAAACAATCAATTTCTCCACTGATCTATAGCTCTGTAGTGCATTCCTGGTTTTCAGCCTGAATAAGGATGAAGAATCAGGTTCTCACCCACCCACATGAAATCACCATTAAAATACCCTGGCCCAGATCTTCTTGGTGGTAAGTCCTGATAACTCTGCCTAAGTCAGATATCCAGTGGAGCTATGCCAATTTGCATCCAATGAAGAGCTCACATGCTAATTGGGGGTTATTTTTCATTTAATTTTGCTTTAAACTGACTAGGGCGGGGGAAATGGTTCAGATGCTCTGCTGTAAAATCAACAGAGCCTTATTTCATATCCCCCCTCTGTGGAGCTCTAACCATTACAGGAGCAAGCAATTTGGCTCTGAGACATCTCCAGCTTTATATGATGTGGGCTTTCAGATCAGGAGGCTTGTTTTCAGAGGGAAATTTCAGTGACACATTTTGACTTTCAGACCATCCCAAACAAAATGTGTCATGTATCATTGTCTTCTTTCATAACAATGTTTTATACTAAATTTAGCAAAGGCTGATGTATTTTATAGGATGAGATTATTCTGAAGATAGTTCTGTTGTTGCTAAATATTTAAATTAGGATGGTTGATGAGAAAATAAATCAAAGCTTCCAGGATTTTAGGGATACCAGTATGAGTAGCCCTACTAAAAATATTTGCATAAGAAGATTCCTGAATATGTCTATGAATACATGCATTCATTCAAAAGAAGTGAAATAAAATGTTATCTGGAATTTAATTTGGGAGAAAAAAGAACCAAAAAGAACATACTACAGCTTGTAGAATAATCACTTACTGATATAGATATTTTCACTTTTTTTTTGTCTCCATACCATGTGCTGCAGTCAGACTTGCCCACCACAAGAGCAGTTTGGGGGTGGAATAGTTAATGTCTGTCAACTGCTCAGAATCACTGCTGTTATTAATTGTCCTGCAGTATAGAAATGTACATTTTACAATAATGCCCTGACTAGCGAGACAGAGCACGCAGTTTCTAGCTAGGGAAGCTGGAATTTCAGAAATAGCTTGGCTCTTCACTTTGATTACTTTCTGGCTGGAGAGTTGGAGTCAAGCTAATTCATTTTGTAAACATTGCTGGTCATTCATGTCCAGTGCATGGCATGAATCAGGGCTGGACACTCAGGCAAGTTCAAAAGTCCAGATGGAAATTCCTGTCCCACAGCACATGGAATAATCCATGCCCAAAGAAAGAAGGATCATACATGTACTCAGCCAAAATTCCCACCCCCAGGAGAGAAAGGTTTCCTTAAGAAAGGTGAAAAGACAAGAGCCCTGACTATTTGCTGATGAGCAATCCACCCCTTGCACCCGAACAGTCAGCTTTCAACAAATATTTATACAGCTCAGGGATACAGCTATAGCTGCAACATTTCTGCACAAATATTAGGCCACAACCTCAGCTAGTCTAAATTGGCCTCAGTGGCATTACAGTGATTTACAATAGCTCAGCTTCTCCCTCCTTTTATTTTGTCCTCGGTGCCTCTGACACACTATGCCCTACATGCTTCTTTCAGATGAAGAGTGTAGTAATTTTAAAGTAAAAACTAATTTTAAACAAAGCTCTTCATCCTACTAAGGTTTCTCCCAAATTTTAAGAGGGCCTCAGTCAAAAAAAAAAAAAAAAGGATCTGTTACAAAGGTGACTGTGAGTTTTCTGTGGCACAGCAGCTCTCAGCTGAGTTGGGGTACTAAGGCAGAAAGCCATTAAAAAAAAAATTGATTCTTTTGTTAAAAAAAAAATTACAGATATATATACACACACACAAACATTAAATCTGGTTTTACTGCTCCCACTGAAGAACTCCATTGTGTGTGTAGGTTTAAGAGCAGTTACACAGAGATATAAGTACACAGTTGTGTATAATAATATTTGTTTCTTAATGTCACTAAGCCAGAATTCTTCAAAAATATATGAAGTCTTAATTTTTCCCCAGTTTTTCAAAACAGAAAACATTAGCAAAGCAGTATTTTTTTTCCAGTGTGACTTGAAGCTGGAGACAGAGAAATGGATTACATTACATATTTTCTACACAAACTGAGGGATTAATTTAAATGATTCCCCTAAATCAAAATAACTAGACTTTTTGGCAGCCTTTGAAGTTTAATGAATGTTTATTCTTGCCATCAAGTGTAGGTTTTGGGACACCCTGCAGGACCTCTAAAACAAGATATCTAAAGCTATTTATATAAAATAAGCCAAGCCCAAGATGTTTTTATTAACCTCATGAAGAAAAATGCAAGAATTTAAAAGTAATGAATATTTTGGTTTAAGATTCTAAGTTAAAGATAGAGAATTGTTCCCACTGTGCTGTTAATGTCTAGAGCTTAGGGTTTAAATGTTAACTACAATTCTGCTGATTTCAAAAGTAGGCATGATATAGAACAGGTCTGTTCTGTGCTCTCCTAAGTCTGGTTTCCACTCTTTTAGGGACACAGAAAAGCTGCTGTGCTCTTATCTTTCACAATACATTTGGTATTCCTTTCAAATGTCTCTTATCAAAGTTGACAACAAGTACCTATTACTTACAGACATTTCAATGTGGGTTTTCTGTAGAAGAAAATTAAATCAGGTCATGAGATGTAATAAACCAGACATAGGATTTCCAAATACATTCTATTTCTTTTATGGTTAATACTTTTTGAAGTGCACTACTGAAAAGCTGCATAAATGTAAAACCTGGTTTGCCTCTGATGACTGTGATTGATTAAAACAGTAGGTAATGTTCTTGGAGATATTTAGCTTCTGATAACTCAGCCATACAGACGTTCTCTGATTTTTTTTTTTCTGGAGGGCCATTTTCACATGTACAAAAAACCCTTGAAAACTAGATATTTTTTATATCTAAAATTCACAGCATGTCTTGCTGTTAAATTGCCACCTTAGAGGCCTTTTTTAAATTTCATTGAAAATGCATATTAAATCAAAGTGATAGACACATGTAATGTAAAATGTCTGTCAACAATTAGAATCCCATTTGGAAGTTTGTAAAGCATAACAATTTAAAATGAATTTAAATTGAGAAGGAAAGTTTTTAGATTGAGAAGAAAAGTTTTAGCCTGCAGTATTGCAATTTTGTGCAGAACAAATCCAGATTTTTTGCTCTTTCCCAAGCAAAAGAGAAATAAAAGAGCCAGAGCTTCTAATGTAATTAGTTCACCATCATGTGTCAGTCAAGCAATTCCATTCTCTCAGCAATAAAGCCCAGATTATATTGATTATTTGATGTTGAAAGATACAATGAAGCATCAGGAGTGTGAATAATGTAGGTCCATGTAAAATCATGTTGTCCTGTCAAGGAATCATAGAATGGCTGGGAGAGACCTCAAAAGATCACCTGACCCAACCTTTCCTTTTCCAGGAACCTCGAACCCATTGCAGCTGAGCCACTTGATGAATTTGTGCTCTATGCATTGAAAAGTGCAACTGGTTTTATTTGGATGGACTAAATCCCTATCCAGCAACATCCACAGGGCTTAAAAAAACCTGCTTTAAGGGAAGCCTTACAAAATGCCCTTTGTATTCTTCTAAGATTTTACAAGCTTTGCACACAAACCTCCTGGATATCCTGAAACCATGGGATCCACAGGCAAAACAGACCAGTGGCACACTGAGGCCAAGTGCCTCCAAGGCAGTTTTGGCCCTTGACTGTGTGGCCACACCACTGGAGACTTGCCCACCTAAATGAGGGCTAGAGTTGGGAGATATAAGGGTACAAAGTTTGTGATGATACCTAGATTTTCCAGAAATCTTGAATTTAACAAAATCTGGAGTTAGATTAGGGTTTATGGCTAATATTTGTTGAATACAATGTAAACATCTACAATACGGTTTGCTATAAAATGAAAGTATTTTAAATTAAGTTCAAGTTTTGTAGCTTTTTTTCCCAATATTACAGCATGCACATTTCCAAGCAGTATCCAACAATGTCAGCTTTCCACACTGAAATTAATATAATCTTGTAGACATGTGCCAATGCTTCAAGAGCAGAATGCTGTATTCTCTGTAGTGATATATAACTCCTTTAAAAGCAGATACACTTCCAGGACAGATTATTTTGTATAATTCATCCAGATTAAATTCTACCTCTTTCTAGGCATTCCACTTATCACTTTGCTTGATTTTATGAGAATGACAATAAGAAAGCAGAATAATAAGAAATGCAAAGCATATCCTACAGTTAATTTCTGAAAGGAGAGTCGATCCCTTGAGAACTTTACATGGTGTGTCACTGGTTACAATTATTGCAAAACCGATAGCGTGACACCACCAAAAAATGGATGCAAATTACCAGTAGCAGTTTTTGTCTTTGGTTGTTGAGTAATCCCCTTGAAGAGCCAAGATTACCTGTGATTAGCAGATTTGAACAGGTGGTTCAAGGGGCTGTACTCCTGAGATGTCAGGCTTGTTTTGCTCTGAGCAGCAGTGAGAGCCTTCCCAGCCAGCAGCACGCCGCTCCTGCAGGCTCCCCGGAATGTGGCAACCAGCACCCGTTACCGCATTTTCTTGCTCTAGGCAAAACATTAAAGGCAGGCCCCTCACAAGGCACAGTCTCTAGCACAAGAAAGTGTGAGTGAACATTCTGCAGCCCTGGGCAGCTGCTGCACTGGGGGCTGGTGGTGGCAGTGTGGCCCGGGATGCAGATGTACCTGTCTCTCCCCCTTAGGCTCACTCACATCCATCTCGCTTTTTACCTTTGCACCGGCTCTAATTAATGCTTCTGCTCAGCGTGGCCATCGCTGGGCTTGTCCCACTTCAGAGCAATCTGTCAGCAGTGGGGTGAAGGAGTAGCAGGTTTGGCAGCCCTGGGAGAACAGCTCTGCCTGAAACTGAGTTTTGCTATTTGAAAATACTAGGAGTGAAACAAAGAGTAAGTGAATGATCCTGCCTGCACAGAGTGAGTACAGCAATGTTGTTGTGTTGTGAGATTGTGTCTAATGCTGGAGAGGACAGTACTGAAGCTGGAGGAGGGAATGGACCATATTTATCCTTTCTTTAATTCTACTTAATTCAGTACATTTACAATGCATTTGGCTCCATGTTTTCATTAAACAGTTATTCTTATGGCATTGATTGTGCTTTTGTGCAGCATGAAAATGGAAGCTGCTTCACGGGCAGAAGAAGCCAGGCCGAGTAAACTTCAGAGACAGAACAAGTGACTTCAAGCCTTAAAATATGTGGGAGCTCAAAGGTGTGCAACTGTCAGCTGAACATGTTAACAGGAGAGTTCTTACTAAGAGGTACGGGATTTACATGCTAAGCATTGTCACTGCTGCCTTCTCTAAATCTTTTCTCTCTCTAACAGTTGTTTATGCTCCTCTGCAGTTAGTAATGGCCCTGATCTGGCACACTCTCACAAATACAGCTCCTCTCGGAGATCAGTTTGTATAGACTGGGGGCAGACACATGTTTTATTTGCAAACAGCTGGAACAGCTTAAGAAGTTACTGCACCACGCATTGCTGCCCCACACAGGAGATTTCCATCCCTGCCTGGCCAGGGTGTCCTGCAGATGTTTGTGCCAGTGCCAGTGCCAGTGCCAGTGCCAGTGCAGCACAGCCTGGGAGAGCCCCCGTGCCCTCTGCCCTGCTCAGCTGCTGGGACAGGGCTGTCCAGGAGTGGGGCAGCGAGGGACCCTGGGCAGGAGCAGGTCTGGCCACCACAGTCAGGCCCTGCTCCCAACTCACTCGTGTGCAGTTCTAGACTGAAACACTGCTCCTGCTGTGCTGTGCTGTCAGTGCTCTGCTTCCTGCACAAGGATGAGTGTCCTGCACAAGGATGAGTGACACCGATGATGTTTAGGACTGGGCACTTACATTGCAAGCTTCTGAGGACAAGGAAAGTGTCTTTTCGTGGCCTCAGAAGTGAGTACATGATGTATCCTTGCTTACAAATGGCAGTAGAATAAGCAGTGGTGCTTGGTGTAACTCCTAAATGTACCATGTTGTGCTATACTCAGGTACAATTGTCCCTCTTTTGTTTTGCCAGTTGCAGTACATGACAAGCAGTTGAATTGCTGAACCATTACAGACTGGGGCTACACTGCTCTTTGCACATATGATTTTTGCACCACATGCCTTTAGTATTATCTAAAACCTACTCAAGCTTTAAATTCTCATTCAGGCGGTACTTCTAGGGTGTCAGTGGCTAGGAGCAAGCTCAGATGAGCTTAATCATAGTGTACAGTCCTGGGGAGAGGCAGCTAGGCTGCAGAAAGCTGCTTAAGGATGTAAATAGACATGTTCTGCAGCCCTGGACACTGCATTTGAGAGGGCATTGGAAGTTCTGTGGAGAGGGACCGAAACACAGAGTACATAACTCAGGGTGAGATTCAAGAGATGGCTTGTACAGCCAGGATGAAAGTCCAGGCTTACTATATAAAGCATGTGAAGGATGGAAACAATTTTTCTAACCCCAAATCTGGTTTCTGGATTTTTGAGGAAGGGTCTTTTAAGTCTCTTTGTGAGGATTGCTCTTTGAATCCTGTTACTTGAGCTTTTCTTACGTAAGGAAAGAAAACTGTGAGTCTCATTTTCGAGGTGATAAGTGTGTGATCTTGGGTTTATGAAGCAGTACTTTTCAAGGCTCTTTCTGGGTCACTGGTGTAGTATCTGCTGATAGTTCAGTAGAGCTGGCTGGCAGCTCAGTGCTCAACTCTTTCTTTTCCGCTGAGGAATTTTTCTAAGAAATCAGAAACTCCTGGAGTTACCTTTTGAGGTAGGTAACGGTTGTTGTTGCCATCTGAATATTATATGATCATTAATGGGAAGAAAAGAAAACTGCAGAAATGTGGCTGGGGATCAGATTGCTCCATGAGGAAATGGGCTCCCCACAGGACCCAGCTAGGGCCCGTGCAGTCTGTGAGCAGAGGTTCTGCTCTCCGACAGGGATGCTCTGCACAGCACCACTGCAGGCCAGTTCTCTCAACAGCCTGCCTCAAACCGGGGGCAAAAGGTGCCTGGGCAGGATTCTGCTTAGCTCAGGCCTGGAAAGCAGCACATTATTCATGAGGCATTTACTTTATTGCAACTAGCTGCTGCCAGGCCAGCTCCTTGTGTTGATGCAGAGAGCATGACAATTTTCACGTTGTAAACACCACGCATTAATCAGGGCACCTCAATATTATGCAAACAAAATGCATGTACCTACAAATACTTCCACTGTATTCCAATCAAAAATATGTCATGAAAAGGAGAGGGGTTGTCAGGTTCATTTCATTAGGCAAGAAATTTGGGACTCTACAGGCAACGTTCTCCCTGGTGTTTGAAGAATGTTTAGTCTTTAATCTTTAGTCTTTACATATTCTCCAGTTTAAAACGAAACTTTAAAATGTAAATAAACATGTATACTTTGTAACTGATTTGCAGTGTAAATCTTTTTGTGACAGCAGATCTTAACTTCGTTAGATGACTACCTTGTAGAAGTCTTCTGTAGATTCCATTTCAGAGAAAATATTCATGTGAAATTTTGCCCTTGTGTTTGTATTTTTGACAGAGTACAGAATTTTTGTGTAATTTTAATTTAAAGGTAAGCAGATCCTAAGGGAACACTTTTTTTAAGAACACGTGTTTTTCCTTAAATTTCCTGGAAAATACATCTCTTGGTCTTGCTCCTTCATTTGCTTTTAAATTACTCCCATGTCCATATTTTATACTATTTTAAATAGTATTTTGACAAAGAAATGATAACTATAATATTTTATTAAATATTGACACTAAGACTCCCATGAATAGACACCCAGGTGAACAGTGATAGCAACTGTGAAGTTTTCCCACAGTATAAAGACACTTTCCTTAAAAAAAGAGTTTAAAAAGATGTTTGGGGAAAATGTTGGCTGATATTGCAAGTTATATCTCATCATCTGATATCAGATGTAATTATTCATTACTTTTCTTTTGACATGTACATAATTCATATTTCAGTGTCCTTTTTTCCCCTTGTCCTATCCAGAGATTTTTTCTGTGCTGAGAGACATCAAAATATGTCTTTGAAAGATGTCTTTGTAACTCAGAATGGGTTTTAATTTTTTTTTTTTTTTAATCTATGGCTGGAGAAATCTCTGTCACTTCATTTCTAAACTTCTGGCTTTCTGGTGGAGCCACATGGTGGCTTTATACGGCTGTGATACACTAGGATATTAAAAAAAAAATTAAACTGGGATGCAAAGGCATGTGGCTTGCAGAGAAAACTTCCCCTGTGGCATCAAATAAAAATCTTGGTTCTCTGTACAACTTAGATATTCAGTCTGTCCATACCTGATGACCACTGTGTAACAAATCAGTGGGAAAGCTTTCTGACCTAAGGATGCCTACCTGAAATACCCTCTAATTTATTTTTTAATCCCCAAACAAGGCATATTCTATCAATAATAATGTTGGAATCCAGAATCAAGACACTTTCTCAAGTACATGGTATTTAATTGGAAAAAAAAAGTTATTTTTTTAACATGGGAAAGAAGATATTCTGAGACATAGATATTAAAAAAAAAAGATATCAGAGGAAATAATGATGGCTTTAGAGTGTGAAAGTATTTGTAATTACTAGCACTCTCTGGTCCTGTAAAAGTGCATGGAAATCTTTTGCAGCATTGCATATTTATCTTTCAGTTTGTTGTTTTCCTGCCCTGTGGGCTGTACATACAGCAGAGTTGCCCATACACTGATGCAGGAGATTATTTTTGCTCTTTGGGTTTTAACATTCTTGCCCAAGTGAGAGAATTTTCCATCCAGCTTGTTTACTTCATGATTTATGTCTAAATTGACAGAGTCCTTCGGAGGCATTCGTGTTAAATTTGAAACAAACATATTTAATGCTCGTGTTGTAATAAAACAGCTAAAAGAGCAGATTAAAAAGATATGCACAGAGGGGTCTGATTGATTGAGGGATTGATTTTACTACTTTTCCCGTAGGTGGGTAGTGATGGCTGTAAATCTCCTGATAATCATTTCAGAAGCACCTTCATCAATAAACTCAAAAGGGACAGCTAGGTGTAAAAATTTGCCAGCCATCAGGTCAAACAAAAGGCAGCAAATGTGTAAAGAAAGAATTGAATTAAATAATCCCACCTTGGCTGGTTATGGCATTAGTCATTTTTATCTCGGGGGCGGAGGAGTCCCCATCACTGCGATTCTCTGGGATTTAGGGGAGAGAAAGGAAAGGTTCTTTCTCTCTATTTTTTTTTTCCTTTTTTCCTTTGACTAAAGCCGTATTGCTTACGATTCAATTATGCGGGTAAAAGCTTGTGTTTGTGAGCAATGATCAATTATTAGTTGTCAGTAATAATGGCGAAGGATTCAATTCTGGTGCCCTCTCCTCTTTTTTTTTTTTTTTTTTTTCCTCTTTCTTCCCCCTGGAGAAT